>CP139508.1:149171476-149211476 GCA_021014915.2 Artemisia tridentata subsp. tridentata
ATGAGATAAATATGGTATTATAAGTCGGCAAGCTGCTATGTGGTAGCTGTTAATGAAGAGTGAATCTATATGTATGTATATCTGTGTTGATATTCTTATGCAGATTCCATGGCCGATATGAATTTGCCTGTTCCCGCTCTAACCATTTGATCAGATGTTCAAACTCTATTGACTGGCTCTGTATTCACCACAACAACAACATCAGCAACAACAACAACAACAACACTGTCATCACCACCACCACCTTCATTTCAACAAAGCAGTACTTATTTGGTCTCGCCAAGTGGGGATCTATAACATTTGGGAAATTTTTGTTGGTGGATGGATAATTGATGTTGACTACTGACTCCCTCAGAGAAGCGGATGATCACATCGTCTGCGCAAAAAGGTCAATATCATTTGTGTCATAACGATTATCTTTGTACATGATGAGTAGTGAATCTCCCTCATAAATTGAGGGGGAGCAGTTGCAGGTTCCATTATCAGCACATATTAAAACTGACCACATTTTCTCCCATAATTTCTAACTTATTTAAATCAATTGGGATCACAAATCTCAAAAGGTTTGAAATTTTTGATCGAGGGAGAGAATGTGATTTAAATATGAAAACTGATAAAATGTGATCTTTTGGACTCAAGTGTAGGCTCTCCCATATGTGCTAAACTCTTTCGTATATCGATGCACATATTGAGGGGGAGCAAATGGTTTATGATGGCAATTGTGGAAGAATACCAAAGACCGACCAATCTTATTTTAATGTACTGGAGTTATAAGGATGGTGAGGTTAGGTATTAGTTCCCATGATCCAGCCAGAACCAGAGGGATCTTCCCAGGGACAATCCTCTAGTTAGAATAGAAGTCCTTAGGAATGATTAAAAAGGAGAAAAGTGAATAAGGAAAAAGTGCCGACTGAGATGGAGCTAGTACTGGAACAAACCCAACAAGGTGCTAGTAATGAAGTCTCGGTAAGCGCTGAAGGGGTTGAAGAATGAAAAAGAAATGTAAAGATAAAGGGTGAAAAGAAAGAAGCCCTCCTTACACTTTAGGCAGAAACCGGGTCAATACATATGCTGTCAGAATCACTTAGTTGATTGCTGACATTGAAGACAAAGTATCATGGACCCAGTGATACGCTGCACAACCCTCCCTAGCCACTCAAGGTCCCTTAAAGGACTCTTGTTTCATTTGTCATGGAGATCAATACATATCTATCGTCTCTCTCACTCCGAGTTAGATGATATTGAAAAGGTGGCAGTCCTCTCCAGCCTCCGATCACTAAATCAAAACGCACTACTGAGTCTAGAGCCAAGAGATCATCCATAAATCTCATTAGGACACATTTCCAATATGCTTGCTGTTTCATACACCGAGAAAAGCTAGAAAATATATATGAACAGTCCTACGCATTATCCTCGCGGTATTGCCAGAACATCCGAGTGATACGAAAGTATTCACAATGAAGATGGAAATCCTTCTAGAGCCAACATCAAACAAGCTCTTGGTAGGTGACATGTGAGATCCTTCATGGATCAAATTTGTGACAACTGGAAAGAAACGATGGGGCGATTCACATTTGAATCAAACTTGTTCCAGGAAATGATTGACGGATGCTTTTGGAAAACCTTTCAATGTGCTCACCAACTAAGTTTCGAGCACATTGATTGTGAAAATTTTCAAACAAAAGTATTTATGACAGAAATGTGATTCAATTTATAAAACCCTCGTCGTGTTGCATAAAATGTGTATCCTGTGACACGCGAGTGATTTTTCTAATCAATTTCTCGTCAATCAGTGGGTATTTAATTCACTGTTTCACTCTACCGTGCTGTCTGCTTTGAGACGTTCCGGTATGAGAACATGCTTAGTATGATGATTCTGACATTAACTTGTTGGAAAACACATTACTACAAGCTGGAAATTCCTGTCAAGGATAATCTTCTTTAAAGGGGATTCTACCTGATCACAGGTCGGTCCTCACGGAACCGAAGGTTAATCCAACCACATCGAATGAATGACAAAGCCATATTCGTTCTCCAACTTTATTGCTAACTGTTTTATTTCAGATTCATATAAAGATGGCGATGGTGGTTCCTGATTCCAGTAGAGACGTGTCAATCCACACTCCATGCTCACACTTACTAATCATTATCAAAGAAATCATGATAGATGAAAGACCTATAACACAGCTTCTGTAACTCTGATGATAGTTATCATGATCCAGAAGAGTGTGAGCATGCGAGTCCAACGGTCACAACATATCACATGGAGGCAATATTACATCGGATGAGCTTGGAGATTTATAGTGACTGATGATCTCAAAGAATGCTCAAAGATCACTACTTCACACAGAGACGATTCAGCAACAAGATGACTAGAAGACATATGTTGGATGATATCATCAAAGAATCCTCAAAGATCATCCAAGACAAAAGATCAGTCATCAAAAGTTCGCTGCTGAGTACGCAAAGATCAATGACTTTGAAGAATCAAGACTACGAGCTAGGAATTTACAATCAAGTAATAGAATGCTAGAATTCAAAATATTATTTCCGGGGTGACCTCCCTTAGGGGGAGATTGTTAGGAATATAAATATTCATGTGAAGACTCGGTCACCCCGAGTATCTATTTAGCATTTATATAGCTCGTAGGATTATTAATATTAGTATTATTAGTTTAGTTATATTAGTATTTGTGGAGTTGGGTCGGGTCTTTACCCACTGTCAGCTCACTCCACAGCCCACTAGGGGCAATCTAGCTAGTACTATAAATACCCCTTCCCATGTGTGGGAAGGGTTGGACCTTTTCACACACTTAATCTAACATCCCATTTTCTCTCTCTAAAGGTTCCCACTCTCCTCTCTTTCTATCTCTAGATTCGGCTGAAACCACAAGATCAATACATGTTATGTTTATGAATATCCTACAACCCTCTACACTTACACCCTAATGATTCTGCTACCTTGACTGTTGTCTCTATAAAATTAAAAGGAACTGAAAATTACAATGTGTGGTCTTGTGCCATGATGTTAGCCTTAGAGGGTAAAAATAAAACTGGATTTATTGATGGATCTTGTAAAAGATCTAATGTGGATGAAGTTTTAGGAAGACAATGAGACAGGGTTAATGCTGTGGTCTTGGGGTAGATTTTAAGTTCTATATCAGAAGAGTTGTTTTTGGGTCAAAGTTTTTCAAAAATGGCTTCTGATGTATGGACTGAGTTACAGGAAACATTTGATAGAGTTGATGGTTCAGTTACTTTTAATCTGCATCATAAAATCAATTCTTTTTCTCAAAATGGTTGTTCTATTGTTGAGTACTTTAATAAGTTGAGCACATTTTGGAAACAATTTGATGCTTTGATTCATTTGCCTAGGTGTACTTGTCATGTTGGTGAAGATTTAAAAAAAAATATTCAATTAATAAAACTGATGCAATTTTTAATGGGATTAGATGATTCTTATATGCAAATAAGGAGTAATATCTTATCTAGAGACCCTCTACTTGATGTGAAAGGGGCTTTTGCCATTATTTCTAGTGAGGAGTCTCATAGATCTGTGGACACTGGTTCAGTTGGTGGGACTTCTCAAATGTCTCAGTCAACTGTGTTTAACTCCAGTGTGCCCAATAGAGATAATTCTCAAAGGCCCCCAACCTCTGGTAATTCCTCAAGGCATAATAATACTCCTAGATCTAATGATAATAGGAGGACTGCTGGTGGTCCTACCTCTGTGTGTGAACATTGTGGCTTTAATAGTCATACTGCTGATAGATGTTTTAAGCTCATTGGGGACCCTGCTGATGTATTGCTCTATTCTTGGGACGGTGGGCAGGATGTTTGTGTCGATTTGACAGGGTCGTCTCCTTTGACGCAATCGGGTATGGTCGATTTTGTGCCAGGACGAGTCGTGGTTGAAGCAGCACAGCGCAAGCGTGTCAAATATGAGAGCAAATGTGCCGACATTGGATATGGGTTTCTTCCCTTCTCATTCTCTTCCTTTGGGGAACTTGGGAAGGATGCAGCAACCCTACTGAAACGGATCCGAAAGTTCTCAGTAACTCAAGACATCGGATCGCGAGCCGCTGCTCATATCTTTAATAGGATTAGCTTTGCAATAGCTAGAGGAGTGGGAGCCCAGTTTGTATCTCGGCTCCCCTCTAATTTCTTGTAAATCCTATATTTTTCTAATGAAGTGATGTTATAATAATTTAAAAAAATAAAAAAAAAAATAAAAAAAAAATAATAATAATAATAATAATAATAATAATAATAATAATAATAATAATAATAATAATAATAATCAGGGTACTCAGAATTTCAACGAAAGGTTTATAAATAATAACAATTATGTTGATTCTAGTTCTACTTCTACCTTTTGTGATGAACAGATTTCAAAATTGATTTCTTTGATTAAAGAAAATTCTAGTAATGTTGATGGAAATGGGAAAGGAGTACATGCAAATATGGCAGGTATTGTTTTGAATAACAACAAGTTTTTTAATCAAAAATTTCAAAGATTTTTTTAGAACAATAGTAAGTTTAGGTCTGCACTTGTTGCAGCTGGACTTATTGTTGATTCTGGTGCCAACCAATACCTTACATATACTGATAAATTTTTGGTTAATGTGATTGATATTTCCAAACTTGGAATTAAAGTTTCACATCCTAATGGAACTGAAGCTTTAATCACCAAGGTTGGAAATATGGTTCTAACCAAACATTTAACTCTATATGATGTGTTAGTTGTACCAGAATACTGTGTTAGTTTAATATATGTTCATAAAGTGGCTAGAGACAGCAAATTTGTTATTGCATTTGATGAGTCACAATGTTATGTCTTACCTCAGGATTTGAGGGGAGTGAATGTGCTAGGGATTGGTAAACATCCTTTTAAAGTTATGTCTTTACTTTTAACTTTATATGGATATTTGTAGTTTGACCAAAGAAATGTGGCACTGCAGGCTTGGTCATCCCTCTGATCAAGTCTTATCAGTGCTGCAAGGTGAAATTCTTTTTGAAAATAAAGCTGAAATTGAATCTTGTGAGATTTGTCAAAAGGCAAAACAAACTAGAGAATCTTTTCCATTAAGTGATCATAAAACCATGGCTCTTGGTGACTTAGTTCACCTTGATCTTTGGGGTCCTTATAAAGTTAAAAGTAAAGAAGGTCATAGATTATTTTTAACTGTTGTGGATTGTAACACCCCAAAATCGGATCAGCGGAAACATACGGGTCGGGGGTGTTATTGAATAGTTATCACAATCACAAGGTACAAAGAACGGTTTACTTAAACCATTTTAGAAGAAATTTCATAATTGAAAACATTCAATTTACATTATTTAAAATAGTGCGGAAAATAAAGTTTCATAAAAGGATTTAAAGTGGTCCCAAATAGTTTTAAGAGTCTTCTATGACCATGCCATGCCCTTCGCCAAGCTCCTCCAATAGTAAGATATGCAGCGGAAAAAGACTTGAGATAAAACATGCTAAAAGTCAACACAAAGGTTGAGTGAATTCATAGGTTTAATAAAAGTAGTTGATCACAATATGTCAAGTTCAAAATAAAGTGGGCTACGTTGTTATACGCCCGAAAGTTTGTTTGCATAAGAATCAGTTGAACACATTTCGCAAGATTGGGCCACGTTGTTGCACCCATAACAGAAACAGTGGGCCAGTTGATAGCACCTATAATTCCAGATGTTACCTCTGCACTAAGCTCATGTCACACAAAGCGTTAACTGGCACCAATAACCCTGGCGTAAGTCGACAGTAACCGCGAATTTCATAATAAAATAGTTGCCCCCAAAGCAAGGTATCTTGCCAAATACCTAGGTAACTCAAATATAGCACACCCGTGTTGCCTACCCAGCAACAGGGATGGGATGGTCAAATCCTATAGGCCTATAAACTATATTCGCGCTCACTCGCAAGTGATTAATGGTTCATGATCGAGGGACTTGCTTTTGGCAAGGGCGGTACTTAGTGCTAATCAGATATTTCGCAAAGTGGCTACTGCTTCACTCACAGTATCAGAAAAGTAAAAGTGTTGTTTCAGCACAAATAAAGTTTCAGAAAGCAGAAAGCATAGCTTTTAGTTCAAGTACAGTTTTCAAACAATTGTGATCATAGTTAAAAACAGTAGCATGTATATATCACCCCAAGTAGCTTATAAAATAGTTTAAGCAAGTAAAAAGTGGGGCTATGAACTCACCTCAGTATGCAGCAATGCAAGATATCACAAATATCACAACTGGCATCAAGTAGTAAAGGCACAATGATATCAAAAGTGGAGTACAACAGTACAGGATCAGCACAACCTAATAAGTAACATGTTTCAGAAATAATCCTCAAGTAATTTATGAAGTAGTATTCGTTGAATACTCGTGTTAATATAAAAGGGTTTAGTTTTCAATGGCGATAAAAGAAGTAATTATTTGTATCTCGTATGGTTTTTGGAAAACATAGTTTCAAGATTAAATTGTGTTAAAACAGTAAAAGTCGACGAAATACAATCAAACAATTCAAAAGAAATGAAGAAAAAGAAGTAAAACGTTCTCGGGTAGAAGTCGTAAAATGTACAATCAAACAGTAACTCACGCCAAAACAAATAGAATCAAGAATGGACGAATAGACGATATCGAATGAATACTAGACTAAAGATAAGTCGATGAATGAGTTGGATGCTTACCCGTATCCCAAAATGTAACTTTGTATAAGTTTGGATAAAGTCGAGTTATATAAGTTTCATAAGAATTTGATATTGTTTATAAGTTTATAAAGTTGAAAGGTTTTATAAGCCTTGGCGTAACACTTCATTTTATATCATGTTTCCGAGTTATCATGATTAATTGTAATCAAGTTTTATTATCAAGTTTTTTTATAAGTTTTATTCAAGTTTTAATCAAGTTCTTATACCGTTATCATTCGCGTAATTATTAGATTCGGTTTATCGGATAATTTGTGTCCGTTCGGGTCCAAATATATTCAGCTCAACGAGTCTAACATATTCTTCCGTCCCTTGTATCAAATCATACAATAAATCCTACTCTAATATCATAAATCCAATAACAGTTACAAACAATGTTTAAATGACTAAACTATTACAACACTTTACAATATAATGAATCGGTGTCAAAAATCCCCATGCACTCTAATAGCATCCAACATCATCATCGATAGATCAAAACAAAATAAAGATTAAGTTAGTATGGTGCTCGATAAATATAACACACACGAAAATCAATACAACAAAATCAATACGGTTTATAGATTTTGACAAAAATAATCAAACAGTTCATCTCTATAACATACTTTGGGCTTCGGCCCAAAGTTTAACCAAACACACTCTATTTAGATATTGGGCTAACGAACCCAGCTTGAAGCCCAATTACAACATATAGAACACAGATTTTTGTTTTTGAAAAAAGGAACCAAATAACACAACATTTGGCAAACTTATTTTTTTTTTACCAATATGAATCGGGACCAAGTTATAATGACCCATTAACCACCACTTGGTGGTGATTCGAGACGGACTATGATGCACCCTATATGGGTTGGTCTAGTTGAGACCAAAACTACAACGAGCACCTTATGTGGGTGTCTCGTTACCAAGGCTTAAACGCTCACCCATGTGAGTTGGTTAGCATATCAAACCAGCAACTAAAACCACCCTTGTGGTAATGATAACGAGGGACCAATGAACACCCTACGAGGGTTTGTTGATGGAACGAAACAACCAAATGAGCACCACCCTTGTGGTGACTCGTTATATCTAAACAAACATTACGCACCCTATGTGGGTTTCTTGTCGCAACCGCAACCAATAAAAACACCCTCAACTCAAACACACAGCACCCTCATGTGACCGGACCCAAAATAAATGCCAACTTTTGGTGGTTTTCTTATAGCCGAGAAAACAAAGCCATCTAGACACCCTAAGTGGTTTCCAAACCGAATCAAAATAATTACAACCTAATTATATCATAACTAAATAGGCAGATTTAATACTGACCCAAAACTAATTCGTGACTCATTCGAGTCTTGTCTCCAATCCGAGACTAAAAAACACTAGTAGCCATTCAGCTAACCACAATAACATGCAGACGAGTAATCAAACAACCAAAATAAATACACAAGGACGAATCTAAGCTCACATATAACAAAATAAACATAAACTAAATAAGTATGGCTCCGAGTCAACTCAACTCAGTGAGTTGACTCAACTCATTGAGTTGAGTTGACTCGGCCACAAGTCGAGTGTTTTTATAGTCAAAACCTTTTAGATCCACACGAGTTTGCTTAGAAAACACAAGTTTTATTAGTTTTAGATCCAAAATCGTTTTTATTAATTTATATTCGATTAGGGTTTCGAATAAAAATTAAGATAATAAAGAAAAGTGGCGCATGGCCTTACCAACGAGGGAATAGAGGTGAGAGGAGGTCACGGCGTGTGGTGGTGGCATGGTGGTATGCGACTGTGATTACCAAACCACGAGCAAAAGTGCTTCTCTCGGTCTAAAACTTTCCAGAAATGATCTCCGTTGCTTAATCTATCGAATGGTGTAAGTTGGGGTTTCGCCGAAAAAAATTTCAGCGATGGTGGTTGCCGGCGGCGGCGGTTGCCGGAGAAATGGTCGGACGGGTGGGAGAGAATGAGAGAGGGAGACCTATGGGAGCGAGTGTGTGTAAAATGAATAAAATAATAAAAATTTCACCTTTTATACCTAGGCAGGGACTAAACCTGGACAAACTAAAGTATAATGGGTGCGGTGTAAAATCTGGGCGGGGGTATAAACTGCCAAGTGGGTAAAACTTTTTCCATAATCACTGTAGGACCCATTCGACGTACCAAACAGACTCGAAAAGTTATGAAACTTGCGGCATTGTTCCCGAAATAATTTTTCTGATAAAAACGAGTATAGATATGCATAACTTTCTCAAAATTAATTTATTTGGCAAATTTGATTTGTTTCACGTGTTTTAGATTGTGCCGACTCGATAAATGAGTAACGCTCATGTTTCAACAAGATATCCACTGTTTTTCAATCCCAAAAAAGTTCAAATAGATTTAAAAGCTAAAGGACATCAAAATAATTATTTTGGCTCATAAAATAAATTTTTGAAAATTGTTGGTTGTTAAATCACATACCCCTAAAAAGGAATCGCGTCCTCGCGATTTAGTTCAAGTTATCTGTAGGAACAGTGTCGGTGAAAAGGTGATGGTACTAGTACCATATTCGGGTCTCACTAGCTTGCTTTAAGGGTTTCTCATTGCCTGTTGGAGGGTACCTAGATGGTTTACCATAAGTTGTCTTCCTTATGATGATTTGGTGAGGTACAATGAACCCTGAAGTAAGTTTAACAGGAGGAAACAGTTTAAGTCTTAACTACACGATCTTTTACTATTTTGTCAGTGTGGTCTCTTCTCAAATCCTCACGGTTTTAATCCAATATATGGGCCATATTCTAGTGACACAAAGTTCGACTTGATACATGTAAGATGGTAAAATGGTGTGATGACTGGTCTTCAAGATTTTTGTTTCGAAATTGAGCGTTTTCCTCCTCAGATGAATGGATAAAAATTTTGTTTGAAAATTTTATTTGAGTAGGTGTTTATACGAGTTTGACCAAAATAGCCTTTTAAGTAGGGTGAGCATGGTGGTTCGGTGCGTTTTTGGCAAAACCGCCCGCTCGCAAAATGCGGTTTTTAAAAATTGAGGATCCGCACGCGCGGTTTTTGCGGTTTCGTTTTGCGGGTTTATGCGGTTTTGCGGTTGGTTTTGGTCAAAACCGCTCGCACCACAAGATATATTTTTTTATTTTTGGTGCGTTTTGCGGGTTTATGTGGTTTTGGTGCGTTTTAGTGTGTTATTCTAAAAATAAAAAAATATATTTAAAAAATATATCTAAAATAAAAAAATATAAATTTTAGTGTGTTATTCTAAAAAATAAAAAAATATATTAAAAAATTATAAATTGTAGAGTGGTGCGGTGCGGTTTTTGCGGTGCGGTTTTTTCGGTGAAACCGAAACCGCACCGCAAAATCGGTTTTTATTTTTTCCTGAAACCGATCCACGGTTTTTGCGGTTTTGCGTTTGCGGTTCGGTTTTTGCTCACCCTACTTTTAAGTATTACAATTTCTTTGTTGGGAAATTTAATAGTTACGTAAGATATAGTTTCAAAAGATTGAAAGTTTTGTAAAACGGGTTTTTAATCATGGTATGGATAAGGAAAATTTTCACAAAAATCGATGTTTCACATTTCTCAACAAAAGTTTGGTAAAGTTTGACCGGAAGAATTTCACCATCAAAATAGGTATTTCAGAAAAATATCACCACGAGTTTCAAGGTTGATATAAAAGTATTCTAAGAAGGCCTTAAAAGTAAGAATATCAGCGAAGAAGGGTAGTCAAGCATATATGTCCACCTATGCTTCTAAATATCCAAGGAAAAGGATCCAATTGCCAATGCAGCGCAGGGTTAAATTTTTTGTAATATCAGGCGACGTTCATAAATGTAAGTATCCAACTTGTGTATGCAGTACTAAAAGGTATCCTGACCGAAATTGTTGTACTGGCGGTCTGAAAGGGATAACTCAGCGCTAAGGGGTATCTTGACTTAAACGGTTGCACTAGTGACTTGAAAGACCTGAATCAGCTTGATACTATGTTGAGAAAAGTTCTTCTTGTTTACAAGGTGAGGTTGGGTATTAATAGTTGCTAGGTAGGCTAAGATCTCTTGGCATCCCGGTGCAGAAGTCATGCCACCTAAAAGAAAAGTGTTTTGAGTCTGTGTTGTTTAGAACTCCTAGAGTGTACAATATCTTAAGAGTGATAGTATATTGACAACCTAGTTCAACGCATGCACTACTAATCAGGGAATCTAATCGCATGGAGCGAATGAGGTAACTTATTTAGTGATGAAATAGTATCTAGGCTTGGTAGGTTGTTATCTCTAGTCTCAGGCGAAAGTGTGGAATCCACTTCTAAGGTTTGATCTATTTTCAAAAGGAAATATTGGTTATCCTGTTTATAAATTTGTAATATGAAAACATTTTTCATGAAGGTAAATAGTTTACACGGTGATTGTAAAATACTTTATAAAGTAGTTTACAAAACAGTTTATAGAGCGATAGAGAACGATTTATTATTTATAAAATAATGACAAAATCATTGTTAAATTTGTGATTTGCTAGAAAGATGAAGATCGGGTTACACAATAACTTGAGATATGATTTTTAAGACAATGCATAGAGTAATAAGAAAATCATTTGTTATCTGTAAAATATTAGTAAAGCTATAGTTTACTTAGTGATTTAGTAACAAAACGGTTCGTCGGGTGACAGTAAAATAGTTTTTTGAAAGTAATGGCGAAATAAATTCGTAAGATATTAGTAACACAGCTGTATTGTTTTTAAATCAATCAGCGGCTAAATCAGTTCATAGGAGAGTAAAATGAATCATAAAGCTATAGTAAAACTTGTAAGATGATTATAACTTGGTTTGCAAAAAAATTGTGAAACTGTTCGTTGATTTATGAAAAAGTAATAAAGTAGCGAATTGGTTTATTATTTAGTAATAGGATAGCTCGTACAACGAGTTGTAAAACAATTTATAGAGTAACATGAAAAAAATTTATTATTTATAAAACAGTAGTAAAACCGCAGCTTGTGATATGTTGGTAAGACAGTAAATCGGTTTATAAAATCACCGGTGGATTGATGTTAAGAAATCAATTTATTATTTATAAAATAATGGTAAGGTCAAAATTTTGTTTTTAGAATATAGTAGTAAAACATTTTGTAGGAAGACCGCAAAATGGTCGGCAAATTAATTGAAAATAGCTTGTATGTTAGATAGCGACACAGTCCTGTATGGACTCGATTGTAATTACTAAATATTCGAAAATTGTGAAAATATAGAACGTAATTGAAGTATGATGGTTTGTGGAAGTTGAAATGAAACTGTATTGCTTAAGTGCGTAAATACCCAAATAAGATGAGTCAAAATATGAGATAAAAAAATGCAGTAAGTTACAAATGTAAGTGTGACTAACTTAAGCATGTATGAAGGTAAGGTAGTGATTTGAAACTATTTATATTGCGGCTAATATGCCCCATTAGTGGTGAGTATTAAAACAAAAGTGCTTGGAAAGTAAAACATGTTTAAGGTGTGTGAAAAGGATAAACAAATGCTAACGAGAGTGCTATAGTTGACGACCTGTGGGTTATGGGCCCACGGTCAAAGTGTAAAGATGTGAAATAGTTAATGATCTTTCGAGGTAAATGGTTTATGATCCATGGTGGGTACAAAATCCTAACCAATCAGAATTCGAATTATCTAAACCAGTATCAACTTCGAAACACGAATACTAGGGCGATCCTCGTTATCATGGTTAACATAAGTAACTCTACTTACCACTTAAGGTTAATGTTTTCTCATGAGTACTATTATCTCCTTTATAGTCTTCAAAGTCCAATTCGTACAACTAAACCATTAGGGTGTCCATTTCAACTGACGGGTTACTTCCTAAGGCAACTAATGGTGTCGTTCGACTCATTGGCTTATAATGCGGTGTACTCGAGCTTTTTCACAAGATGAGGTGCAGGAGAAAACGTGATATGTGACCTAATGGTCTTAAGGTAATACTAGAGTAGTAATGTCTTCAAAATGGTTTTTGAATAGTATTCCTGGATAGTGTTTCCAAAATAATACTTTCAAAATAGCGTGTCTCAAAATGGTGTGTTCGAAATAGTGTGTCCAAAATAGTTCTCAAAATAATATACCAATAGTGTATCCAAAACAGTCTTCAAAATATTATATCAATATGACACGTCTTCAAAATAGAGTAACTAATGTTGATCATTCAAAATAGTATTCGAAATGGTATGTCAGAGTAGCGTTGTCAAAATAGTGTTCCCAGAATAACGTACCCAAAATAGTCTTTCCCGAAATAACGTTTTCAAAATAACGTATCAGCATATTCATATATTTTGTAAATAAATAGTGTATCTCGAAATGGTGTGTCCAAAACAGTTCCCAAAATAGTACATCAATATAATACGTCTTTTAAAAATAGTGAAAACCAATTTTGACCGTACCAGATAGTATTAAAAACAGTATGTTGAAATAGCGTACCCAAAATAACGCATCCAAAAATAGTTTTCCGGGAATATCGTTTTCAGAATATCGGTATCAATTTATATATATATTCCTTAAAATAACGTATCGCAGTTACATTACTTTATAAAGGGGTATTAAGGTAGGCTACTGATATTCCCGAGGGATAAGTGAAAGGTTAGTTATCTTTTCCAAAAATAGGGCTCGGGTTGCTACATAAGTTCCTAAAGCTTCTGTCGGGTTACAAACCGACCTATTGTAGGTTTTCTAGGTTTTGCCAAAGATTCATTGGTTACTTCGTTGTTTACTTCCATCAAGAGGTTCATCTTACAAGTGCTATGGGAGAGTCATTCTTAGACGACTAGTGATCTAATTCGGTTCATTCATTGAGTGTAAGGTTTGGGGTAGCGATGACTGTAACATAACCAGAATCAAAACGAGGCTAAAGAAGCAAAATCAAATCCACAACGAGACCCAAAAATCAAGAAATCAAGCCATCCAAATTCAATTAAGGCCAAATTCAAACACTCCAATAAACTCAAAATGTGCTTATTATAATATCGGACGAGTTAAAATAAACAGCTCGAATTCAAAACAGCGACCAATCGGGTCTAGCTCGTCCTGATGCAAAACATGTTCAGACGGCGACAAACAGGAATTTCATATAAACGGAGAAGTATAGCGGTGCCAGAAGTATTACAGTTCATGAGGTGTTGTGATGCCAGTGTGTCGTGTGTGTGGGTAAACCTTCATGACATTCGGTATTCGTGCACATATGCAAAACTTTTACCATTCCCAAAATTAAAAATAGAAAGTCAACCCGAAACATAATCTTGTTACAACTACCCCAAGTATCGCAAACTTCATTTCTGAGACATGGATGATCAGGCTATGTCCCTACTATCCCTGGTTGATTATAGGTGATCAGTCTACCCTCAACCGATGATCAATGAATTTCGGGATACTCAGTTTTGTTATACTAGTACTATGTTCCTTACTTTAAAATCGTTTTAAAAACCACAACAGGTGTCCAAACTCGGAATCAAATAATGTGGTTACGCAAGGAAATAGCGTAACTCCGCGACAGGTTCTGTGCATTGGTGTAATGTTGTTCCCGTTACACAAGTAGAAATAACTGCAAAGTTAATCTAATTGTGTTCCATGACTGATTTAATGTATTGATTAATTAAGACAAATAAGTAAAATGTAAAGATAAAAACACAAGTTTTTCAACGTTTAAATTCTTATTAGAAATTAATCAAAAGAATCTATACCCAAGTATTAGCGGAAATAACACTTGGGATTGAAACGACAAGGTATGGTATGTTCTCCTCACTAAACTCAAGCTATGCTTGAGTGGCAACAATGAATGAACCACTGAGCTATCTCAGGGACTAGGTTGCTCTTTGGGGGAGAAAAGTGGTTTTGTGAAAGTCTAAGCTTTTAATGCACGAAACTTATCCACTTTTCTCTCTTATGATCCTATTTATACACATGTATAAAAGAGCACTCGTGACTAAAAAGACAAACAAAATGACTGATGCGTGGTTTTGCGACCTTACAACAGGTTTTACCTCTCGAGGGATCTCAAGAGGCTTACAACCCCACCAGGCAGTGTACCTGACCGATGTAGTATAGTGTAGTGGCAAGTACGGGGGATTGATCGTTCTCCACAGGGAATAGTGTTCGTTAGGTATGAAAAATTACTCTAATAGGTCTAAGGGTGAGAGAAGATTCTTTTTTTATGTTTTTATATTTTTATGAAAGCAAGTAAAATCTCGGGTTTGAAAGAGTGGGCGGAATTAGTTGCTAGTCAACTAACCCAAATTACTACGAATGCAATTAAAATAAAATAACAGAAAATGAAAATGTTGGTGAAAACTTATGTGGAGGGAAATGTGTTTACTTAGATTTCCTTACTCCCTAACTATCTTTTACCGGTTGATTAGTGTGTATTAGTTGCGTGGATGACGGGTGTATTCCTTAATACCATTCGTGGGGTGGCGTACGTACTTCCCCAACTCTACAAGCTCCTACTTCACTCCTATGTCGAGCCGGCTAGGAAGCTCCTAACATGGGATCACTAGAATTCGCTTGTGCATTAAATACAACCATAAAAACCTTTAGTACGCATTGGTTCATGTTTCTTAAGACGGTCAAGCAAGTTACCGAATAGGAAGTTAGCCAGTTTTCTTAAGCCTAACATAGATAAACAATCATCCAATACAACTAACAACACACTAATAACCAATAATCAATAGCTAGGTTTCATTAGATCTAAGCAAACACAAGATAAATCTAGCCTAACATGTTAAACAAAAGACAAGAATAAGATAGAATCAAACAACACATAGACATATTGAATGATTAATTGATAACTTATCTTCAATGTAACATGGAAGATCTCAAGGCAAAAAGCCTTGAAAGAGCTGCAAAATTCATCCTAGGGTTTTCACACACAAAGTTCCCCAAATAAGTTCCACACTAATGACAAAGAATTGCAAAACTATATATAGATTTTTAGATCTGACGGCGTCACGTTATGGAGTGTGACGCCGTCACCTCGCCGCTTTTAGGGTTCCCGGATGACCTTCTTGACGCCGTCCCTCTTTAGCTCTCCAAAATCCGTTCTGGCTTATCAAGGCTTGACGGCCTTAGACTATGAACGTGACGCCGTCCCTCTTTGAATTATAACGTGACGACCTTGATCAAATTAAAGGGTGACGCCGTCAGAATTTCCATGCAATTTCTCTGGCTTATCATGAGTAAATTTCACATCCACCACTTTTGCCAAGCCATGACGCCGTCCAGGGTTAATCCTGACGCCGTCAAAGGTAACTTCCAGCAAGATTTTGAGACTTTGTCGTTTTCTTCACTTTTATGCTCCAAAAACGTCCAAAATGCCTCCTTTTCCAGATTTCTCCTCAAAAGTACCTAAAATGACAAAAGGAACGATTTAGGGCAATATTTGATCAAATAAATACGATTTAGGGCTTAAATGACCCCTTAAAAGCGGTACACTTTTCGCTTCATCAAATACCCTTACACTTGAGATTTGCTTGTCCTCAAGCAAATGCGCTTTTATTCTAATCAAAATACAAGTTAGGGGTCATTTAATGCTAACATAAAAGTAATTACAACAAATATTCGTTCCACTTTAATCATAATAAGCACGAAGATTATAAACTAGCACCTCACAAGTAGTGTTTAGATACTCACATCTCTCAAGTGTCATCAAAATAAATCTCATAAATGAAAACAGATAATATCTCTCACTACCTGTCATAGCAAATAGATTACCATAGGCTTGGGAAAGGATCGAAAACCTCCTCCACTAGGCGTAAGCACCTAAGATAAACTATCAAAGAGGGCTTTTAAATGGGTTATAACGTTAGGTGTAGGGAAAAAGGAAAACACGGTTTTGTTGGATAAAGGATATTTTACTGGTGGCGAGTTAAAGATCTTGATCAATTACATGTACTATACAATGTTGCTAAGCCAAGACTCGACTCGATTTAAGCTAATGAAAGAAAATAACAAAAACATAAAACAAACATAAAATGAAATGGGATGGTAGTCCGTATGTTTTTTCTACTTTTCTTTTTCTCATTTTTTTGTATTTTTCTTGTTTTTTTCGGTTTTTTTTTTTTTTTTTTTTGCATACACTTTTGCCCTACCATCCAAAATAATACATCATAGGGGCGTTGCATTCCCCTTACACTTGAACTTTTACATAACTTTACAAATAAACTATTCTAATGACTCGAATTAAGATAATTGAAAAACTTGGAGTACTTTTAAATATTTAGCACATATGGGGGTAATAAATGATGTTCTTCCCCATTACTCCATTACACTAGTACTTTACCCATGAGTCCCAATCGTCCCAAAACAATATGTACAAGGATATGACTCGACTTAGCAACCATGTAATCAATTAGATAATTAACTTGGGTTTAAACAAATGTTGTCACAATAATGCACTAAAAATGAGTGCATACAAGGTAGGCTAAGGCGATTTGGGTGTACATTTAAGTGGGGTGTAACAAATTCTTCCTTTAAGTAAAATGCTTAAAGGTCGAAACGAAAAGATAGGCTCTGAGGGGTGTACTAGGGGTATCGTGTACTAAAAATGAGTACAACGCAAAGGGTGTGGGAGAATTACTTGACCAATGTAGCCAATGTAATTATAACAAAAACACAGGTGTAAAACAATGGGTTAATCCTAATGCCTCTTATCATGTAGTAAATCTAACTACACGAATGTAGTCTCACTTGTGGCCTCGGAATGGTCCTAACGCAAGTTCTAGAATCTAAGTGCTACCGGTACACACATCATAGCATAAATGCTTTTCCTACCAATTCTAGGGGCGAACCTCACATATTTGGGGGTGGAAAATTTTTTAGTGGTACGGTTTTTGTGCTAGCCATATAACTCCTATCCGTGAGACGCTCATTAAGATCAAAGTTTCACTCCTATATGTTGTAAAAAATTTTAAATTTGGCACTAAAATTACCCTAACAGGTGTTTCTCTCAGTTTTATTACACATCTACTATTAAACAAACAAAAATCAAGCGTAATAGCATTCTCTAATCGTACTTTTACCCCCCCCCCCTTACACTTAAGATGAACATTGTCCCCAATGTTCAAATAACAAGATGTAAAAGTATAAAGTAAAAGAATGAAATCAAATACTCCCCTGATTCGTTCGGTAGATAATGAAGTAACACGGTTAGATCTTCTTCCAAAGTAATGTTGAAGCTCTATGACTAATGCATCGCCATAAGCTTGATCCAAAAACATTTCCTTGTCCAAAATAACCTGTTAAACCTGAGAAAACAAACACGAAAACCTGCATAACATCGGCGGGATAAATCTATATATAAGGATATAATGCTTGTGGAATGATAATTTTGCAGATTCCTGGAGATTATAAGTTATAGATTTAATAAAAACTTTTTATGAAAACAAAACCTTCAAAAATTTTCAGAAAATTAAACCTGACGCCGTCAGGTTGTAACCCCTGACGCCGTCAGAAATGATCTGACAGAATTCTCATGTTACGTTTCCGGAAAATTTTTGGAAATTTCTATACCTTACTTCCTGGAAATCCTGCAAAACATCATTATGACTCGATACAAGCATTTGACTCAAACAAATAATAATATGTATGTTAATTTATTATTATTATGATTCATGTTCATTTGTGTTCTAATAAACCGATTTAGATTTCCCTTACACTTAACTTTTGCAAAATACCTTTATATGTAGTTAAGACGAAGTTAAAAACAAGATAAAGCATTTTCACAAATTACTTTTGAACATGAATCAATAATAATAAAACTTAAACACACATACGGAAACAAATAAAATCAAACAAACAAATAAATAAACACACAAAGCAAATAAAGCTTGGGTTGCCTCCCAAGAAGCGCTTTTCTTTATTAACGAGTCTTGTAGCTAGACTCAAAGTCACGTACTTTACGTGACTCCATCATCGGTCACGGTTCCTAGGCCATTTTCATTCCCGGTTTTATATTCCGGTCCCAATTTCAAACAATCCTTGTAGAAACCGAATATCCTTTCCATAACATAGTCTACTCCTTTATTTCTATCCTCATCATTCCTATAGTAAACCGCTTGCTTGAGCTCCTTCTCAACATTTGACAAGTGTTGGAATTGTTCTATCTTATATGGCATTTGGTAGTTTACCTCATCGGTCTCATCCTTAAATCTAACTATCCCTAAGGAAGGTTCATAAGTCATTCTAGAGACCTCAACAAATGGTTTTCCAAAAACCACTTGAGTTAAGGATGCATCTACTATTGGGCGGATATCTTCTACAATTACAAAGTCGGTGACATAGGTGAAGTTTCCTACATAAACCGGTAATCCCTTAACTCTTCCCGTGAAGTTACTCATCCATCCCTTGTCAGGGAACATCCTATACCCAAGTTGATTTTTCATTATCAAGTTGTAGTGGGCTCTAGTCATGATGTTTATGGGTGATCTAAGGTCGATGTAGGCTTTCCACACATGCAAATGTCCGATGTTGCATGGTATGTTGAGATTAGAAGGGTCGCCCATTTCTATAATTGGTCTACCTAGGAAGTATGGTGTCTCGGGGTCATCGAATAAGTTTGTATGATATGCGCGCTCTTCCTTAGTGGGTAGCCTATTGAAGTAGTCCTTATCATCATCTACTTCTTCAATCTCACTTTTCCTAACTTCCTTATCAACCTCGACTTTCTTATCCTCATCCTTAGGTTCACTATTATCCTCATTCCTTTCAATTGGTTTAATAGTGACAATGTTGACAAAGTGGACGTGTTTGGATGAAGAGGGGTCTTTTACTTGGGGTCCGCTATTTGTGTTCCTAGCGTCCTTATGTGGAGGTGATAACACTTGGTTATTGAGAGCTTTCAACAAGTTGTCAATTTTATTGGTCATCTCCGTTTGTTGTTGATTGAATTCGGATTCGAATCTAGCTATCCGAGCTTCTTGAGATGCCATAAATTGGGACATCAATCCTTCAAAGTTATTGGTACTACCATTGCCGGAAGGATTGTTGTTGAAAGTACGGTTCGAGCTGGAACCGCTTGATTGGAAACGATTAGGTGGGTTGGAAGAATTGGTTTGTTGTGTGTTTTGGTTTTGTTTCCACCTAAGGTTTGGGTGATTTTTCCATGAGGGGTTGTATGAATCACCGTAATGGTTTGGCTCGGGTTTGAAAGTGTACCACTTGTCTCCCGCTCCGTCGGTACGCGAGGATGCGTAGTCCACAAAAGCTTGTTCGGGGAGTTCCATGCAATCACGAGTGTCGTGGGGACCACTACATAATTCACATGAAGAAGTGATTTTGTTCACTTGGCTTGAAGGTTTAGGAGCCTCGTAGGATTTCATGAGAAACTTGACTTGGTCTTCAAGTTCCATGATCCTACGGTCGGAAGTGCTTGAATTGTTCGAAGGCAAAGATATTGCCTTGACCGTTTTATTCAAATCACGGGGATCACTCCAACTTTCGTTGTCATAAAGAGCAAGATCCTCTAGGAGAGCCCATGATTGTTCCGCACTTAGATCACGTAGCTTACCACCGGCCGATTGGTCAATGGTTTGCCTTGTGTAGAGATTGATATGGTCATAGAAGATTTGGACTTGGAGCCAAAGTTCTATGCCATGATGAGGGACTTTTTGAAGTAAGTCCTTGAATCGAGTCCATGCCTCGTAGAGAGTTTCGCCTTGACGTTGTTGGAACATCAAGATATCATTCCTTAGCTTGGTAGTTCTTCCCGGTGGGAAAAACTGAGCAAGGAAACGAGTAGTGAGATCATCCCAAGAGGTGATGGATCCTGCGGGTTGACGTTCTAGCCATTGACTAGCTTGGTCCCGCAAAGAGAATTGAAAGAGACGCAATCGGGTCGTCTCTCGAGTGGCAACATCAAGGTCTATAGAATCGACGATTTTGAGAAAGTCCTTGAGATGTTGATTAGGATCTTCAGAACGAAGTCCATGGAATGCGCATCCGCTTTGCACCAACCGGATGGTGTCGGATCGCAAGGGAGTGACATTGGCTCCTTGAGTGAGCTCAATGGTGTTTCGATAGCCATGGTGGCTAGGACGGGAGTACTCTCCTAAAGTACGGGCTCTAGGAGGTGGTGGTTGTTGTTGTGGTGGTGGGTTGTTGGGATTAAGGATATTACCATCTTCCATGATGTCGAATGGTAATGGTTACGAACAAAGAAACGAAGAAAATAGATAGACTAAAGAAAACCTAGAAAAAGAAAATAAAAATCTCACTAGAAAGGAATCTAGTGAGTAGACCTATAAAATAAAAATTCAACCTAAACAATAACTATTCCCCGGCAACGGCGCCAAAAACTTGATGCGTGGTTTTGCGACCTTACAACAGGTTTTACCTCTCGAGGGATCTCAAGAGGCTTACAACCCCACCAGGCAGTGTACCTGACCGATGTAGTATAGTGTAGTGGCAAGTACGGGGGATTGATCGTTCTCCACAGGGAATAGTGTTCGTTAGGTATGAAAAATTACTCTAATAGGTCTAAGGGTGAGAGAAGATTCTTTTTTTATGTTTTTATATTTTTATGAAAGCAAGTAAAATCTCGGGTTTGAAAGAGTGGGCGGAATTAGTTGCTAGTCAACTAACCCAAATTACTACGAATGCAATTAAAATAAAATAACAGAAAATGAAAATGTTGGTGAAAACTTATGTGGAGGGAAATGTGTTTACTTAGATTTCCTTACTCCCTAACTATCTTTTACCGGTTGATTAGTGTGTATTAGTTGCGTGGATGACGGGTGTATTCCTTAATACCATTCGTGGGGTGGCGTACGTACTTCCCCAACTCTACAAGCTCCTACTTCACTCCTATGTCGAGCCGGCTAGGAAGCTCCTAACATGGGATCACTAGAATTCGCTTGTGCATTAAATACAACCATAAAAACCTTTAGTACGCATTGGTTCATGTTTCTTAAGACGTTCAAGCAAGTTACCGAATAGGAAGTTAGCCAGTTTTCTTAAGCCTAACATAGATAAACAATCATCCAATACAACTAACAACACACTAATAACCAATAATCAATAGCTAGGTTTCATTAGATCTAAGCAAACACAAGATAAATCTAGCCTAACATGTTAAACAAAAGACAAGAATAAGATAGAATCAAACAACACATAGACATATTGAATGATTAATTGATAACTTATCTTCAATGTAACATGGAAGATCTCAAGGCAAAAAGCCTTGAAAGAGCTGCCAAATTCGTCCTAGGGTTTTCACACACAAAGTTCCCCAAATAAGTTCCACACTAATGACAAAGAATTGCAAAACTATATATAGATTTTTAGATCTGACGGCGTCACGTTATGGAGTGTGACGCCGTCACCTCGCCGCTTTTAGGGTTCCCGGATGACCTTCTTGACGCCGTCCCTCTTTAGCTCTCCAAAATCCGTTCTGGCTTATCAAGGCTTGACGCCCTCAGACTATGAACGTGACGCCGTCCCTCTTTGAATTATAATGTGACGACCTTGATCAAATTAAAGGGTGACGCCGTCAGAATTTCCATGCAATTTCTCTGGCTTATCATGAGTAAATTTCACATCCACCACTTTTGCCAAGCCATGACGCCGTCCAGGGTTAATCCTGACGCCGTCAAAGGTAACTTCCAGCAAGATTTTGAGACTTTGTCGTTTTCTTCACTTTTATGCTCCAAAAACGTCCAAAATGCCTCCTTTTCCAGATTTCTCCTCAAAAGTACCTAAAATGACAAAAGGAACGATTTAGGGCAATATTTGATCAAATAAATACGATTTAGGGCTTAAATGACCTCTTAAAAGCGGTACACTTTTCGCTTCATCAATGACCTAGCTAGTTATGAAAAAATACAACAGTATTTTGTCACCGTTACAAGAATCTATATTGGGAATAGGTTAATATTGCTTTCCGAATGACAGTGATGACACTGCTCTTGTTCTCAAGCCTTTCAGGGAAAGTTTGACCTTGGCCTGATAAGGACTTCTCATTATCTTTTCAAACTCTTCCCGCCTTTATTTCAGACTTCAGATTCTCCAGTCTTCAGTCTTCAATTATGATTTTTGTTGAGGAGACTGGGGTTCAGTGAGTTATTGTCATCACTCACTAAACCCATTATCTTCTTCTTTGGCTTAAGTAACACTCAGGGAGTTCTGCCTTCCTGAATGGTGAATCTTTCTTCTTAGACTCGTCCTAAGCATCCTGAAGATAACTCACTGAGTGACTGTTCACTCAGTGACCTGAAAGCGTTCACGGTTGTTTAACACTTGGGCTAATTTGTATTCAAATCCTTGTTGTCAGGCCGCTTGGGTACTGAATAGACCCAAAAATCTCCCCCTATTTGGATATAAATTATGCCTAAGTGTTTGATCAATGTAAGTGAGAAAATGGGCTTCTTCTTACACTGAATATATATTAGAAAGCTATAAAAGGACACTGATATAACAAAACATAGGCCATCCTTTTATTCATATCATTACAAAGTCCTATAATCTAAACATAATGCTCCGGGATCTGTACTCAGCCTTCCAAGATTCCCATAAGCTCCAACTTAGCCTTCTTAGACACCAACTTCTCCTTGTCGGGTCTTTCATTCATCATCTTGTCCATCAGCCTGATAAACTCTTCATTTTCTGGGCTCTTCACGTGAAGTGTCCTTAGCTTGTATGCTAGAAGAGTTGTCGTTTCCACAAGGTGTATGTCACTGACTATTTGAAAGGCCTGTTGGCCAAACTCATCGACAAAGAAAATACCATACTCAGTTAGCTTGATTACTTGGTTGGGAACTAACCTGACCCTTTGTGGAGGAGTCCTGTTGCAATAAAGAGCTGCTATGAATTGTTCAGGTTCCTGTCCCACAACTTTCCTCTTCTTCCCAATCTTCTGAGTAGTTTCAGGGATTGAAAGTCCCTGAGAAGCAAGTGCCTTCTCATGATCTATTCTCAAACTCTTAGAAACCCTTTCTAGTTCCTCGTATTTGTTGTTCAAGGTAGCTAGAAGGTCAGAAACAATCCTGCTTTGTTTCTACCTCAGGATGGGCCCCATCATGTCCCATTCCCTGAGCCCATAATCTGAGAATTTGAATGGTGTGTTCTTCTTAGTCTTCCTCGGCCCTCTGTGAACCGTAATGCTTATGGGTTTGGTGTTGTGAATGGTCATGTCAGTTATGGTACCTTTACCCTTTGTCTTTGTCATGTACCACAGATACTTCTCATATGTCTTCCTCTTCCTTTCATTGTTGAGCTTGACCTTAAGATTGTGTTCTTTTATTAGGCTAGCCTGAAGTTTGAGGAATTCTTCCCCCCTGATAACTTGATCAGTTTCCTTGATGACCTCCTTGGCCACTTCAGCAATCACTGGCCTATTTAGTCTTTCGGCCCTGACTTTATCCTGTTCATCCAGGACTGCGGCCACTTCCTCACTGGTTCCCGCGAATCTTCTCCCGTCATCTAAGACAACTTCAAAGGGTGCATCTGGGTCAGGACGCCTTTCTTTTGGTGCCTTTACCAACTTTGGGGGAGAGTCTTTGTTGAGAATTATATTTGATGATTACAAAACTACATATTCATAAATAAAGAAATATGAAACAACAAGGACTAAATGTAATAAAGTAGTTAGCTTCCTGTGTAATCTAGGTTTTCTTGTAAACCCTCTATATAAAGGGTATTAGACGGCTGGTAATAGATATCCAGAAATATAGAACTCTCCAATGAGAGTCTAATAGAAACGTGTGTGTGCGTACACGTTAGTTAGTAATAGATGTGTTATAGGCATCTATGTAATAGTTAGTTTATTAATTAGTATGGAATAAAGATGGAAGCGCTTGAATAAAAACCTTGTTAAACATTATTGTTCTTTGTTAGTTCCGCTGTGCATATCAATGATGTTTGTAAAACATATCCTAGATAGGCTTAAATTATCTTATCAATTGGTATCAGAGCAAGGGGGCTCGTGATATCTAGGATTCACAAGGTTTCGTTGGTCGAAAATTGAAGAAAGCAAGCAAAATCAGATCTGGTTCGTATTTTCAAAACCTACTGCAGTGCAGTTTTCAAACGGTGATAGCTCCTTCGTTAACCGTTGGATTGGGCTGAATTTTTTACTAGAGATACTCCATATATCAAGGAAGATTCTGACCAAAGGGATCTTTAATCTGAGATACGGAGTGAAAGTTATGGTTCGTCGAAATCTGCTGCAGAATGGTGTTTAGAAATTCAATTTTTCAGGTTTTGTGTTTCGATGTCTATGACTTCTTTCCTCTAATGATTTAATTCATTATAGAAGTCGATATTGGGTTATTATCATGCTTTAGATTCATAAAAAACAACAGCTTTGGAAGGTTATTAGGGTTTCAAACTGAATTAGGGTTTGTTCTTAAACGGATTCTAAGATCAATTTGGTTTTTCTGATAAGTTGCTGCTGTTGTCGATCACTGGATTCTTCTTAATGCATGTTGTCACTTAGTTCGTTGGATTTTTATGGTCTATATCAAGCAACGATTGCTATTGCTTCCTAATCGATATTAAGGTTTTGAAAACCCTAGATTGGGTGTGTTCCTGTTGGTGATTTTAGTGTTTCGATTACTAGCAGTTAGTACTGCTATCAAAGGTGGTGTTTGTACTGCTCGAGAAAAGGAAGAGTTAGTTTGTACAGCTTGACGCTTATTTGTACTGCTAGCGAGGAGTTTGTACTGTTGGTTTTCGAGTTTGTACTGCCGACATTATTCACTTAGTACTGCTCATATTCGGTTTGTACTACCGCGTTTAAACTTAGTACTGCTCTAGTAATTTGTTTGAATGGCTATTCCTTTTTTTTTTGTACTGTTCGAAGGGTCTACTGGCAAGACATACACAAGAAAGGCTTACTGATCGATGTACATGCATTATGAACAGATAATGGGAGTATGGAACGATGGCTAGTATTTATATAATATGTGCATGTGTTTCCAAGTCCATCATGGACGGTGTACATGCATGGACAGTAATTATGCCTCCTCGTACTGATTTAAATTGTCATGGTATAGCTTTGATCTAATTATTAAATTGAATAGATCATGGGATGGTGCCTCCAACATAGATTATCATTAGTAGACTTTGCATGGTAATTTCTTTTTGTTGGACGGTGACAATATTTATTTTTCTTCCATAATGGGTCGGTGACTATGGGAAGGTTTCATACAAAGCTTGGAATTGGATATTATTATTGTTGTCTCATGCAAGAAGGTTTTACTCCGGTCACTGGTAGCATGAAATTATAAAAGTGTGGGGAAGTGTATATTATTTGATCGTTGATTTGGAACAGGTGGTTCCAACACATACACGGGGAAGACATACACAGACAATGTTTGGTTATTGGATTTTTGGTTTTCGGTTCTTAAATGTTTTATGGCTCGTTTTGGGGATTATTTGAAGAAGACAATTGAATATTGCTTATTTGATGTTGTAGTTGAGTTTCACAGGTGCGTGTTCTTATCATATCTCAAATGGCGGACAACATTTGGAGATAACTTGTTTGTGTGTTAATGCTGTGACAAAGACTTGATGAATCTAGCAAAGGTGTGTGATCTACAAATTGATGGTGCTTAATGCTCACATTTGCTATCACTTTAAGGAGTTACGTTATTGTGCTCAGTGTCTCATATAGTTGAGGATTTATCAAGAGGTTGCAATCTACTTATACTTTTTGGTCTAGTATGAGTTTGGAGTCACGTGGATAGTACAAGATATAAGACGCAAGTTTGGGAAATTCTACTTCTTCATCAAATTCGTTATACTCGGTTTTCTTCATCAGTAATCATTCCATAAAGCCTACGGAGTTCGTGATTCAAGAGATGGTAAACATATTGGTTTCAGGGGAAGCTTGTTGATTAAATGTTTAACCATCTACATGCACCACTTAAGGGGAAGTGTTTCGATTCAAGTTGCATGGAAGACCCCTATTAGATGATTACAAAAAGGGGAAGAAGATTGATTTGCAGCTTATTGTGTGTGGTGACATGTTCAAGAAGATCATAAGGAAGCACTGAAGATTGTTTCATGGAGATAGTTTTGTAATATCAAATAGGGGAAGATTGTTGGGAATTAGATTTGATGATTACAAAACTACATATGCATAAATGAAGAAATATGAAACAACAAGGACTAAATGTAATAAAGTAGTTAGCTTCCTGTGCAATCTAGGTTTTCTTGTAAACCCTCTATATAAAGGGTATTAGACGGCTGGTAATAGATATCCAGAAATATAGAACTCTCCAATGAGAGTCTAATAGAAACGTGTGTGTGTACACGTTAGTTAGTAATAGATGTGTTATAGGCATCTATGTAATAGTTAGTTTATTAATTAGTATGGAATAAAGATGGAAGCGCTTGAATAAAAACCTTGTTAAACATTATTGTTCTTTGTTAGTTCCGCTGTGCATATCAATGATATTTGTAAAACATGTCCTAGATGGGCTTAAACGATCTTATCAGTCTTCAGTTTCCATTATTCCCTTCCCTTTGTCAGTGGGAGTGGGTGTACTGAATGAGGCTTCTAGGAACTCATTTGTTGTTGTTGCTTCAGTTGGGATGGGAGTGGTAGTAACAACAACGAGAGCTGAGGAGGTTGAGGGTCCTAGCATGAAGCTTTGTAGAGGAACAGCTTCAGTGATGTTTGGATCCTCAGTTTCAGGAACTTGGTTATCAGGTTTCTCCCCCTCAACAAATGCTGGAGCTTTAGGGTAAGCATCAGTTGACTGAGGAGTTGGTGGAACTGGAGAAGTTTGATGAATAGTCAGGATGGTGGAGACCATGTTCTTCACATTAGTGGTCTCATTCTTCAGGGCAGAGATGTTTTCTGCCATGGTAACTTGAGCATTGGTGAGTTCAGTAACCTTGGTGGTGTAGTGGTTGATCAGCTCATTATGTTTGGTGGAGAGTTGATCAAAGGCTGATGATATTTTACTTAGGCACTCCTGGGTATCAGAGACTGATTGTTGAATGACATCTTGCTGTGACCTGAGTGGTTTAAGATCCACCTCTTGTAGAAGCTTGAGAAGCTCAGCAATGTTGGAGGAGGTGGTCTTCTGAGTATCCAGGAACTCGGACAGCTTGGTAAGAAGGGCAGGATCATCCTTGAACTCTTCTTGAATGGAACTAAGAGTAGTCAATACATTGTAGAACTGCGTGTAGTTTACCATGAGAGTCTTCAACAACAGCCTTGAAGTCAGCATAGGAGGCTGCTGCTTTAGTATGGTGATCCTATTGTTCTTCAGTTATCTCACGGAAGAGGGCAGTTTTGGCTTTTCTGAGGAACTTGACTAGCTGCCTCTCAGTGAGTGGAAGAACGTTGTCATACTTTTGCAAATATAGAGGAGTACCAGGAGCATAGTCTTTGGAGTTGCCTGATGATGATGATGATGTTGTTGGGTTGGTATGGGGTACTTGTTCCTCAGGAGGAGGAGATGATGATGGTTGGTCAGTGTGCTAAGGAGAGTTGTAAGTGTCAGTCTCCATGTCATCCCCAGCACCAAAAAGTTCGTCATCTCCAAAATCAACCATCTCCTCTTCTGACTCTTCATTGAGTAGCATCTCGAGATCAGCAAGAGTTGGAACCTGTTGGGAATCCGGCTCCCCCTCAAAAGAGGGCTCGCCTTCGTTGTGGACAGGTCCTGACCCCTCCAGGTGAACAGAGTGGGTTTTCTCTGCCTGGTCCATAGGGTCAGTTCCTGAGAGACTGGATTCGCCGTGGGGGGTGTAGGTTCCATATCAGCGGGTGGTTGTATGCCCCCTGAGTCTTTGTCCCCTTGGGTGCCTTTAGGGACTGGTGGGTGTTCTCCAGTACCATCACTAGGAAATGATTTGTTGAGGTCCCCCTTTCCATCAGGGTTGTACTGTCCTGACGAAGATATAGGGACCGTTTCTCCCTAAGACCCTGAGTGTGATTGCTTAGAGCCGTAAACGGGAAGTTGTATGTTTAGGCCCCCCTTTCCACCAAGTTTGTGCTGCCTTGATTAAGATTTAGGGGCCGGTCCTCCCTGAGACTCTGACTGTGATTTGTCAAAGCCATAAACGGGATGTGAGAGGTTATGGGTCCCCTTCTCAACAGAGTGGTGTGGCTCTACTAAGGATATAGGACCCTGTTCTCCCTCAGGTAAAGGTGGTGATTGACGAATGCCTTCATCGGGATGTGAGGGTTGGATGAGTCCTGACCCCACTGACTTGTATATGTCAGCAGAGCCATGAGGAGCGGGTTTGCCCGAGGACCCTGAGGGTGATTTCTCAGTGCCCTCCGTTGGCGGTTGTTGTTTGGCCAAGTGGGTCTCAACTGTGGGTGTCTCAGTGGGCTTGGCCGTTGGTTTCCTTTGAGGCTTTGAGGCAGAAGTCTCAGTGGCGAGTGGTTTAGGTTGAACCACCTTCCTAGACCCTGCCTTCTTCTTCTTCTTCTTCTTCTCCTTCTTGGAAGGAGAAGGCACAGGAGATATAGCTTCTTAGCCCTGAATGACCATCAACATGTATGTGGTCAGGGCAACTGGTGTAACCTCAGTGAGGTCTCTCGAGTAGTTTGCCTTGTGTAAGACATCAGGGTTAGATCCCTGGACGTTTGGTCTAACATACTCGGAGCCTAATAAGTCCTGAAGCACACAGGAAATGAACCTAGGGTAAGACATATGTCTTTGCCTAGATTTCCCTGATAGCTTGGCTATGAGGTCTCTGAAGATCATCTCTCCAATATCTATTTTTCTACCCTCCAGGAGGCTGAACACTATCATTTGTTGAGCAGTGTTCAATTGCTCCGTGGAGGATTTGTTGCCACCAAGGACCTGAATGACAAAGGTCATCAGGATCCTCCAGACAGCAGGTAACCAGGTCTTCATAATAGGGGCTTTAGCCAAAAGGGTCCCTGGGCCACATCAGGGTGTTTGTCATCATGTGGCCCAAGTAAAAGCAATTTGGCTTTTACTTCTGCTTCAGTGGACTGAGGGTCGAAGTTCTTAGCGAAATCAAGACCTGTGGCCTTGATGAAGGTTTGGTAATTATCCACTGTTTTTCAATCCCAAACAAGTTCAAAGAGATTTAAAAGGTAAGGGAAATCAAAATAATTATTTTGGCTCGTAAAATAAGTTTTGGAAAATTGTCGGTTATTACATGGATGATTTCACCAGGGCTGTTTGGGTTTACTTGCTTAAAAGTAAGCATGAGGTGTTCGATTAGATTCAAATTTTTTATAACTTGGTCAAAACACAGTTTGAAAAGTGTGTTAAGATTTTTAAAAGTGATAATGGAACTGAGTTTGTTAACAATCAGTTTAATAAGTTTTGTGAAAATAAAGACATTATTCATCAAACATCTTGTGTTTATACTCCTCAAGAAAATAGGGAGGTAGAGAGGAAACACAGGCATCTATTAAATGTAACCAGATCCCTTATGTTTCAGGGGGGATTGCCCTTATATTTGTGGTATGAGTTTATTCTAACTGCCACTTATTTGATTAACAGATTGCCTTCCTCAGTGCTAAATGAAAAGTCTCCCTTTAACTTTATTTTTAATAAAAAAAACTGCCTTTAATCACTTAAGAGCTTTTGGATGTTTATGCTTTGCTACTGTTCTTACCAGTCATGATAAGTCTAGTAGCAGGGCTGAGAAATGTGTTTTAGTTGGGTATTCAAATTTTCAAAAAGGTTATAAGCTTTATAGTCTTGAGAGAAAACAATTTATCTTTTCTAGAGATGTAAGATTTTTTGAAAAAGTTTTCCCTTTCAAGATTAAAAATGTTTCTGCTGCTCCTGACCCTCTCAGTCAGGGTTTGGATCATGTAAACTTCTTTGATGAAGTTACTTGTGATGACCTTGACACACCCAATGATGATAATGATCAAAATGGTACCCCTTTGGGTAATAATAATCAAGATGATCATCATTTGGGTGATGGCAGCAACTCTCAACTTCTTGGTGGTCCAACTTTTGACCATTTGGAGAGTGAATTGGGGCACTCTCCTGGTTCCAATTGGACTACCAGAGTTGGTGAGAAGGCTGCAACATCAAGTGGTGTGTCAGCTTCTGAGGGTGATTTTAGTCCCATTCCTGAACAAGCAGCAGAGATCAGTTTTCAAAACAATAATCAACCTTCCTTAAGAAGGTCTGATAGGTCATCAGTCTTTCCTAATAAATATAATGAGTGTATTGTTGATTCTAAAGTCAAGTTTGGACTTGAAAAGTTTGTCACTTATGCAAAAATTAAAAATGATACTTTGTGTTTTGTCATTGAGCTAAATAAAAGTTTTGAACCTAAAACATATTGGGAGGCATGCATGTATCAGCACTGGGTGGATGCAATGAATAATGAAATGAAATCCTTGTATAGGAATGACACCTTTGAAATTGTTATGTTATCTGAAGGCAGGAAAGCTATAGGTTGTAAATGGGTTTTTAAAATCAAATATAAATCTAGTGGTGAAGTTGATAGATACAAAGTTAGGCTTGTAGCTAAGGGATTTAATCAAAAGGAAGGGGTTGACTTTGATGAAACCTTTTCTCCTGTTGTTAAAATTGTGACTGTTAGATGTCTTATAAATCTAGCTATTCAACAAGACTGGCCTATCTTTCAACTTGATATTAACAATGCTTTTCTATATGGAGATTTAGAATAGATTGTTTATATGTCTTTGCCTGATGGCTTCTTTGATGTTAATGATAAGAGAATTTGTAGACTCAAAAAGTCTTTGTATGGGTTGAAACAAGCACCCAGACAATGGAATGCTAAGTTGACCAGTGCCTTGCTTGAGAACGGTTTTATACAGAGTAAGAGTGACTACTCCTTGTTTATTAAAAATGAATCAGGGAGTTTTGTTGCATTGCTTGTGTATGTTGATGATATAATTGTTACTGGTAACAACTTGTCTGAAATTGAGAAATTTAAAGTTTTTCTTAAGTCTAAGTTTCAGATTAAAGATCTGGGCAAACTTAAGTATTTTTTGGGTATTGAAGTTATTGATACAGATAAAGGTCTTTGTTTGACTCAAAGAAAATATTGTTTAGACATTTTATCTGAGTTTGGTTTACTGGCATGTAAGCCATCTGCTTGTCCTTTAGAACAAAGTTTGACTATTTCTAATGAGCCTACTATATCTGACCCTGTTTTGGATAATATAACTGAATATCAAAAGTTAGTAGGGAAGTTGATTTATCTCACACACACTAGGCTTGATATTTCTTATGTTGTATATTGTTTAAGTCAGTTCATGCATAAACCACTTAAGTCTCATTTGAAAATTGCACTTAAGGTTTTAAGGTATCTTAAAGGTTCTCCTGGTAGGGGAATACATATTGTTAAGAATTCGTTTGAAACTCTTGAGACTTATGTGGATGCAGATTGGGCCAAGTGTGTGATAACTAGGAGATCTGTTACAGGGTTTTGTATTTTCTTAAATGGTTCACTTGTTTCATGGAAGAGTAAAAAACAAAATACCCTTTGTAAGTCAAGTGCAAAGGATGATATATAGAGCTATGGCCTCTGCTACTTCAGAAATTGTTTGGGTCTTGAAAATTTTAAAAGACCTGAACTGGGAACATTTTTTACCTGTAAAGTTGTTTTGTGATAGTCAGGCTGCGATTAAGATTGCTGCAAATCCTGTTTTTCATGAAAGAACTAAGCACTTGGAAATTGACTTACATTTTGTAAGAGATAAAATTTTGGCTAGGGTTATTAAAACTGAAAAAGTTCAGTCAGCTGATCAAACAGCTGATGTTTTTACCAAGGGTCTAGATAAGTTGTAACATGAAAAGCTTGTTTCTAAACTTGGTATGTTTGATGTGTTCCAGGTTTGAGTTAAGGGGGGATGTTACAATTAACTCAAAATGGAACACATTAATTACAGGAACTAATATTGTCATTATCTCTTTTTCAGTTATAGAGTGGAGATTATGTTTCAGCTGTTAGTAGCATGTTGATTAAAGGTAAAGGACTTGAGTTGACAAGCTGCTAAAGGTTGATGGTCAAGGCTATATAAGCTCCTTATCCCAGCTAGGGTTTCATAACTCGATATGATTAACTGCACACAGTTTCTCTCATTCATTCATTGATCAACCAAAATCTTTATTCATATTCATTGTTGCTTAAGAGTGATTGTGAGGATTTGGTTCTTGTAATAGTACTATTGATAAGTAGTCAATAGCCTTCCACCTGAGTAGCAGTGGGAAGGATTGTGAGTGTTGATGTGATTATCTTATGATTGTGGTGTATAACTGATTAAGATCAGTTTCTTATTGATATTGTTGATTTTGGTTGATAAATAAAGATTACTCTTGAATTGATTGTTTTCTGGTTTAAACTCTGTTTTCCTACATAGAGGCGTCGATTTGAGGCTGGCAGGGACTACCTTCTGGGTATGTACTGTGAAATCGAATCACTAATTATTATTCGAGGTTGGCAGGGACTACCTTCTGGGTAAGTACTGTAGAATCGAATAACTAACTTAGTATTGTACTAATTCGTCGTTCCAAAAATAAAATAAGATAAAATAAATGGCGAAAATAATAATAATAATAATAATAATAATAATAATAATAATAATAATAATAATAATAATAAAGTTAGGTGTCATTTCTTACTACGGTGTTTTTTTTTTTTTTTTTTTTTTTTTTGTTTTGAAAAGGTAGCCAACTTTTTCTTTAGGTCAATTTAGAACTTTTCGTTATATATTTAACCATTATTTGTTAGGTTTCACATTTCAAGTCTACACAAAAAGGATCCTTTATACAAAAGCCTTCAATATTTTGATTATAAATATATGTATTTAGGGATGGCAACGGGGCGGGGAATATTGGGGATCGTATTTACCATCCCCATCCCCGTTTCTCACTCCCATCCCCATCCCCACCCTCCATCCCTATCGGGGAATCGTTTTGCATCCCCATCCCTATCCCCAACGGGGATTCGGGGATTTTCTGCACTTATGAATTAAGCATAAAAACTACATAACTAATCGAAAATATAAATGATTGACCTATAAAATGTCTTAAAAAGCGTACATTGCGCATAGTTGTATTAATTAAAATGTCATTCAACTTTAAACCATTGTATATATTGAAAAATCGCATATAATATAAAAACTAGAGTGCATCGAATGAGTGTATTCGGACAAAATATTGGTTGTATAATACATAGTTAGTGCTTAACATTTTAAAATAGTTGATGATTTTGATCCATTAAATGTCACATATACATATAAATATACTTCAAGTATAATAATTGTCAATACTCACTAACATATACATATACAATTACATTTAGTATTAAGTTACCATATAATTTATACACATTTGTACATTAAAAGTTCGGGGTCAGGGATTTATGCTTACCCCATCCCCGCCCCATCCCTAGTTTCATAATTCGGGGATTCCCCGTCCCATCCCCATCTCCGGTCAACTCGGGGATTCCCCAGTCAAATCGGGTTTGGGGATCGGGTCTTCATCGGGTACGGATTTTTTTGCCATCTCTATATGTAATGATACTATGATACATCACAACAATACAACATACAACTAACAACTATACATGCAGAGGGGTTTTTAGTATACAAGAGGTTTTTAATCTAACACTGCGCATTTTTATTTCGCATGATTTTCGTATGAATATTGTTAATGTTGTTAATATGTTCTTATATTACTATTGTAAAGCGAGTATTTGAGATTACCTTGAGTTGATGTATTGATGATAAATAGTACGGAGTATCATTTTCCTTAAACTTTATAAAGTATTAAAAAACCTTCTTATAACATATTTTTATTATTAAATTCTTCCAAATTTTCTGATAAGAAATGCAAATCTTCTTAACACGATAACGCCTAAGATAATCATATATATTGAAAAAAGTTACCAGCATAAAATTTGGTTTGAACTTTGCTTCTCAATAATGAGTTTTATTCTATTAAATATTTCAATCTTGCTAAACACTCCAGTCTCCACGAAGAAAATGAGGGAAAGAACATCTCACGTATTTACACGTTGCCCAATGGATTTGGCTCATTGGTGTAAGCTTGGGCCTCAAGCGATGTTTTAAAAACCGACCGGACCGGCCGGTTCGACCGGCCTCCGGCAGGTCGGCCGGTTTAAAAAACCCGGTTTTTTATAGTCCGTTACTGTAGCGAACGGCCGGTTTTTCCGGTTCAACCGGTCCGGTTCAACCGGTTTTGACTTTTGACTTTTTTTTTTTTTTTTTTTTTTGTTGGGCGGTTCGGCGTTCAACGTCCGGTTCGACGTTCGACGGTGACGGAAGCTTGGCCGGTTCGACTAAAAAACGGTTTTTAAAACATTGGCCTCAAGTATTAATTTGACCGGAATACATTCGATTCATTTTTAATGCATAATCTACTTTTTCAGCTGTTCTTAAAAAAAAATTGTTTTTAATTTGATATACAATTTATATGATATTTTTAATCTAACTGAATATATATCTAAGATATTTTAAGAAAATAATAACATATTATAGAGTTAGGATCACCACTGGGGCATTGGTTCAGTGGTTGTGGCTTTCATTCTTAAGTTAATAGATTCGGGTTTGAATCCTATTCCTGGCACTTTGCTCCCAGATAGGTACCTGCCTCCGCAAAACCTATGGGCTCACTGGAGAGACTTTGTGGATAGTCCGAGAGTCTCGGCTCACTCCAGTTGGTGCCCCACTAGGCCATGAGAATTGTCCGGAGCTATTCCTTATGGGGTGAACAATGGCTGGTTCCAAAAGGCACCCAAGGTTATGGTGTCCCCGACAATCTACACATTTTTTGTGGATAAAGTTATGATCAAATGAGAATTTTTTTTTAAATGAGAAGCATAAGAAGAAACCACAATCACACATTCCAGATGCACCTACAAATATAGATGCATCTCCTCTTAAAAATCGCACTCTAATTTGAAATGTATAGCTAGAAATTCTTCTTATTTTTCTCATTTTAGTTTTTCTTCTCACCGAATCACTTCTCGATATAAACCAATTGTGGAGTTACTTTGACTCATTCCAATAGTGATTTTACTAGATCACGATTCACGTACAACAATTAAGGGCTTAATAACCAGAGCCTATTTGGCTTAACGGCGTGTGATTAACCAATCAATAAAAAGTTTATGAGTGGAAGTTTCGTTCCAAATATGTGTAAGGTATTATGTGAAGGACTGAATGTTAAGTTTAAAATAAAAATACAAATATTTTTTAGAAGCGTACAAAAAATTAAAAAAGTAAAAAGTGCTTAAAATATTTTCAAAAAAAATCACAAAATAGTGGATGTTGATGGATAAAAAGGTTGTGAATTTTTTTTCTTCCTAAAATTGTATAGTTTTGATGAAAACAAATTGCAAAAACTTGTAGCATAAAAATTATGTAAATCGACATTTTTCGCATACAAAATTTGTTTTTACATCCAATTTCTTTTTATTATCTGCATCAAAGTTTCATTCTCTATAACATTTAAAAAATTAAAAATTTTGTGCATCAAACAAAAAAGTTTTGTGCATTAAAAAGACATCTAAAACATAAAAATCTGAATAACTTTCTTCACAATTTTTTTATGTATACATTCTCTATCTGAAGGAAAAATTTTAGAACTTTTCAAAAAATATTTACTTTTTTCAAGTCTTTTTATACTTCTCACGAATATTAATATCTCTTCTTTTAGAGAGCTAGGTGCAATTTTCACCCAACAACTGTTATTGGATTGTCATCTCAACACACATTTAATAACACCACAGTAACTAAAACATTCTCCTCAACTATAATTGTTATAGGCACATGTAGGACCAAAAAAAACTCACTCAAAAAAAAAAAAAAAAAAAAAAATACAAAAAACGGCCGCTAATGGCCTGGCGAAGTGACGAACGGCGACTAAGAGCACAAGGTGCAGTCCATGTCGTGCCTCGCCAGTCCATGCTGGCAGCTCGCCGCAACTCTTCACCACACCGAGTTGCTTCGTTTTTTCTCGCCGTTTGTTGCCTCGTCGTCTACACGGAAGGCTTGTGTTGTACTTTCTTGTCAGTTGAAACTTTTTTTTCTCTCTTTTGGTGGGTTTGTTTATGTTTGTGTTTGTGTGTGTGTTTTATGTTTGGGCTTTTTTTTCTCTTTTGTGTTTGCAGGTAGTGGAAGGGGAAGGAAGAAGCATGAATAGTGTTTTTTTGTCGTAGTAGTGTTTTGTTTTTTTTTTTTTTTTTTTTTTTTTTTTTTTTTTTTTTTTTTTTTTTTTGTACAACCACACAAATGGGATAAGAACAAGTTTGCACTTGGGATACGAAGAAGTTTGCAAGATTTTTTTTTTTTTTTTTTTAAATTAATTATTTTGTAATTTAAAAAAAAATGTTTTTTGTATTATTTGAATGAAATGAATTTTGTTTATTTGGAAATTTGAATAAAAATAAATAAAGTTGTAAGTGGTGAGCCCCAAATGAGTAAGTTGTAGTTAGTTGCTAGTGAGGGGGGTTAGTTGTGGAGGTTTGTTAAAGTGATGTGGCACCGATGGCCCCAAATGAAGAGTCATGGAGTGCTCACTGCACCTTGTGCTCTAAATGACGTGCCAAACCCAACTGCACCATTCACTCTCACGTGAAATTGTAGATAACGTACAATATGTCATAGTCATTCAAACTAGGGGTGGCAATTCGGGTCGGGTTCGGGTTCACGGGTTCGGGTTATCGGGTTCGCGGGTCAGAAAACCTTCAACTCGAACCTGACCCGTTTAATAAATGGGTCAATCAGGTCGACCCAAAACCGACCTGAAACCTATTTAGTCTCAACCCTAACCTGCTAATTTTCGGGTCGGTCTCAGGTCGGGTTTCGGGTTAGCGGGTTAATTCGGGTTAACTGGTTAACGGGTTCGGGTTTGTGGGTTCGCGGGTCAGAAACCTTCAACCCGAACCTGACCCGTTTAATAAACGGGTCAATCAGGTCGACCCAAAACCGACCTGAAACTATTTAGTCTCAAACCTAACCTGCTAATTTTCGTGTCGGTCTCAGGTCGTGTTTCGGGTCGTGTCGGAAATTGCCACCCCTAATTCAAACCATATATGTAAAACGAATGAGTATCAGTAGTCAAAATTTCTTGGGACATACATCAAGTAAAGTTGTGTATTATAAATAATATTCGCATAAAATAATAGTGTTGACTAGATGTGATAATATGGTTTTAAATGGATATAACATCCGTCATTGTATAGAACAGTACATTCCGTAACTGTATTAAGCAAGACTGTCAAGATCGAGATACCACCTAAGATCGTTTTTATCTTTGTAAGATCGAGATCGTAAGATCGGCTTGGAATCGTAAGATCCTACCCAATTTGCATGTTTTGTAAACAAAGAATAAATGAGTAAACTATTTTACATTTCTACTCAACATCAAAGTTAAATTCATATAATATCCTCTTGAAAATGTCAAAGTTCAAATTTCAAACACCAAATTAACAGTAAAACACAAAAAAATCGAGTTTTAAACGTTACATACTATTATGGGTTTGCTAAAAGTACAATAACTTTATTGCTACGATTAATGTCCCGTAATGGGTGAGTAAGACCGTTAACTTTTAGATATTCGCCCGTGATGCAGGAGTAACTACTAGTCTTAGACAAGGATTCATTAGTCACAAAAGTAGAATTTGTTCTCCTTTTTGTATTGATGTTACAGTATAACTAGTGGATAACTGACTAACTGTGTGCATATTTGTCAATATGTCGTAACTTCTTTACCTTCTAATCAAGTTTGATTTTCAAACTTTTGAAAATATATATGTAAATGTTACGTTTCACACCCATGGGTTAACCCCGCGGGCATGGACGTGGGCAAAAAGTTGTACCCACAAACAGGTGACGGGCAAGAAAAGAAACGCGGGTGCGGGTGACGGTGACGGTTTGAGGTATGTGTGCCCATTGCTCACGTGTGTCACCCTAGATATGAGGTGAGCATAAATAAAACCAAAAGTCACGGTAACCGAAAAACTGATTCAAAGTAAAAACTGACTGTTCGATTTAAAAAAATGAAAAAAAGCTGATTTTTGCGTTGGTTTCAGTTTTTACAATAAACCAAACCAAAATAACCGCATCGAACTAACACCATATTCAAAAAGTAAACAATTATTAATTAAATTAAACCCGTAAATTTGTAATACTCTTTTATACTTTTGCAATTAATCATTTCAAAAAGTATTATCATCGTTCGTAAATTATGATGTTTGTTTTGAGTCATGTCTATCTCTCTTCTTATATTCAATTCATCATAAAATTTTCAAAATTCTTCAATTAATTTAGATTTTACTATTTTCTAGGTATAAAATTTCACACTAATACACGACTTAAATTATGTGTATTTTAAATGACGCGGATCTAAATTCGAATGGATCCAACTCGGATAGATTCAGACCCAACCAACCCGAAACCTTATTAGCGTTAATTTGAGTGATTTTTCTTGTCTTATCCAAATAGACCCGACCTAAATAAACACAGATACAACCAACCCACTCCACTCCAGTTACAACATTCCTTTCTATTATGCCTCCTAATCACACCTTATGTTGTTGTTATCAAAATTCAAATATTAATAATAAAGAATATTTTTAGAAAACTTGAAGTCTCGAAGATATTTATAAAATTATAAAACTTATGAAAATTAAACGAAAAAAGAATGAAGCTGGTAGGATTCTAACTTACGTGAGAATATTTAATCGATCCAAATTTATAGAATATAGTAATTTTACAACTAAGTTCATAAAAGTAAACTTAACATTAGCTGCTTTTTATAGAGTTTTGTACGTTTTCCGTCTCAAATTAATTGTCCAACTTTTTATTTTTGGATATCCCAATATATTTTTCCACTACTAAAAATATATTGGGACATTCAAATTACCCTTTTTGACTAGTCAAACAAGTTTGGGATGTAGAATGACAATATTTCACGTCCGTTAAGCATATTGAGTTAAAATTATGAGTGCATAAAGTATTTATATAGTTTACTCCAAAAAATTTAACATGCATTTATTTGTCAATAAAAAAACACTAAAAGAGCAAATTTTTCATTAAAAAGGCAAATTTTCCTCTCATCTTTATAAACGTTTTTTATTTTCACTTAAATAATATACTAATTAATCTTGTTAGTCAATTGTGAATTTAGTTTTGCATACTTGCTATAGATTATGAAGAATGACATGTTTTTGGTACTTGATATAAATTTTACATGCAAAATATCTCAACTGAAAAATGAAGAGTAAACTGCAAAAAATGCCCTTGTGGTTTCTTGAATACGCGCGTTCTGCCATCATCAATTTTTATTTTTATTTATTTATTTATTATTATTATTTATATTTATTTATTTATTTAT
>CP139508.1:149813976-150236291 GCA_021014915.2 Artemisia tridentata subsp. tridentata
GATCTAGTGAAACCTATTTATTGAATATTGATTTGTTGTCTCTTGTTTAGTTGATTGCCTGCCGTTAGGCTATGTCCACCCGAAGCTAAGTGATCTAAAAAGTAAAAAGATTAATACTTTATAACTAAAAACTATTAGATCTATGTCCACCCAAAGCTAAGTTGACCACTCCGAAAAGTAGATGCGAATCGGGTATGTTTAAGGACTAGATCTAAATGAACAAGCTATTAAATAGCTTATTGTTCAAGAAAAACTCAAAAAGTTGCAAACTCTATATGAAATACTTGATAAAACTAACTAGATCTAAGTAATAAGCTATCTAAAAAAGCTAAAAAGCTCTCAAACTAAGAGATGTCAAGGCTTATTTGAAAAATAAGCCGAGCTTAACAAGCTCATGCATCTCTTTTGGTGTTTGAATCGAGCTAGAGTGTGAAGAAGAGAAGAGATAATAAGACATAATAAGCTAAAACTAATAAAAATGTAAACTTTATATAAAATGAGTGAATAAAAACTATTTTTTTTTTCTTCTTAAAGTATAAAAGATAGTTTATAAAAGAAAAGTAAGGAAAAGAAAAGAGCTTAATGAATAAGCTTATTGAAAAAGCTTATCAAAAAGCTAAACCCAAACAAGCTATAATAAGCTAAAAAGCTTATATAACTTATTAGATTTAAGGAAAGATTAAAAAGAAAGAAAGAAAGAGATGAGAGGAATAAGCTAAGAATAATCCATAATAAGCATCTTCATTTAGTAGTAAAGTTGGTACAATAAGCTATATAATCTATTACAATAAGCAAAACTAAAAATAAGCTAAACTATACTAATAAAAACTAGAGAGAAAAATGTGTGTGTAACTATGTGTAAGAAAAATTATCAGGAGAATGAGGCATTGCATCGGATCATGGGATGTTTAAATAGCCAATCATCAATCTGTCTCGAAAATTCCCTTGACAGCTATAACATTCAATGCACCCGGTCTTCTTTTCATAACAAGGACACATGTTATCAGGAGAATGAGGCATTGCATCGATCATGGGACGTTTAAATAGCCAATCATCAATCTGTCTCAAACATTCCCTTGACAGCTATAACATTCAATGCACCCGGTCTTCTTTTCATAACAAGGACACGTGTTGAATACTTATTGGCTGCAGGAAGGGATAATGGCCCGGGAGAGGGAGAGGGGTACTACTGACCGGACCCTCCCTACTATGGGGGGTCCACCTACTTTAGTCAAAATGTACAAGTTTTAAAGCAGACAGTACAAGCGGCGGCGGCTGGTCAAAGTCAACACACCCTCCCTAAGGAGGGTCCGGTCAACATCACCTGAGGGAGAGTGAATGGAGGCAGCAGTGAGAGTGGGAAAGCACAAAACAAACGCGCTCCATGCGAATTAATTTGAGCGAGTGGATCACACGCACAGCCACAAAGATATGCCCATCTTCAATTATTATACTACATCCGTCCCAAAATAAATGTACAGTTTGACTTTTCAAAGTCAAACTGGTTCAACTTTAACCTTAACTATTTTTGTGGGTGTTATATAATATTTGATGCAAAATATATAAATGGATTGTGTTTTAAGTGTATTTTTCAATGGTATAATTATTCATCAAGTATTATATAACAAAAAAAAAAAAAAAAAAATTTAAGGTCAAAGTTGAACCAGTTTGACTCTGAAAAGTCAAACTGGACACTTATTTTAGGACGGAAATAGTTTTTTTTTTTTTGCTTTTTGTCGAGTAGAATAGGAAAGGGACAAGCTACGTGACCTTGATTTATCACTGGTCATTCATTGCATAGTATCCCATTTCATTTTGTAAATATGTAAACAATATCACAAGGTAAAAACAAAGACCACAAGACATGGTTGAAGTTAGACGCAGCCAAAAGAGAAAAAGATATTCACTTGGTCTTCACGTGTCTTCAATTTGCAAATATTGCATTTTCCCAAATAAGTTATCATCTACGCAGGTGGGCTTGGTTTTTATTAAATTTCTTTGGGCTTCATGAGTGGATAGATGGGCTTCATTTAGAGAGTGGGCTTGAGAATCTACTGGGCCTCATCTTAAATATCATTGGGCCAAGCTTATGCTTAATAATTTTCTTGGGCCAAACTTAATAATACTTGAGCTTTATCTTCGGATTTAATTGGCCTTCCACTTAAGTTTGATATATTCATTAACAAGCTCCAATAATTTCTTCTCTCGTGCCGTTGGAATCGAAATTTCATGCTCTTTCGAATGGAGTGCTCGGGTACTTACCATTTTTGCTTTGTTTTCAAACCCTTGTACTTGTAAGACATATGTTTGGTTTTAGATTTACTGCTGCTTGCACGGTTAAGACTGCTAATGGTTTACACAAGAAATGCTCTAAGTCATTACTGATGCTAGTTACAACGATTACAACTGCTTGTGTATTTTACTACTGCTAGTGTTGCTGATGGTGTTCAAGAAAATACACTAAGTGGTTACTACTGCTAGACTAAATGTTACTGCGGCCAGTTCAGATTTACAACTGCTATCAGAGTTACAACTGCTACTGAACCTGAAAGAAAATACTCTAAGTAGTTAGTGCTGCTAGAAGAAAAGTTAGTACTGCTAGTTCTAACTTACTACTGCTGAAGAGTTAAAGCTGCTATAGTTAGAGATACAACTGCTAGAGTGTTTAGTTTGTACTGCTTATGAGATAAACTTGCATAGTCGATTAGATAAATATAGAAAAGATTCTTTAAAGATTTATCTTGTATAGCAAGTAATTGTAAGCCGACTAGGACTCCTTAGTCTACAAAAGGAGGTCCTAGGGCATAGAGATAGATACGATTTTTACGATTCTTTAGAAAAATTCAAGGTTGTAAACCCTAATACTTTTCGTATTATTAATAATAACATTGAAGTGTTTTGTTTGATATTCATTGTTAAGTTCTTCCTAAGATTAAAGTTTAGATCCGCATAAACTTTATATTCCTAGACAGTTTCTATACCTAGTTGTGTTAGATTTATCTAGCATAGCTAAACCTTTACAAGCTAAAATATTCGATCAAGTGCATAACTGGGATCAACAACATAATATGTTGGGAATTAAATGTTCTGACTTAGTACTGCTGGAAGAATACACTAACAGTACAAACTGCTAGTGTATAACAGAAGAACTGCTAAAGAATAACTAACAGTACAAACCACAAGTTAATACTGCTCGTATATTAAAGAAGGTACTGCTGCATGAAGACTGCTTTAGAAGATATGTATTAAGGATAAGTATGGAATAGATCTTATGTATATCACAATTAGTTAGAAATATACGGTAGATACTTATCTTTTAAAGGACTCCTTAAGTCTATAAAAGGAGATCCTAGGTTAGATGTTTATGTACGAGTTATACAAGTTTTGTTAAGATTCAAGGTCATTGTAACCCTAGTGATATTGAGATCACTCGTATTATTCTTGAATAATATTGAATCGTTTGGAGTTAAACACTGTGTTCATTGTTCATACTACATTACTGTTACGTCAAACAAAACCTTCTAAGTATTGTTAAGTAGATTCCGCATACTTAACAGTATAACCTCAAAGTATCTTAAACACATCATAAAGAAATAACATCCTAAGTGTTTGATCCTCACATAATAACAAAAACCAAACATATTTGCAAAATAATTTCACATGTTTCATGGTTATTAATCCGTTTTAGCGTGTTTTTTGGGTATAAAAATGATGTGTGTTTAAGCACACATCAGATGCATTAGCCTATCAAGGTTCCGAGGTGAACCTAATGCCTCTATCGATCTACATTACGTTAACTAGTGATAAGCCGGCTAGTACCAACATTAGGCTTTCTTTAGCAAATCACTCTTATGTGTACTCTATAGGAATAGCAGAAGATGTGTTAGTAAACGTAGCAAGTTTTGTATATCCGGTTGACTTTGTGATTGTTGATGATAAGGAAGATGAATATATGCCCTTAATTTTAGGAGCACCGTTCCTTGCGACGGCAAGAGCAACTATCAAATGTGGAGATGGGGTAATTATTCTAAAGGCGGGAAAAAGTAAACTTACATTCCATATGGTTCCACGGTATATGAGCAAATATAAGAAAAAGAGGAAACTTGACGCCGACTTTGCAGCACCCTGTAATCACGTCAAGCAAAAAATTCTTTCATGGGAAGCAAGAATTAAGAATTACAAGGAACTTAAGATGGAGAAGTGGGGATTCTACGGAACAATACACAGTGGGGCATCATTATTCCTTGTATAAGAATAGTGATCGTGAGAACGTGACGGAGGATGGAGTCATGTAATAGGCATGACTTTGAGTCTAGCTAAGAGACTCGTTAATAAAGAAAAGCGCTTCTTGGGAGGCAACCCATGTTTTTAATTGTTTGCTTGTTTGTTTTTATTTTGTTTGATTTCATATATACGCTCCATCTTTATTTGTTTATCTTTCATGTTTCGAATAAATTTGTGAAAGTGCTTTATTTTGTTTTTAACCTTGTCTTAATTGCATATAAAGGTATTTTACAAAAAGATAAGTGTAGGGAAGATAACATTTGTTTATAAGATAGAATTCGAACATGAAAGTTAACAATTAATGATTAGCATATAGTTATGTGTTTGTTAGAGTCAAATGCTTGTATCGAGTCACAATGAATGTTCTAAAGTTTTTCCAGGTTTTATTAATCAGATTTCTCCAGAAAATTTCCAGAAACAAAACGCAAAAATACTGTCAGGCACTGTAGCAGCACAATTTTGCAGAATTTTGTTTTTCTGCTGGAACTTGATTTTTGAAAATTTGCAGACTTTTAAATTTTCAGGAATCTGTAGACGTTTATTTTGCAAGCATTATATCTTACTTTGCTTTCTAGGATTTAATTTTTATATATATAGTGTTTACCACCGATATTATGCGAGGTTTTGTGTTTCGTTTTCTTAGTGAATTACGGGTTATATTGGACAAGAAGATGAAAGTATACCTTGGAAGTGAAGCTTATCAAGTTTGTTTTCTTGGAGGAAGATTTAACCATTTTCCACATCGTCTATACCGAGCAAATCAGGGGAGTATTAGTTTCTTTCTCTATTTTATTTTCCCGTTATCATAACTTTGATACTTTTCAAGACCATTGGGGACAATGTTCAATTTAAATGTGGGGAGGGTAAAATGGGATAACTTAGAAACTATAACTTCGCTTGATATTTGTTTTGTTTTAGAGTAAATGTGTAATAAAACTAAGAAAGATACTTGCTAGGGCAATTTTAGCACCAAATTTAAATTTTTTTACAACATGTAGGAGTGAAACTTTAGTTTTAATAAGCGTCTCATGAATAGGAGTTATATAACTAGCACAAAAACTCTTCCACTCAAAAATTTCCACCCCAAAAATGTGAGGTTCGCCTTTAGATTATTAGGAAAAAGCATTCACTTTTAACGCTTATGAGTGTACCGGTGTATATAGATTCTAGAACTTGCGTTTGTGATGCATCCCGAGATTGCTAGTGAGACTACATTCGTGTAGTTAAGATTGACTAAATGATAAGAGGCATTAGGATAACCCTTGTTTTAAACCATTTTTATAATTACGTTGACTACATTAGTCAAGTAATTTTCCCACACCTTTGCGATGTACTCATTTTTAGTACACGATACCCTAGTACACCCCTCAGAGCCTACCTTTTTGCGGTTCTCGTGATATTTCGGTGGATTCCAAAATATTAATGAAAAACATTATTTACAATCCACCCGTAAATGTACACCCAAATCGCCTTAGCCTACCTTGTATGCACTCATTTTTAGTGCATTATTGTTACAACTTATTTTTTAAACCCTTTCTTATTATCTAATTGGTTACATGGTTGCTAAGTCGAGTCATATCTTGTGAATACATTTTTGGGATGATTGGGACTCATGGGTAAAAGTACTAGTTGTTATGGAGTAATGGGGAAGAATGTCAATGTTATTACCCCCATATGTACGTTAATGTTTAAAGTGCTCCGTGTGTTTTGATCTTCTTAATTCGGGTCATTAGTTAGTTATGTGTAAAGTATGTAAAAGTTCAAGTGTAGGGAGGTTGCAAGATCCCTTTGATGATTATTTTGGATGGTAGGGAAAAAGTGTATGAAGGAAAAAAATAAAAAAAGAAAAAAAAATTGAAATAAGAAGAGAAAAAAAAGTAGAAAAAGAAAAGAGAAAAAACATACGGACTATCATCCCATTTCTTTTATTTGTTTAAGTCAAAATAGTGTCAAGAAAAATATAAAAAGAGTTAGTAGTTAGCAAGTCGAGTCGAGTCTTGGCTTAGCAACGCCTCATTGTACATGTAATTGACCAAGATAATTGACTTGCCACCAGTAAAATTCACTATATCCAACAAACCGTGTTTTCCACACCCTTACACCTAACATTACAACCCTTTAAAAGTCCTCTTTGATAGTTTATCCTAGGTGCTTACACCAAAGTGGTGGAGGTTTGATCCTTTCCCAAGCCTATGGTAATCTATGTGCTATGACAAGTAGAGAGTGTTATATTTTCCCGTTTTCATTCATGTTATATAACTTTATACATCCGAGAGATGTGAGAATCCAAACACTTTGTGAGAGGTGCTAGTATATAATTTTCGTACTTATTTTGACTGACGTGGAACGATCATGTGTTGTAATTACTTTTATATTAATGTTAAATGACCCCTAACTTGTATTTTGACTAGTGTAAAAGCTCATTTCCTTGAGGAAAAGCAAATCCCAAATGTAGGGATATTTGATAAGGATTTATTTGGTACCTTTTTAAGGGGTCATTTAAGCCCAAAATCGTATAAATATGATCAATAATTCCTCAAATCGTTTCTTTTTGTATTTTAGGTACTTGGGACGAAAATTCTAGAATTTGGCCACTTTTGGAGCGGATTTGGACGAAAAAATAAAGAAAACGACGAAGTCGCGAAAAACCTGTCAGACATAGAGTCTGACGGCGTCACATGCCTAACCCTTTGTGACGCTGGAGGAAGGCGTCACACTTTAAGATAACAAGAGACGGCCCAGAAACAATTTACAAGTGATGGCTTCGAATCCCTTTGTGACGCTGTCAGAGCGGCAATTACACAGACGAAACCCTAATCCAAGGCGAGTTGACGGCGTCAGAAGCTGTAAGCTGACGCCGTCACCATTGTAAAACTATATATATTTTCGAATATTTTCATTGTAATAGGGGGACATCTTATGTAACAAACCCTAGACAATTTTGACAGCCATCGTAAGGGTTTTTAGCCTTTTTCATCCATGTTCAATTGAAGATAAGTTATTCGTTTAATTATTCAATATGTCTATGTGTTGTTTGATTACTTGTTTATCTTTTCTTTGCTTTAACATGTTAGCTTAAGTTTGTTTGTGTTTTCTTAGATCTAGTGAAACCTAGTTATTGAATATTGATTTGTTGTCTCTTGTTTAGTTGATTGTTTCGCGTAAGGCTAAGAATATTGACTGACCTCTTATATGTAACTAGCTTGAACGTCTTAGAAAACGCAACCGTAGAGTGCACTATTGGTTTTTCTCGTTGTATTTATTGCGTGAATTGCAACTTGTAGATCATAGAAAACTTGATCGACTTTAAGTGATTTAGGGGAGACTAAGATTCATAGAGTTGGGGACTTCGGCACCTCCCCACGACCAATATTAAGGAATACAGCACTTCAACTAAAACAAGGACGTGATAATTCAACAAATCCGTAGGAGATAACTGGGGAGTAATTAAGTCTAAGTGAACACGTTTGTTCTATCATAAGAGTTACCACCAATTTACTTTTCATTATCATTAGATTAATTTTAGTTTTGTAATTAGTTTTTGGGTTAGTTGATTAACAACTAATTCCGCTCACTCCTTCAAAACTGAGATTTTTAATTGCTTTTCAGAAAATATAAAAATTCAAAAAGAATCATCCCTCACCTCTAGACCTATCTCGTCCTACATCTTGACCTTTCCACAACTATTGCGAGACTATTCCCCTATAGAATGATCAATCCCCCGGACTTATGATAGGGATTTATTCAGTACCTTTTTAAGGGGTCATTTAAGCCCAAAATCGTATAAATGTGATCAAATATTGCCTCAAATCGTTTCTTTTTGCATTTTAGGTACTTGGGACAAGAATTCTGGAAATCAGCACTTTTGGAGCATATTTGGACGAAAAAGAGAAGAAAACGACGAAGTCACAAAAACTCGTTAAAAAGGGAAGGCTGACGGCGTCACTAGCTACAACGAGACGCCGTCACTTGTTATTTGAGCTGGATTTTGGGAGGAAAATCACCAAGTGATGCTACAGAGAATTTGAAGAATTTACAACCTAACTCCGTCAGGTGTTATTTGGAGGAAGGAGTCACGCTTTAAGCCAACAAGAGACGGCTCAGAACTTTTTATAAGCTGACGGTGTCAAAGACTAAAGGTGACGCCGTCAGAACGGCAACTTGCACAAGACGAAACCCTAATAGCGGTTGTTGGTTATGCTTCTCACACGAAAAATGTGACAACATATTCGGGATTACATTAGTGATTATTGAAGCCTCAAACACATGGACTAGAAGTGTCATTATTGTAAAGTCACGTGTTTGGCCCTTTATATACCTCCTAGACTTCACTAGGAGGGTGGAGCTTTGTTTGAGTTATTTTCACCTTTCATATTATCAATAAAAATCAGACTTTGCTTCTCTCTCTCTCTACACTTTCCCTCTCTAACCCTTACCATGGAGATGATGTTCTTTCATCTTCCAAGACCTCCCGATTCACAATATGTCAACCAAAACACGATCCATCAATTGGTATCAGAGCCATGGTATTAGTTTTGGTTGATTTGTGTGATTTTTTCTTGTCAAAATCGTATTTTCTTGTGGATCTGATCTGTTTTGAAACCGTTGTGTTGTATTTTTACAGGTCCTACAAAAGTTATCATTGTTTATGACTATTTTTCGTGGTCCATACTGTGCTGATTAATTTTATCACTCTTATGACTGTTTTCTTGGTATCATATCGTGAGTATTTTTCTGGTCGGATAAAAAGTGGTCGGAAATAATCGCCGGAAAACTTATCGGAAAACTGGTCCCGTGAAAATGGTGTACGATTAGTGGTCAGATGAAGCAGGTCGATTTGTGGTCAGAAAAAGGGTCCGATAGGTGGTCGCATAAAACTGGTCTGAATCTGGTCGGAAAAATCGCCGGAAAACTCATCGGAAAAGTCATCAGAAGATATTTTTTTCGCAATTGCTTGTATAAGTAATTGCGAAAAACCCTTTTCTCTCGCAAATCCGGACTGATATCGCAAATGCTTGTAAAGCATTTGCGAAAAACCCTTTGCTTTCGCAAATCTGGGTTCTTTTCGTAATTGCTTTCGCAAATGCTTTCGCAATTGCCGGTCAGCGGTCAACGGTCAACAGTCAATGGTCAACGGTCACTTATCGAAAATTAAAAGAAATAAGGAGATGAAGGTGAATAAGACCAGACCACTAAGACTACAACAAAACACCAGTTGACTTCAGTCAACAACATCATCTGTCGACACCAGCCTAAGACAAATCTTTTTCGTACATACTGCCTAAATCAAATCCATAACCAACCCTAGTCTCATCGTCCTCAAAACCACAACCGTACCTAATCTATTCTCATCTCTACACAAGAACAAGACTCAAAACATAAACATAAACAATTAAATCAAGATCTCAGTCGTTCTTTTCTTCGTGTGGTACAACAAAAGACCATAGATCTTTAAAGACCTCATCACGATAGAATGAATCATCTTCATAGATACATTGTGAAGCTTAGCTTCTTTTTAATATCCGAATGAATTAAAGAAAGATCTATAACAATAATGTTATACACCTTCTATTTATTCGATTAGCAAAAAAAAAACTGAATCAAATACAACACATAAAAACAACCTACCCGAGACCTTCTATAAAGATCTTGAAGCCACTTTAGATCTTGAAGCCGATTTAACTGTAAACCAAAAGGGGGTGTTTGTTTTGTTTTCGGAGTGTAATAGCAGAAAGAAAGATGGTTGTGTTTGTGCTTGATTCGGATTAAGGATGATATGGTGATGAGTTCGATTGTTAGATCTATTAGGAGATGAAATGGTGACTGTATTCGAGTGGCTAGAAGAAGTGATGGGGGCGAGCTGTTATGTTCTTAGGGTTAGGCATGAAATGGAGAGAAAGGGGGCGCTATTTTTTTAAGATATGTGTAATTAGGGTAATGGTGTGATAAGATGTGATTTATATCCTAAAATTTAGGGTATGTGTTGATTGGATCAGGCCTTATGGATTCTTAATGGACCCGGGTTTCTCATCTCATTCGCCATGGGCCGAAATATTTTTGTAATTGGGCTGGATAACATTGGTGTTGGCGTATGGTTGTTTATATAATTGTGCTGAATTGTTGGATCCGAAAATGATATACATTGGGCTGGGAAAAAAAATTATTTAGTATTATCAAATGTATTTTTTTAATACATGGTATGCATTTTTGGTAAAAGCTTTGGTAAAAAGTGTGGTATTTTGGTTATAACAAATTTTTCACGGGGATACGTTTTTGACAAGATCGGGATAAAACAATTATCATAGTTCACTTAAACCGTCAAAAGGCTAGTGTTGGGTATTGAACCGCAAGATGTGACTACGGGGTTAATTCTTTATTATTTATTTGAGGTTGAAGTGGAATATCACGGGTGCGTGTACTTAGTATCTTGAAGATATCGGGGTTGGTTGGATGCATGATTCTTCGAGATCCTTGTTCGAGCTTATAACCTGACGTCAAACTTGTTCAAGATATCAGGGTTGTTCAAAATGATTAAGACTTGAGTTATCTAGTTATACCTGATGTAAGGAGTTACGTTGTTGTGCTCACAGAGTATAGCTATCACTTTAAAGGAGTTACATTGTAGTGCTCAAGTGTCACACAAAGATGTGGATTATTCAAGATAAGTTCATATACAGTAAAGGAAGGTTGGATGGGTATATGAAACGACCTATGCTTAAAGGAGTTACGTTGTGGTGCTCAGTATAGGTTCTTAATCAGACAATAGTGCAAGTTTAAGTCACAAGCTTGGGTTATTTTACTTCAGTTTCAAGTTCGTAATACTGGGTTTTCTCCATCAGTGGTCACTACAAAAAGCCGTAAGAATGATAATGGGGTCGGTAAAGAGTTAGATGAGAAGAGTATAGAAGAGTAGAGATTTTATCAGCAGTTGATTCTCACTGGATATTTTGTACTTCACACATTTCGACTAATTGGACATACAGGGTTTACACTGCCTCCGTTTCCATCGTAACCATAGTGTGTATGCTTCCGATTCCGCGAAGACATCGTGGGGGAAGAGAGAGTGGATGTTCTTTGACTTTTCTTGCATTTTTTTGCAAAAACACTCTTTTTCCAGATGGATCTGCATTCAGGGGGAAGAAATGTGCACATCGGGGACGCATAACAGACTCACGTGATCGAGCTTACAATTTTAGTACTACCGGAGAAACGTCCGCAGAGATGATCAGTGGTTCAGTTTTGTGATTTTGGTGTAATCGTTTCAACTTTCGCAGGGTGTGATGTGCGAAGTAGCCTACTTATGTGAGAAGATCTTGCTGATTTCTTGCATGTTACCCTCGAACGGAACTTCCGCATTGAGCATAACCGTTACTGAGTACTAGTCAGATTTGATTAGTGTGGTTTACAATGTCATCTACAAATTCCGCTGCGTACTTACAACCTTCAAAAGATAGAAGACATGTTAACAACATCAAAGTTTCGAATCTGCTGAAGACGGTTGTCAGTTTGGGGGGAAGCTGATCCAGAAACTTCACCAAAAAGAAGTATATGAAGAAGCCGCTAAAGACATGCAGCATGAATTGGGGGGAAGTTAATCCAGTTCATGTATATTACATCATTTGACTACAAGTGAAGAAAAGTTCTCATGCCGAAGTACAAGATGAAGACAAAGAGAGTCAACTGTAGTCATCATCAGCATTTGAAGAGTTTATGAAGACCTTTCTTTAGTTATATTTGTACTTGTAGGAAATGATGTAAGTAATCCCATATGTTGCCACATTGGGGGAAGATTGTTGGGTATGCTTCTCACACGAAAAATATGACAACATATTCGGGATTACATTAGTGATTATTGAAGCCTCAAACACATGGACTAGAAGTGTCATTATTGTAAAGTCATGTGTTTGGCCCTTTATATACCCTCTTAGACTTCACTAGGAGGGTGAAGCTTGAGTGTGTTATTTCACTTTTCCTATTATCAATAAATAACCAGGTTTCCATCTCTCTCACTACACTCTCTCTCTCTAAAAATCTTAACCATGGAGATGATGTTCTATCATCATCCAAGACCTCCCGATTCATAATATATCAACCAAAACACGATCCATCAGCGGTGAGCTGACGGCGTCAGGATCCATAAGCTGACGCCGTAGAGTTGTAATACTATATATATTTTCGAATGTTTTCATTATTAAGTGTGACATCTTTTGGTAATAAACCCTAGACAATTTTCAGAGATCTTGTAAGGCTTTTTAAGCCTTTTTCATCCATGTTCAATTGAAGATAAATTATTCATTTAATCATTCAATATGTCTATCTGTTGTTTGATTGTTTTTTTTATCTTTTCTTCTATCTAACATGCTAGCTTAAGTTTATTTGTGTTTGCTTAGATCTAATGAAACCTAGTTATTGAATATTGATTTGTTGTCTCTTGTTTAGTTGATTGTTATCGCGTTAGGTTAAGAAAATTGGCTGACCTCTTATATGTAACTAGCTTGAACGTCTTAAAAACGCAATCGTAGAGTGCACTATTGGTTTTGTTCGTTGTGTTTATTGCGTGAATTGCGGCTTGTAGATCCTAGAAAACTTAATGGATGTTAAGGGATTTAGGGGAGATTAATGTTCATAGAGTTGGGGACTTCGGCACCTCCCCACGACCAATAATAAGGAATACGGTGCTTCAACTAAAACAAGGACGTGGCAATTCAACAAATCAATAGGAGATAACTAGGGAGTAATTAAATCTAAGTAAACACGCTTTACCTATCATAAGAAGTTCACCAATTTACTTTTTCTTGTTTTTAGTTTAATTTTAGTTTTATAATTAGCTTTTGGGTTAGTTGATTAACAACTAATTCTGCCCACTCCTTCAAAAACCGAGATTTTATTTGCTTTCTAAAAAAATATAAAAATACAAAAAGAATCATCCCTCACCTCTAGACCTATCTCGTCATACATCTTGACCTAACGGCACTATTCCCCTAGAGAACGATCAATCCCCCGAACATACCTATACTACACTGCAACAATCAGGTACACTGCTTGGAGGATTGCAAGCTTCTCAAGATCCCTTGAGAAGTAAAACTTTTTGTGTCTTGCAAAACTTGCATCAAGTTTTTGGCGCCGCTGCCGGGGAATACCTATTGTTTAGGTTCAATTTCTATCTCGTTTAGGTCTACTTCCTATCAAGTGAGATTTTTATTTTCTTTTTATTAGCTTCCTTTAGTCTATCTTTTCTTCATTTCCTTTGTTCATACCCCTTCATTCGCCATCATGGTGGGCGAATCCATCTTTGAACCTATCAACCAACAACACCAAGCTCCACCAAACCAAAAACAACAACCACACCAAGACCCACCTTGAGCCCGTACTCTAGGTGAGTACTCCCGACCTAGCCACCAAGGCTATCGAAACACCATTGAGCTCTCCCAAAGAGCCAATGTGTCTCCCTTGAAATCCGACACCATCCGGTTGGTACAAAGCGGATGTGCATTCCATGGACTTCGTTTCGAAGATCCAAATCAACATCTCAAGGATTTCCTAAAAATCGTAGATCCCATAGACCTTGATGTTGCAACTCAAGAGACGACACGCTTGCATCTCTTCCAATTCTCTCTACATAACCAAGCTAGTCAATGGCTTGAGCGTTTACCCGCAGGATCCATCACGTCTTGGGATGATCTCACCTCTCTTTACGAGGCTTGGACTCGTTTCAAGGACTTACTCCAAAAAGTCCCTCATCACGGCATTGATCTTTGGCTTTAAGTCTAAATTTTTTATGATCATGTCAATCAATCCACAAGCCAAACCATTGACCAAGCGGCCGGTGGTAAGCTATGAGACAATAATGCGGAGGAATCGTGGGGAATCATAGAAGAACTTGCTCTCTATGACAATGAATGTTGGAATGACCCCCGCGTGTTGAGCAAAACGGTCAAGGCAATATCCTTGCCTACGAATAACTTAAGCATTCCCAACCGTAGGATCATGGAACTCGAAGACCAAGTCAAGTTTCTCATGAAATCCTACGAGGCTCCTAAACCTTCAAGTCAAGTGAACAAAATCACTTCTTCATGTGAGTTATGTAGTGGTCCCCATGACACTCGTGATTGCATGGAACTCTCCGAACAAGCTTTTGCGGATTATGCATCCTCGCGTACCGACAGAGCGGGAGACAAGTGGTTCACTTTTAAACCCGAGCAAAACACTTATGGTAATTCATACAACCCATCTTGGAAGAATCATCCGAACTTTAGGTGGAAGCAAAACCAAAATTCATCTCGAAACAATTTTTCAAATCCACCTAATCGTTTCCAATCAAACGGTTTATCCTCAAACCGTACCTTCAACAATAATCCTTCCAACAATTCCAATAATTTTGAAGGATTAATGTCCAATTTTATGGCATCTCAAGAAGCTCGTTTGTCTAAGTTTGAAGCTGATTTCAAACAACAACAAAGCGAGATGACCAGTAAAATTGACAACATGTTAAAGGTTCTCAATGATCGAGTATTGGGAGCACTCCCAAGTGACACCGTCAAGAACCCGAAATTAAATGTTAACTCCATCTCATCGGTTTCGTCTCCTAGTTCTTGTCCTCAATATTACTTGGTGAATGCTATAAACACGTGTTTCAAACAAACTCCAATTTTTCAAAAAGACCAAGATAATAAAACACTCACTAACGTGTCGGTCAACCAAGTGACTGAAACACCATCCAAACAAGATCTCGATGAAGAATTTAAGGAACTTCATCTTGAACGTCCGGTTATCGATGTTTTGACTCGTGCTCCTTACTACAATGCCCTTTTGGAAAAATATAAGGATAAGCTTGAGTTGGGTCAAAATGGGACCGCTTTCGTTCAGAATATGTTGCCTAAGAAGTTAGACGATCCGGGTATATTTGTTCTACCTTGTAGGATAGGGAATTCCAAAGCTTTTGATACGTTAGCCGATCTAGGGTCAAGCCTTAACTTAATTTCGTTATCCCTTTACCAAACTCTCAAGTTAAGTAAGTTAGAAGAAATAGAAGTGGTGATTGGTTTAGCGGATGGGAGTGTTGCTTATCCGGTAGGAATAGTGAAGGACATGTTAGTACATATAGGAAAATTAACTATTTTGGCGGATTTTCATGTTCTTGATATGATTAGTAACACTACATGCCCATTGTTAGTAGAAAGAGGATTCTTGGCTACCGCTAGTGCTATGATTGATTGTAAAAAGTCTAAAATAGCGATAGGAGAAGGTGATACTAGGTTAATCTATGATGTTAAGAAACATGCTTATGATAATGATGAGGAGCAAACACCTCATAAGGTAGAAGTAGAGGAAACCATCAAGATATGGCCCTTGGATTAATGGAGACTTCATCGGACCTCAACACCCATCCTATTTAGAGCAAGAATTTATGAACAAAACACACTCTATAGAACAACTATTGGCTAGGGATACCGAGGTAGACGCATTTGAGGATCCTTTAGTTTTTAGGAAGATGATTGAATTCCTAGGAGTCTTGCCAATTAACTTAGGAATGAATAAGTGGAAGAGTGAGAGTTCGAAGCATAAGTGGAATTGGAATAAACCACCAAAAGAAGGCGATGGATCATGGCACATAAAGATGACCATTTATGATCCCGATGGAGAAAATTTTGAAAGGGCATATCGAACAAAACGTACCAATAGGAAGTTAAAAGGGAAATTTGATCCGAAGGATGTCCTCAATGAGGAACTCACCCACATAGGAACGTAGGGCATGACTTTGAGTCTAGCTACAAGACTCGTTAAAAAAGAAAAATGCTTCTTGGGAGGCAACCCAAGCTTTTTAATTGTTTGTTTGTTTGTTTTTTTTTTTATTTTGTTTGATTTCATATATATGTTCCATCTTTAATTGTTTATATTTCATGTATCGAATATAATTAGTGAAAATGCTTTATTTTGTTTTTAACCTCGTCTTAACGACATATAAAGGTATTTTACAAAAAGATAAGTGTAGGTAAGATCATATTTGTTTACAAGAACGAATTTGAACATGAAAAATAACAAGTAAAGATTAGCATATATATTTATGTGTTTGTTTAGAGTCAAATGCTTGTATCGATTCACAATAAATGTTCTACAGTTTTTCCAGGTTTTAATACTCAGGTTTTTCCAGAAATTTTCCAGAAACAAAACTTAAAAATACTGTCAGGTCATACCTGACAGCGTCATGCTTAACGCCCGACGGCGTCAGGCACTGTAGCAGTACAGTTTTCCAGATTTTTTGTTTTTCTGCGGGAACTTAAATTTTGAAAAATTTTAAGGATTTAAATTTCCAGGAATCTGTAGACATTTATTTTGCAAGCATTATTTCTTATTTGCTTTATAGTTTAGTTTTAGTATATATAGTGTTTACCGCCGATTTTATGCGAGGTTTTGTGTTTCATTTTCTTAGTAAATGACAGGTTATATTGGACAAGAAGATGAAAAGTATACATTGGAAGTGAAGCTTATCATGTTTGTTTTCTTGGAGAAAGATTTAACCATGTTTTCACATCGTCCATGCCGAGCAAATCAAGGGTGTATAAGTTTCTTTCTCTATTTTATTTTCCCGTTATCATAACTTTGATACTTTTCAAGAACATTGAGGACAATGTTCAATTTAAGTGTAGGGAGGGTAAATTGGGATACCTTAGAAACTATAACTTCGCTTGATATTTGCTTGGTTTTAGAGTAAATGTGTAATAAAACCAAGAGAAATACTTGTTAGGGCAAATTTAGCACCAAATTTAAAATTTTTTACAAACATATAGGAGTGAAACTTTAGTTTTTATAAGTGTCTCATGGATAGGAATTATATAGCTAGCACAAAAACCCTTCCACTCAAAAATTTCCACCGCAAAAAAAGTGAGGTTCGCCTATAGATCTTTAGGAAAAAGCATTCACCTTTAATGCTTATGAGTGTACCGGTAGTATATAGATTCTAGAACTTGCGTTTGTGATGCATCCCGAGATCGCTAGTGAGAATACATTCGTGTAGTTAGGATTTACTAAATGATAAGAGGCATTAGGATAACCGTTATTTTAAACCTGTATTATAATTACGTTGGCTTCATTGGCCAAGTAATTTTCCCACACCTTTGTGATGTACTCATCTTTAGTACACGATACCCCTAGTACACCCCTCAGAGCCTATCTTTTTCGCGGTTCTCGTGATATTTCGGTGGATTCCGAAATATTAATGAAGAACATTGTTTACAATCCACCCACAAATGTACACCCAAATCGCCTTAGCCTACCTTGTATGCACTCGTCTTTAGTGCATTATTGTTACAACATATATGTTAAACCCTTTGTCAATTGTCTAATTGGTTACATGGTTGCTAAGTCGAGTCATATCTTGTAAATATAGTTTTGGGACGATTGAGACTCATGGGTAAAGTACTAGTTTTTATGGAGTAATGGGGAAGAATGTCATGTGTTACCCCCATACGTACATTAATATTTATAGTACTCCACGTGTTTTGATTTTCTTAATTCGGGTCATTAGTTAGTTATGTGTAAATTATGTAAAAGTCGAAGTGTAGGGAGATTGCAAGATCCCTTTGATGTATTATTATGGATGGTAGGGCAAGAATGTATTAAAAAAAAAAAAAAAAAAAAAAAAAAAAAAAAAAAAAAAAAAGAAAAGAGAAAAAAAAACATACGGACTACCATCCCATTTTTTTTATTTTTGTTTAAGTCAAGATAGTGTCAAGAAAAATATAAAAAGAGTTAGTAGTTAGTGAGTCGAGTCTTAGCAACGTCTCATTGTACATGTAATTGACCAAGATAATTGACTTGCCACCAGTAAAATTCCCTTTATATAATAAACCGTGTTTATCATACCCTTACACCTAACATTACAACCCTTTAAAAGCCCTCTTTGATAGTTTATCCTAGGTGCTTACGCCAAAGTGGTGGAGGTTTGATCCGTTCTCAAGCCTATGGTAATCTATGTGTTATGACAGGTAGAGAGAGTTTTATTTTCCCGTTTTCATTCATGTTATATAACTTTATACACCCGAGAGATGTGAGGTTCCAAACACTTTATGTGAGGCTAGTATATAATTTCCGTACTTATTTTGACTAACGTGGAACGATTGTATGTTGTAATTACTTTTATATTAATGTTAAATGACCCCTAACTTGTAAATTGATTAGAATAAAAGCTCATTTGCTTGAGGACAAGCAAATCCCAAGTGTAGGGATATTTGATAAGGATTTATTTGGTACATTTTTAAGGGGTCATTTAAGCCCAAAATCGTATAAATGTGATCAAATATTGTCTCAAATAATTTCTTTTTTCATTTTAGGTACTTGGGACGAGAGTTCTGGAAATCGGCACTTTTCGAGCATATTTGGACAAAAAAGATAAGAAAACGACGAAGTCGCAAAAACCTGTCAGAAAAGGAAGGCTGACAGCGTCACTAGCTACAACGTGACGCCGTCACTTGTTATTTGAGCTGGATTTAGGGAGGAAAATCACCAAGTGACGCTTTAGAGAATTTGAAGAATTTACAACCTGATGCCGTCAGGTGTTATTTGGAGGAAGGAGTCACACTTTAAGCCAACAAGGGACAGCTCAGAACTTTTTATAAGCTGGCGGTGTCAAAGACTAAGGGTGACGCTGTCAGAACGGCAACTTGCACAAGACAAAACCCTAATGGCGGCGAGCTGACGGCGTCAGGATCCTTAAGCTGACGTCGTTAGAGTTGTAATACTATATATATTTTCGAATGTTTTCATTATTAAGTGTGACATCTTTTGGTAATAAACCATAGACGATTTTCAGAGATCTTGTAAGGCTTTTTAAGCCTTTTTCATCCATGTTCAATTGAAGATAAGTTATTCGTTTAATAATTCAATATATCTATGTGTTGTTTGATTATTTATTTATCTTTTCTTCTATCTAACATGCTAGCTTAAGTTTATTTGTGTTTGCTTAGATCTAATGAAACCTAGTTATTGAATATTGATTTGTTGTCTCTTGTTTAGTTGATTGTTATCATGTTAGGTATTTTTATTTTTATTTGAGTCATATATATGTTTAATCCTTATTATTTAATCTTTCATGTTTTGGGATATAAATTTGTGAAAATGCTTTATTTTGTTTTTAACCTCGTCTTAATTGCATATAAAGGTATTTTACAAAAAGATAAGTGTAGGGAAGTTTATATTTGTTTAAAAGAACGAATTTGAACATGAAAGTTAACAATTGATGATTAACATATATTCTACCGTATTTGAGTGTTTGTTTGAGTCAAATGCTTGTATTGAGTCACAATAAATGTTTTACAGAATTTCCAGGTTTTAATAATTAGATTTCTCAATAAATTTTCCAGGAACAAAACGTAAAAATACTGTCAGGTCTATCATGACGGCGTCAGGGTTTACACCCGACGGCGTCAGGCACTGTAGCAACAGTTTTTCCAGATTTTTGTTTTTTTGTCAAAACTTAATTTTTGAAAATTTCTTGAATTTTTAAATTTCCAGGATTCTGTAAACATTTATTTTGCAAGCATTATATCTTATTTGCTTTCTAGGATTTAATTTTAGTATATATAATGTTTACCGCCGATTTTATGCGAGGTTTCGTGTTCGTTTTCTTAGTGATTTACAGGTTACATTCGACAAAAAGATTCAAGTGAACATTGGAAGTGAAGTTTATCATCTTTATTCTTCTTGGAGGAGGATTTAGCCGTATTTTCACATCGTCCATGCCGAGCTAATCAGGGGAGTATTAGTTTCTCTATCTATTTTATTTTTCTCGTAATCATAACTTTGATGCTTTTCAAGAACATTGGGGACAATGTTCAATTTAAGTGTAGGGATTGTAAAATGGGATACCTTAGAAACTATAACTTCGCTTGATATTTGTTTTGTTTTAGAGTAAATGTGTAATAAAACTAAGAAGGATACCTGCTAGGGCAATTTTAGCACAAAATTTAAAAATTTTCAACATGTAGGAGTGAAACTTTAGTTTTAATTAGCGTCTCATGGATAGAAATTATATAGCTAGCACAAAAACCCTACCACTCAAAAATTTCCACCCCAAAATTGTGAGGTTCGCCTTTAGATATTTAGAAAAAAGCATTCACCTTTAATGCTTATTAGTGTGTCGGTAGTATATAGATTCTAGAACTTGCGTTTGTGATGCATCCCGAGATCGCTAGTGAGACTACATTCGTGTAGTTAGGATTGACTAAATGATAAGAGGCATTAGGATAACCCTTGTTTTAAACCTGTTTTTATAATTACGTTGGCTACATTGGTCAAGTAATTCTCCCACACCCTTGCTATGTACTCATTTTTAGTACAAGATACCCCTAGTACACCCCTCAGAGCCTATCCTTTTCGTGGTTCTCGTGATATTTCGGTGGATTCCAAAATATTAAAGAAGAACATTGTTTACAATCCACCCCAAATATACACCCAAATCGCCTTAGCCTACTTTGTATGCACTCATCTTTAGTGCATTATTGTTAGAACATTTATGTTAAACCCTTAGTTAATTGTCTTACATGGTTGCTAAGTCGAGTCATATCTTGTAAATACAGTCTTGGGACGATTGGGACTCATGGGTAAAGTACTAGTTATTATGGAGTAATTGGGAAGAAAGTCAAATGTTATTACTCCCATATGTACGTTAATGTTTTAAAGTACTCCACGTGTTTTGATCTTTGCAATTCGGGTCATTAGTTAATTTTTAATTATTTAAAAGTTCAATTGTAGGGATGCAACTATAAATCCCTTTGTATGTATGTATATTTTGGATGGTAGGGCAAGAGTGTATGGAAAAAAAATGAAAAAATTATAAAAAATAAATAAATAAATAAATAAATAAATAAATAAATAACATACGGATTACCATCCCTCTTTTATCTTTTGTTTAAGTCAAGAAAGAGTCAAGAAAAATATAAAAAGAGTTAGTAGCTAGCGAGTCGAGTCGATTCTTGGCTTAGCAACGCCACCTTGTGTGAAAATGTAGAGAGGGGGGGGGTGAATACGTTACCATTTAAAAACTTTAAATCGTTTGTATCAAATACCCAATCAAGCTTACTGTAATATGAAAAATGCCAATTATAGTCTTATGACTAATATGAAGCATATAGTAAAACAAGTTGTCACACAAGCATAAACAGCAAGCCACAACACAAACAATAATATAGTGCAAGTATAAAAGTAAAGCAATAAGTAAAAGAAAGTGCAAACCGGACACGATGATTTATAGTGGTTCGGTCACGGAGCTCCTCTTTGCCCTACTGCACTCCCCGAGTACCCAACTCGAGATTTAATTCACTAAATCAACAAGCTCCCTTCTTGGCGGAGAAAACCTTACAAACGTCGCTTACACTTTTTTCGGTACAAAGCTAAATACCGGGTTCTAGTTCGAGGTAGAACCAACCTGACGTCGCCTATACAATATTTCCGACACTAAGCTAGATGTCGAGTCCTTCTTCGGGTACAACCAAACCCGTTATGTTTTATGGCCCAACATAACAAACCTTGTGTTTTATGGCACAAACAAATAAACCATCTAATCTAGTTTGGTGAATATATTGTGATGATACAGTGATGTTTACAATGATGATCCATGACACAAATGTCTAATGGATATGAATGACTAATCTAAATGAACTTCCATTGATAGGAAGCCTTCAATGGATGAAGATCACAAGTTTCCTGAGCTTGTTGTGATAGAACTTCATATATGTATGCTTGTGGTGGATGATGACTCAAGATCTCTGAGCTTGCTTCACAGGATCATTTCGGGAGTATGCTTACAACATAATGAAAGTTAGAAGCATTATGATCATGTGTTATGAGGGTGTTTATGAGTGTTACTACCGAGCTAAATATATGCAAACATGGTAGAGAGAATATGTATTCAAGTGGTTAAGAAATGAGTGAACAATGGGTTGCTATTTTGTTGATATAAATAATGCCTAAACACGTTATTAATATTTTTCGATATCTCTACGTTTTGATAATCACAAAATGTAAAATCATTAATCGGAAAATTATGACGTAAACAAGTATTTAGTTGTAAATATCTATTTCTACAACTCAAATCACTTAAGGTATGAATGAACTAATGCTTAATGCATTATATGATCAAAGGAACATTTTCTTAATAACTAGATTTTTTTTATAAAACATCAAAAACATTTTATATATTTTTTGAAAAACATTTTTGGCATTAAATAAAAATGTTTAATCTTTTATAAAAATATGAATTCAAATTCTTAACCAAAATCAGTTAAAATGTTCCAGAAAAACCTTCCCCACAAAAGGACAAAATTGGCCAACGGACAGAAGGGGCGGCCCCCTTAATTTTACTAGGCGGCCCCCTTAATTATTAAGGGGACCGCCCCCTATTTAAGGGGACCGCCCCCGCTCCAGTAGACCTCCAGCTGTCCAATTTTTCTCCTATAAATACCAGTCTTTTACTGGACTTTTACTCACCTTTTGCACCCCAAACTTTCTGATCTAAATCTTGTAAATACTTTCTAATAATCCTTTGATCATATAATCTTAAGCTTTGGTTTCTAAGTGATCCAAGCTTCCTTCATTCAAGTGCAAAAGAAGAATACTTCTATCAATCAAGATTAGAAGTATTACAACTTAGTATCTTCTTGTTACTTAAGTTGTTAGTTTAACAAAGTTTGTAAATCATTCATTCATTTGTGTAAGGTGTGTATAGTAGATTTGTGTTGTATGTTAGTAGTGAAGAAATTGTATAAGTAGTTGTGGTATAGAAGTTGTGAAGACATAGTGTAGAAGTTGTGAAGCCGCGGAGTAGAAGTCGTGAAGCCATAGCTTTGAAATCGTGAAGTCCTAGTGTTGAAGTTGTGAAGCCATAGCGTTGAAGTTGTGAAGCCGTAGCATAAAGGTTGTGTAGCGGTCGTGTTGAAGCATTGAAGTCTTAGTCGTGAAGTCCTAATGTTGAAGTAGTGAAGCCGTAGCATAGAGGTTGTGTAGCGGTCGTGTTGAAGTCGTGAAGTCTTAGTCGTGAAGACATAGTGTTGAAGTCGTGAAGCCGTAGCATAGAGGTTGTGTAGCGGTCGTGTTGAAGTCGTGAAGCCGTAGCATAGAGGTTGTGTAGCGGTCGTGTTGAAGTCGTGAAGCAGTCGTGAAGCCGTTGTGAAGTAGTCGTGAATTAGTCGTGAAGAAGTTGTGTTGTGAAGTCGTGAGATTGGTTCTAGCTACGATTAGAACTCGACATTTAGCTTTGTGTCGTTAAGCCGGTGTAAGCCAAAGTCGTGTAAGGTTTTCTCCGCCATAAGGGAGCTTATTGAAGTTGTGAAGAAAACTCTCGAGCTCGGTGCTCGGGGAGTGGAGTAGGGCAAGGAAGGTGTCCTTGTAGCCGAACCACTATAAATCTCTCGTGCATCGGTTAGATCTTTCCATACCTTATTTACTTCTTTATCTATATCGTCATTACATTCATACACATAGGATTATATAACGGCTAGTATTTATTAGAGATCGACTTCACATAAAGATCAAATTGAAAATCTATTCAAGAAACCAAAACATTTACAATCAATTTAAAAGAATACATATATAACTAACAATAAGATTTAAGTTTTAAAAAAAACTTGAATATAAGTCTTTAAAAGTAAACAAAGTTTTTATAATAAATTAAAAAGACATAAAACTATTCAACCCCCCCCCCTTCTAGTTTTCCACAATTGGTATCAGAGCCAGGTTAATCAAGATTTTTAAAATATACTGTATTTTAAAACTTGAAACGATCTATGGAATCTGAAAAAAATTTAGAAGGGGAATTTTTGCAAACACCACCACTATTTGAAAACTATACTTTTCTTGAATGGAAAAATAAATTTGAAAATTATGTGAAATCGATTGATCTAGATCTTTGGTATGTCATTTCGATTGGTGATTTTCAACCAGCAAAAACAAATTTTGAAAGTCTAACAAAACCAGATTTTGAAACTCAAAATGATTATTTTAAAACAAAGAATAATGAAGCTAAAATAATTATTTACAAAACCTTGCCGAAAGTTGAAAATGAAAAATTATCTTTCTGCAAAACGGCAAATGATATTTGGAAAAATCTCTTAAACATTCATCATGAAAAATGTCAAGCCAAAGATGAGGATTTCAATCTTGTACATGAATTAGTTATTTTAGAAAAATTAATAGATAAACACTTAGATAAAATAGATACATGTGCTACTAGTTCAAATGTTGTTAATGAAGGTATTAACGACGAAGGCTACATGGATCAACTCCAAAGTGAACTTAATCCAATGTCATGGAGTGACACAGACAAAGGAGAAGATCATCATCCGATATGTGACGAATGCAAACTAGATAAAGCTCCAAATAAGACTTGTTTATCAACAAAAATGAGGTTGGAACGAAGTGGTACTCATCTATTATTCACTACCTCATATCATGAAGAAATACTGGACCTGAGATAAGTCTTCTTTTTAAACTTTCCTGTGTAGTTACTTCTTGCATAAAGTTATGATAATCACTGCCTTAAGATATGCTTAGTTTGATAAGATTGCTTTGCTCTCACACTACTAGTTATATTACTTGCTAAGTAACTAGAAAACCTTAAGTTGATTCTCCTAGGCATTAAGTAAAATGTTCTTTATCGAACATACAATATTTAATCATCACTATCGTTTGAATCTCACAATTTATTGAAAAGGATAGCATGAGACAATAGCCTTAATCAATCAAGCATGAGATTTTGTTTTAAAACAACTCCTTTTAAAAAATGAAAATCTTCATATGTTGGAAAATAATTTTTCAAAAAGATTATGTCACTTCTCTATTAAACATGTTTTTATCAAATCTAAAAAGTGTAACAACTTCTTTTTATTTCCTTATAAAAACATTTTGAAACAAATTCAAATCTACATTGTTGAAACAATTTTCACAAAACCTTTTTCTCAAACATTGTTGAATAATGCCCAAAAACTCTTACTCAAATCATGCTTGATCCAAGTCTAGAAATCCATGCTATCACTAATTCCCCATCACATAGACACTTGTTAGGATTAATTAACTAGCTAATTAATCGTCATAATAATGATAGCATAAATTACTTGGTAATTATATGTTGTTCTTCTTGTTCATATATATATATATGCTTCTTGGTAAATGAGTAGGTTGCATGATAATTAAAATTGCTTAATTGAATGTGCTTAGCATACATAAGTCATTAAATTTTAAATTGCCTCAAAAAGAAGTTGGACTTGCTTGAAACTGAACTAAAAAACACAACCTTTTTCTACAAATTTCTGCCAAAAACCCATTTTCAGGAATCTGGAAGTCAGCAGATGGGCGGCCCCCTTAAATAACTAGGCGGCCCCTTTAATCATTAAGGGGACCGGCCCCTATTTAAGGGGACCGGCCATCTGGAGACCCGGTTTACTGTTTCCTTTTTCAATTTCCAACCCATTTTATTCCATACTTCCCAAAATTCACAAACACACTTTGTCATAAACCACCCACCAAAATTTACCTTCCTAAACCACATCATTCCCTCACTATAAATCCACCTTCCTATCATAAATGCCCATTCACATCATCCACTCAAACATGTCATCCTCCAACTACCCAAAATCAAAACCTTCAAGAGTTGCCAAAATCTCGGTGAGACCAATTTGGAGAAGGAAGCTTGAAACTTGTCAAAACCCAACTAATGATGTTGTTCAAACACATAACCAATCATCCACTCCTAACCCTTCATCTCCCTATGATCATTCCCAAAACCTCAATCCAAACCTCATCCACACTCAACCCACCTATTCATCAAAAACACTCACCACTCTTGGAACATCCACTTCATCCACATCACCATCTTCATCTACTCATGATTACCCAAGTTCACAAACATCTCCACCACCAAGAGTGTCACCACCACCTCCTACCAATTCACATGCTACCCCTATGTTGCATGTGCAAACATCCATCCCTCAAAACAACAACACTCTACCACCAACACCTTCATCCGAACACTTGAAGTTCATTGAGGAACTCAAGGATGCTCATGAGCTTAGTGCTCTTCTTGCCCTACACCTAGCCCAAAGAAACCTTGATCAACCTCCATCTAGCTCTCCCACATCACCCCACAACCAAAACCAAGTTGAGAAACATGTCAACAATTGTCCTTGTTGCATCTTTCTTCAACAACAAACCATTGCTCTTAATGAGCACTTTACTTGGATTGAGTAACTTCTCACTAGATCAAATCCAATATCCCCAATTGAACAACATCAAAACCTTCATCCATCATGGTCCACTCCAAGCTCTCCACTCCAAATGTCTCCACCATCACCATCCACAACCTCCACACACCCAAACATATACCTTCATTGATTCCATTCACTCACCCTTTCATTTATTCCCAATTTCAAAAATCACCTTCATTATCAAGCAAGTCAAATGGATTTCTTAGGCAAATTAGAATTCTCTAACAAATGTATGCTTTAAGCACTATGTATGTTGTAACAATGATTATGTTTGTCACATGATCATTTTTAATTAATGAATGTTTGTTTCTTTCTTTCCTATATATGTTTGCTATGAATGTGTTGTTTCTTTTCTTGTTTAATTAAGATATATGCTTATGACATGCTTAATATGATCTTAGTAGTTTACATATAACCATTTTTCTTTTTAATAAATTTTTTTTATTATTTAATCATTCTTAATATACATAATCCAAATGGAACTTGCTGCAAAAACACCCTAAAAATGACCTTTTTCTGAAATTTTTCAAATTTGGTCGCCTGGGAAATCACCAGATGGGCGGCCCCCTTAATTCCTTAGGCGGTCCCCTTAATTTTAAGAGGGCCGGCCAACCATTAAGGGGACCGGCCATCTAGACAGTAAATTTTACTGTTTCCTTTTGCATCTTGTGACCACTTTTACCTAGCCCCAGCTACCATTACCCTTAATGCACGAGCTGGACTTGGAATATTACCACAAAACCTCCACAATTTACCTAAATCAACCACATTTTCACAATATAAATACCCTCCTTACAATTACCTTTCACCTCATCAACCATCACCTTCATCAAACACCCATTTTCATCCACCATGTTGTCACCAAAATCATCCATCTCTAAGACTCCAAGAAAGCAAAGACTTGTCATCACACCACCAAAACAACTCTTCATTGACCTCACCCAAGATGACATCAAAACTCCATCACCACCAGCTCAAAATTCATCCCCAAGTGCACCTAATGCACCATCAAAAACACACTCTACCCATGGAGCTTCATCTTCCTCCATTCCATCCACTTCATCCATCAATGACTACATACATACTCACCTAACATCATCACCAAAAATATCATCACCACCATCCACTCAAGAACCTCCATCCACTCAACTTGCCATTTCCTTATCACCCATTACACCACTTGATTCCCACTTTTCACCTCCACCAAACCCACAACCATTTTTTCCCATTCCTTGGCCACTACTTGAAACCCATGGTGACACTTGTCTTTGTTGCATCCATAACCGGACCATAATCTTTGGTCTTAGAGATGAGATATTCTTTAGGTTTTCATCACTTGAAAACATACTTACCAACCAACCTCAACCACCATCACCACCATCCTCACCCACTACACAACCACCATTTCCATTGTCACCCAAGTAAGCACATGCAATGCCTACTCAAAAATAAATTTTCCACCCATTTTGTAAGCAAGCTCCATAGAAGATTATGTTGTCTAGAATGATTATGTAGTTGGACTTATTAGCTAGTGTAGGAATGCTTGTACTCATGTATGGTTGTGTTATTATACACAACATTTATTTTTATGAATGTCTTTATTTTTCATGCATGCTCATTCTTTGTGCTATATGTATATGCTTGTGCTTCTAACATTTTTCTCGCAAGCGTTTCATAGCTCGTTTCCTTGGTGCCCCCAAACGAGGGGGAGTACACATCAAGGGGGAGTTTTCGTCCCGACATATTTGATTCTAAAAATTGTCGGCTTAACCTTTTTGATTCTACAAAAAGGGGGAGAAATAGATGTAAACTCACTAAATACTTGTCTAAAAACTAATTTTTAGATTTAATGAGTTTAGATTTTGTAATCATCAAAAAGGGGGAGATTGTTGATATAAATAATGCCTAAACACGTTATTAATATTTTTCGATATCTCTACGTTTTGATAATCACAAAATGTAAAATCATTAATCGGAAAATTATGACGTAAACAAGTATTTAGTTGTAAATATCTATTTCTACAACTCAAATCACTTAAGGTATGAATAAACTAATGCTTAATGCATTATATGATCAAAGGAACATTTTCTTAATAACTAGATTTTTTTTATAAAACATCAAAAACATTTTATATATTTTTTGAAAAATATTTTTGGCATTAAATAAAAATGTTTAATCTTTTATAAAAATATGAATTCAAATTCTTAACCAAAATCAGTTAAAATGTTCCAGAAAAACCTTCCCCACAAAAGGACAAAATTGGCCAACGGACAGAAGGGGCGGCCCCCTTAATTTTACTAGGCGGCCCCCTTAATTATTAAGGGGACCGCCCCCTATTTAAGGGGACCGCCCCCGCTCCAGTAGACCTCCAGCTGTCCAATTTTTCTCCTATAAATACCAGTCTTCTCCTGGACTTTTACTCACCTTTTGCACCCCAAACTTTCTGATCTAAATCTTGTAAATACTTTCTAATAATCCTTTGATCATATAATCTTAAGCTTTGGTTTCCAAGTGATCCAAGCTTCCTTCATTCAAGTGCAAAAGAAGAATACTTCTATCAATCAAGATTAGAAGTATTACAACTTAGTATCTTCTTGTTACTTAAGTTGTTAGTTTAACAAAGTTTGTAAATCATTCATTCATTTGTGTAAGGTGTGTATAGTAGATTTGTGTTGTATGTTAGTAGTGAAGAAATTGTATAAGTAGTTGTGGTATAGAAGTTGTGAAGACATAGTGTAGAAGTTGTGAAGCCGCGGAGTAGAAGTCGTGAAGCCATAGCTTTGAAATCGTGAAGTCCTAGTGTTGAAGTTGTGAAGCCATAGCGTTGAAGTTGTGAAGCCGTAGCATAAAGGTTGTGTAGCGGTCGTGTTGAAGCATTGAAGTCTTAGTCGTGAAGTCCTAGTGTTGAAGTAGTGAAGCCGTAGCATAGAGGTTGTGTAGCGGTCGTGTTGAAGTCGTGAAGTCTTAGTCGTGAAGACATAGTGTTGAAGTCGTGAAGCCGTAGCATAGAGGTTGTGTAGCGGTCGTGTTGAAGTCGTGAAGCCGTAGCATAGAGGTTGTGTAGCGGTCGTGTTGAAGTCGTGAAGCAGTCGTGAAGCCGTTGTGAAGTAGTCGTGAATTAGTCGTGAAGAAGTTGTGTTGTGAAGTCGTGAGATTGGTTCTAGCTACGATTAGAACTCGACATTTAGCTTTGTGTCGTTAAGCCGGTGTAAGCCAAAGTCGTGTAAGGTTTTCTCCGCCATAAGGGAGCTTATTGAAGTTGTGAAGAAAACTCTCGAGCTCGGTGCTCGGGGAGTGGAGTAGGGCAAGGAAGGTGTCCTTGTAGCCGAACCACTATAAATCTCTCGTGTCTCGGTTAGATCTTTCCATACCTTATTTACTTCTTTATCTATATCGTCATTACATTCATACACATAGGATTATATAACTGCTAGTATTTATTAGAGATCGACTTCACATAAAGATCAAATTGAAAATCTATTCAAGAAACCAAAACATTTACAATCAATTTAAAAGAATACATATATAACTAACAATAAGATTTAAGTTTTAAAAAAAACTTGAATATAAGTCTTTAAAAGTAAACAAAGTTTTTATAATAAATTAAAAAGACATAAAACTATTCAACCCCCCCCCCCCTTCTAGTTTTCCACATATAGCCAACAAGCTCAGCAACCCACGGATCACATGGAACCAAAAAATTGGTTTCGTCCTTGTTACTTTTTGGTTCCGCGGGTGACTGACATAATATCTACAAAATCTTGTTTAAATCTTTCCAAAATCTCACAATCTTTCCAAGATATCTTTTGTCAAATCTTTCCAAAATCTTTATCAAATCTTTCCAAAATATCTTTTGTGATCTTTTGAGATTTAGATGACACTATGCATGAGGTAATAAAAGAGTGTTTTCCTTTTTATGTAAAAATACATTTAAACAAATGTATATACTTACTTAAAAAGGTAAGTTACTTGTATATGAAAAAATGTAAGTAGCCTTTCGTAAATAAAATATCTAGTTGAGTACTTGTCAAAATAAAATGTATTTTGCCAAGTGTAAGTAAACTTTAGTACTTGTATGAATATTATAGTTAGTTTACTTGTAAAAATAAAAGTATATATTTGTTAGACATTTTACAAAAGATGTATTTGTATAAAAATACTTGTGAATGCAAAATGTAAAATGAGGTTCGAAATAGAATTTTAACCTATTAAAATACTTACTGACTCTAAACGTATTTTAAGCATTCTAAATGATTTGTTAAGGGGTTTGATCATAATGTCACATAACAAACATGTACGAACCTGTGTTGTAGCATACGAGGACTTGAGACGTTGAGAGGTGTTGAATGTATGTTGAGACAAAATATGATTACGAGTAAATTGTACATTTTACGTTATGTATCAAGTTACATGTTTGTCATCAATCAAAACAAACGAGACTGTATAGATTAAATATCATAATATTTGCACTAACAATCTCCCCCTTTTTGATGATGACGAAATATGTAAACGTGATAGATAGTAAAATGTAAAAAGTTACTTGTGTCTGTATTAGCTTCTACATTACATTCTCTGTTTACACTCTTCTCCCCCTTTTGTCGAAACAAAAAGGGTGTGTCCTTGGAGTTTTAAACTTCATTTCTCCCAGAAAAGGTGAGCTTGCTTCATCCCTAGTAAAGTTAAATTGTCTAATCCAATCCCCTATGGTTGTTGCGTCCCTTAGGTTATTACCCTTGTTTGGTAGCGGATCCATGGATCAAATTAAGACTCTTAACCTACATCAAGGTTAGTTTCATGCAACATATAAAAAATATATGAGAAATGCATGATGAAGAAAATGCACATAGCAAACGATACACGTGGGTAAGCTATGTTAAACTATCTTCTCCTCCTTTTTGTCGAAACACAAATGTGCGTCGAAGAATGAGAATGATTATGAATGCGTGCATGCTCCCCCTTGACGGTTGCTCCCCCTTGATCGAGGCGTCAAGGTGTGATTAAAAAGCTACAAAACAAATATTAGTGCAAGACTATATTCGTCCTTGGACGAGTATGTGATATACAACAAAGTGTGTATAAGATGCATTTTATAAATGCTTGACGGAAGCTCCCCCTTGCTTTAGGGCGTCAAGATGAACCTACAAAACAAATATTAGTATAATAGAAGCTTTATCTTTAGACAAATATTTCATATACAACCAAGTGTATAGACGATGCAATATGAGTGCTTGATGGATATTCCTCCTTGTTCGAGGGTGTCAAGAAGCACCTAAAATAAGGAAAATAATTGATGCAAAATTCATCCTTAGATGAGTATGTTATATACAATCGAGTGTATATGATGATGAACCTACAATGAAAGAATTAGTGCAATATATTTCATCTTTTGGACAAAGGAAAAATTAAGATGTATATATGCAATATATAAATGATATAATCACAAGCAACTTAAAGTAGAGAACCATGATTATGAAATCAAAGATCTCATGAAGTGTAGTCATCTAATAAGAATTACAATCATAAGAAAAACGATAATATAATATGATAAGAGCCTACAAAATACCCCCTCCGTCCCTAAATAAGTGTCAACTATTGACTTTTAAAGTCTTCCCTTTTAAACTTTGATCTTAAATTATTTTAATTGTGTTACGTAATACTTGATACAAAATATGTGAATGGATTGGTTTTAAATGTATGTTTTCATTGGTATAATTTTCATTAAGTATTACATAACAAAAATGAATTAATTTAAGGTCAAAGTTGAAAAGAAAAGACTTTAAAAGTCAACACTGGACATTTATTTAGGGATGGAGGGAGTAATGCCTAGAAAGAAGATATGAAGTGAAGTTGGAATATTAAAATGAGTGGTGCTAGTGTTGGTGTCGATTTACTAGTAGGATTCATGTCGTGATAATTCGGTAGATGACTCAAGATGATAAAAGTAAGTTTTCGCTAATCATGGTGGTGATGATTAATGAAAGTGGTGATGGAAGGTGGCGGTGATAACGTAGACAACTATTAAAGAATTAGAAACACGTATGTATAACAAATTCTATAAAATAGAAAATATGGACTCATCCAATTCTTATCTAAAATTCATAACTTAAGGGATAAGCAAAGACTGTGACTCTCGTAATGCATAAGGGTTACGATTCTAACAAGAACGAAATTCATTCATTGATTGACACAAATTATAAAAATGACCTATTCTAGGTGACAATGGGGGAGAGAGTATTAACATGGTTTTGACCTACATGATCTTTTATGACATTATCATCTACCAAAGATGATGTATCATGCCATAATATATGCTTGAATGGTATTAAAGGAAGTGAATACAATAAGCACCTAGGATCAGAAATTCCATATTAAAAAAAAAATAAAATACTAAATACCTATATGAGGATGAGAATGGCATCATATAATGGGAGAGTGTTGGTTAGACCAACATGTTGAAAAAGTGTTGGGAATGACATTTTTTATTAATTTATCGTTTGCACTAACAATGACATACATGATATGTGTCAAGGAAGAAAAGGATGAGATCCTATGATGGTGTTCTAGACAATGAAGTTGTGAGGTCCTGGTTTAAGAAAAATCCTAGACTCCATTTAAATTAGTTGTTGGTTGTGGAGATGAAGAAGTTTGTCAAACACATGATGTGTTTTTCACTTGATGAGGTATTGGTGCAAACTCGTGATGTTGGATTAAAAAGGCTTGAAATACTTGTGGTTTTGTGAACCGATTTTAACTAAATGGTGTGTACCTATGTGTTGGTATTTTAGGGTGTAAGAAACATAAGTAAGTGTTCTTTAATACATTTTGACAATAGACAATTATGTGAATAAATTTCTTTCCGCCTTAATCGGTGGACATCCAACATAATGTGTAATGCATCGAATGAAGAATGACGATAAAGTGTTTAGGAGGTTGCAGGTTAATGAAAGCGATGAGCTTAGTAATGTTTTTGCAGATGTTGGTTAACATACAAAGAACTTTATCCTTGAAGTCACGTAGCTCTTCTCTATCAATGTGAGATGATCGCATGATGAGGCATGTGGTTTCCTCATAGGAGGTGTAGAGGATTAGAGTATTGTTATAACTAAATAGTGATGGAGGTGACTTTTGGAAAGCGGAAGCAATAAAGAGATTTGGAAAGAGGTTGGTTGAAAGATACACAAATGCAATGCCAAGCCTCTAAAACTTAATTCTATATGCTTCAAAATTATATGCAAGTGCAGGGGTCCATAAAACATACAAAACAAGTGAATTAGTGTCTAAAGATGTCAAAAAGATAGAAATCATAAGATTATATCTTATACAAACACATTAGACTACTAGATATAAAGTTTCCACATAGCAAGATAGCATCAAAACAAACAAGCATATTACGAGAGAGCATGACATTGTTTGAGACACTTCATTGTGAAAATGTTTTGTTGTTAGGCTTAGATACTTAAGCATACTTATCCATTAATTAACAAACTGATCTATGTGATTAATTTGTAGAATAAAAAGACTTCTAAATGTTTATCATACCAAAATCACTTTAATAAATTATAAGTGCACAAGTAGCAGACAAGTAGTGTGATAAAGTCACAAAAAAAGCAAGACGAAAAGTTCATGCAAACTGTGTTTAAATTGTAACATTTTGGAGCATGTATTATTTAGACCATCATAAGCATAGATTTAATGAATTCCAACAAAAGACAAGAGCTTTTAAACATAGATACATCAAATAAAAACATCATGTATCAAAATGGCATATCATGAGTTAACAAGTAACACATTAATCTTGCGAAACATCATATAAAGAAAGAATGAAAATATCATGATAATGTCAAGATACTTAATCATATCAAACAAAAATATGTAATCAACAAATGTATGTGTAATGCAAGTGATTTTAATAAACTAAAGAAAGAAAAGACATATCTATTACTAAGGTGAGGTAAAATATCTTATTTTAACGCTTACTTTAGGCAAGAATAGAAATAAAGATTTTTCAAGTTGGAGAATGAATATGAGACTATTACTAGCGGTGCTCAATTAAGGCTAAACACGACCATTTTTACGGGTGATACCCAACTTCTCTCCTGGAAGTAATTTAACCATTAGGTTAAATTGAGTTTCTAGTGCAATAGGTTCTTCAGTAGTCATTCTCATGTTAGAAAGATTGGAATTCCTATTTTTTCCTATTGAAGTATATAAAAGATGATAGATCACAAATACTTGGCTTAATGAGACTCAACTAAATTCATTATAACTAAGGTGATGAAGATGTCATGTTATACCCAAGAATTTAATGGTGTGTCGACAAACAATATGTTTTAATCATGTGTTTAGAATCCAAGGTTGTTCAAAGTAGATAGCTTAATGGATGACATCTTTTATATAGAGTTGAAGTGTGTACTATAAATGTGATTTGATCATCTAAGACCAAGAAATGTGTTTGTGTGTGATAATGGAATATGTTAAATTAAGAACGTTCTCAAGAAAGCTTTTTGGAATTTTATTCAACAAGAATCTAAGTAAGGTTACCAACTTCAATATATCTTGTATATGCTCTAGAGATGTGTAGTTTTAACCTTGGATGTGCACAATGTTTAAAGTAGATTATGAGCAATGTTAGGTTATGATGTACGCTTGAAAGGAAATAGATACAAATAGTATCTTTCAACAAATAAGATTATCCTATGGGATAAAGTTATCATGCTTATGAAAACAAGTATGACAAGATGAAGGAGATACGCTAGTTCATAGAACTTGTAGATGTTTGTTCAAGATCATTTGGCCAATGAGGTGTAATGAAATCTCTTGTAACACAACCGTTCATGTCGCAAGGAGAGAATGATGCATAGGATATACATTATCCTTTTAACAAGATGAAAACTTAACGCATGATTTTTTAGGCATAATGTTTTCCTAAATGAATGTTGGGAATTAAATGTTCTGAAGATTAGCATTTGGAATTACATGTTCACAAGGTTTGTACTGCTTAGAAGAATACACTAACAGTACTAACTGCTAGTGTATATCTGAAGTCTGCTCAAGTTATAACTAACAGTACTAACTGAAAGTTAGTACTGCTGGTACAAAGAAGGTACTGCTGGTGCTCAGAAGGAAAATACTCTAAGTGTTATTCTACTGCTAGTGTTGGAGATTCTACTGCTGAATGGATAAGTGTCGCGTATACTACTGCTGGTTAGATAAGTATGAAAAAGATATTTTGTGTATAAAAGTCAAGTATATACGGTAGATAATATCTTAGACAAAGTGTTCAGTAAACATGTTGTATACACAGAACAAGTTGTATCTTGGTTACTGACATACATAAACAGCTAGTAGTTTGACAAGACTTGACAATATTGTAAAGATCTCCTTTGGACTATAAAAGGAAGATCTTAGCTTAGAGATAAGTGTGCTTAATTGATAATACATGTGTCTAGTCTAGTATTGAACATAACTGAAATAGTTATCTTTGTGATAGAGATTCAAGGTTTTGTAACCCTAGTGATAGTGAAGATCACTCGTATTATTCTCAATAATATTGAATCGTTTGGTGATATACTTTCTGTGTTCATTGTTCATTACACAAGCATCACTATTCCATTTCTAATAACAAATAACCTTCTAAGTGTGGTTAAGTAGATTCCGCATACTTAATCATATTAACTCAAAGTATCATATACACGTCAATAGGACTAACATCCTAAGTGTATTCTTAATCAGTTCTCACAAGTGCTAAAGGGCTGATTAATCCTCTCAATTGGTATCAGAGCGGGGGGCTCTTGATCTAGGGATTGTATTAAGGTTTTTGTCAAAGAAGAAAGAAAGAAAAATTCAATTTTGGTTTATTTTCGCAACTTTTTGCAGAGCAGTTTTGAAAAGGCTATAGCTCATTCGTTAACCGTTGGATCGGGCTAAAATTTTTGTTGAAGGTTCTTGGCATATCAAGGTAGATTCTCACTGGAGGGATCTTCAATCTAAGCTTTAGATGGCAAGATATGCATCTTTGAAAACTGCTGCAGAAACAGTTGAGGTATGGTTGAATTTTTGGTTTTCATTCAAAGAGTTCTCTGTTTACACACACAAAAGGGAAGAATCACACACAGAAGAGAGTTGGTTTATGTTCTTAAAAGATTAAAGGCTTGTTTTTATTTTCATTGGTGAAGAAGGTTATTTGTTACTTATTTGCAGATGAAGTGGAATTTTTCAAGGTTGTGTTCTTATCAGTGTTGCAAAAATCGGCCGAATCGGCCGATTAATTGGCGATTAATCGTTAATCGGCCCTGCAACTTGGAGAGAATTCCAAGGTAATCAGCCGATTAATCGGCCGAGTCAAGAAAATCGGCCGATTAATCGATAAAAAATCGCTAATCGGCCGCGGACCGCCTCAGTACCGATTCACGATTTTTGCAACATTGGTTCTTATTATATCTTAAGGTAGTTGGCTACACTTTAAAGATAACTTGTTCGTTCAGATATTTCATATGACTACGAATTGACAAACACTTAAAGGAGTTACATTGTAGTGCTCAGTGTCTCATTGGAGATGAGTTTATTGTCAAGAGATTGCGGTCTCTCTATACCAAGAGATTGGGTATACGTTCGAAGTCAGTTTTAGTACAAGACATAAGACACAAGGTTGGTTTATTCTGTTTCATCATCAAGTTAGTAATGGTTAGTTTTCTTCATAAGTCATAAAAGCCTATAGAATAGGAGATTCAAATGGTTAACATATAGGTTTCAGGGGAAGCTTAAATGTTCAGATGCTTAACCATTTATATGCCACATCAAGTTTTTACTGCTTACATTCTCTATTTGTTGATAACAAAAAGGGGAAGAGATATTGTAGTGGCATGGTGAAATTAAGGGGAAGACAGTATTGTTTCATTCATGGTGAGATTTAATTATCTCAATTTCTCTACTTCGTCTAGGGAAGTTCGTACAAGAACGTATTTGTTTTGTCATCATCAAATAGGGAAAGATTGTTGGGTTTTATAGATCTGATGATACAAAACAAGAAGAATGAAACATAAGGATTGCTGAGAAGATATGGAAAATACACCAAGTAGATACTACTGCTAGGCATAAAAGATTCTACTGCTAGTGTATTTTATTCTACTGCTAGTATATTGTTGAAATCTGATCAAGTTATAACTAACAGTACTAACTTAGGTTAGTACTGCTAGTGCAAAGAAGGTACTGCTAGTTCAACAAAGATACTGCTGTTGGTGAGTCATACTGCTGCTGAATGGATAAGAATGAAGAAGATATTATTTGTATAAAAGTCAAATATATACGGTAGATAATATCTTAGATATGTGATTAGTTAACAAGTTGTAAACACAGAATAAGTTGTTTCTTTGCTACTGACACACATAACAAGCAAGTAGTTGACAAGACTTATCCATATTGTAAAGATCTCCTTTGTTCTATAAAAGGGAGATCTTAGCTTAGATACTAAAAATGTTTTATGTAGTGTTTGAGGGTGCTTAGAATTTAAACACAGAAATGTGTCAATATGTAAAACATTAAAGGAGTGTGTGTGGGAACATCAGACAAGGGTTTGGGTAGAAACCGTCTGATGTTGGTAGTTTTGTTTAGCCTCAAGGTAATCAAAGTTTTCCTTGATCCCTGTTATTGTTGAGTAACCGTACTACTATTGATCAAGTAGTATTGGGGCTGAGTTAGTGTAATTGTCATCTCAAGGATCTTAGTATCCCTGTTGTAACTCATTGATGTAACCGTATTATGTTTGAATAATATTGAGATGATAAAGAGAAAGTTTAGAAAAACCTTGTCGTGATAATATTGATTCTATGTTTGAATATTCCGCCAATGTTATCATGTTTATCCTAGATCAAAGGTCTAAACAACCTAGAGTCCATAAACGGTTCAAAAGAACTTATAGCAAGTGATGTGTCCATAAGTTCTTACTTTATATTTCACAATGAAGATATGAAGCCAAAGTGTTTGAATCAGATAGTCCTATCCTAAATATATTTGGTCTCAAGATTATATTTACTAGATGATGACAAGAGGAATTCACTCGAGTTTCTTATGTATACTCCTTAAGAGTCATTGTCACTCGGGATGCATGAGGTTGGCTTTGAGATTGCATTTTAACATATGTTGTTAAAATGTTAATTTAAGGTTTTCACGAAACTTATGGAGAAGTTTAACGACAAAGTATTACTAATACTTCGATAACTTGTGAAGGTAGTACTACTTATACCTAGTGGAAATTGATAAAAATTACCGGGAGCATCATGCTCATTTGATAGTGGAGGTTCTAGCCATAAAGAATCATCTAAGTCCTCATAGGTGGGAAAGTATGGTTGAGTTTGTTCAACGTGCATTGAGAGTACCTAGGTTGATTATTAGTTCATAGATGTTGAAAACAACAAGGATAGATACTAATTCTTGTGGTTCATTGGTTGGTACAGCTAGTGGGTGAAGTTCTTGAAGTTTTTGTCATGTTTGTGAAGCTTAGGGGTTGAGATATATCAAAGAGGTTAATGTGATGAGATGATGGTGAAAGAACAAGTGAACTTAAGTGGTGAATGTTCAAGGATGAAGACCTATTGACATTTGTTTTATTCCTATTGATTGAGAGAGTGTTAGGATAATTGTTTTAATATATGTTGTTAAAATACTTTGATTTTTCGGATATGACTTTTAATGACTACAATCGTAAGTCAATTTTACTCGAATATTTTGGACAAAATACTTAAGTTGTCAATCCTACTTTGTTGAGATTGAACCGCACTCAGGGATAGCAAGACTTGATAATACATCTTTAACCTGAGTGTGAGTTATGACTTGATGTAAATCCTTATCGTCTTGAAGGATGATACATTATTTTCATGTTAACCAAGTGAGGCAACATATGTGGATACAAGACAATATCTGCAGTCATAAGTTGGACTTGTGATTTTTGATATTATATGTTATCTTTGCAAATAATGAGTCCGGATTTGTTAGGAAGTTGTCAATTCATAAAATCAAGCTAATGGATAAAGGATGAGTGAAGGACGGAAGAATGAAGTGAATGTGTGTAATGATTACAAAATCTCAGTGGTCCACGGATAGCAAGGAACCAATTTTAGGGTTCCTTCCTTTATAGAGAAAGGTACCTCGGAGCATTTTCATGAAATTTGAAAGTATGATCAGAGATGGTTATCCTATTGGTGCAAGTGAGATGACATGATCCTAATATGAGTGAATATCAGTGAAAAGTATCCTAGTAACAAAAGTGAGTGATCTAGAGTGCGGGATTTAAACAAAAATGAAAATGTGTTATTGTAGGCTAGCGGCACCAAAATTTATAACGGGCGGAACCCAAAATTTGGTTCCGCCCCATCCATGGTTAAGTTTCTGGCGGTGCCAAAAATTAACACGGGCGGAACCAAAATTTTGGTTCCGCCCCATCCGTGATGCCAAAAAAGTTCACAGTGGGCATTGTTCGTCTCCCGAAACCCGTTCAAATCTTGTAATTTCTTCTAAAACATGTGTAATTAATTAGTTGTGATTAGGAAACAACAAAGAAACAGGTATAAACACATGTATTGGTATAGATCATGTGAGGGCTAGAAATTTCACTAAAACGTGAAAAATGAACATTGATAACATAATGATGTTATCCACCTGTACGGCACTTGGTTAGTTCACAAAGCGTTAAATAACAGGTTAACATCCTACAAGGAATATAATGGTTCATACATCATTGTTTCACACACCTTTTTCAAAGATACTGAATGCTTCGACAATCATTGAAAGTAGTGACACATTTTAACACTTGAACTATTAGGTAGGAGTTTGTGCAAAACAACATTTTTCAAAGTACTTGACTAGTTTTACTTAGTTCTCATTTCTAAGTGAATTGTGCAAGATTTTAATATAACATATGCAAAGAAAATTATCTAAGTCTATAAGCAATGAAAAAACAATTTATCAACTTAGTGCACAAAATCTAGCAAATGTCCTATTGTGCATAAACAATAAATCAAACAAGCGAATAAATAACATGGCAAGATTGATACTCATGTTACACAAACAAACAAGTATAAACAACAATTTGCAATAAGTAAGTAACATATATGCAACCAACATAAACTAAAACGCGTAGTCATTTAGCATAGCATAAAAAGAAAGATACTTTTCGTCACTTTGCGTTTAAATATGACGATGTATACCAAGCTTGATTAGTTTCCTTTATATATATAAATATCACAAAATTCTTTAGTTTCAAAATAAATTATATCAATGTTCAAAGGATACTAACTTAAATTGTCCGACTCAAAAGTTTGAGTTTCTATGTCAAAACGAAACTTAATATTTTGGATACATTGTAGTATTTGATTTATTCTACTCACTTCAAATTAGATTTAGGCCATAAGAGTATTTTTAAAAGAAAGTAGACTCAATTCCATTTAAATTGATAGGTGGCGCGACTCCTATGGACTTACGATTAATTAGTTATGAATTTTTGAAGGTTTCAAAATTTCTAGACTGTGCAGACCAAGAAAACCTTTTCCAAAGGGCAAGGAACCCTTCAATGGGATCTGTGGTCCACTGTGAAAAAAAAAATGTCAGAGATTGAAAAAAAAAAGTATTTTCGCATAGCGAGAATGTGTAGGGCTTACTAGATTTAATAGTGAACATATAATACACATATTTTAATATCATTTTTACTTATGTAGCTTATCTAAACATTTACGGAGATGATTTTTCAAACAAATTTGTAGTTATCCCAACCGCTCCTTTCAAAACCATATTTCTTCGTAATTTTTCTCTAAGCACATAATACGATACTTACAAATTCTTTTAAGAAACTTTTTTCATTTATTTTCAAGGAAACCTTCAATCCTGTATACGAATGTATATTTAACAACAAAACTTCTAAGTATAATTAGCGGAACACTTTTCATATTATATTCCGCTTCATTGGTAATTTGATACATGGATCGTACTCCATTTTAAAAATCATTTGTTTGGAAAATAAGAGCCACGAGGCTCTGATATCAATTGTGAAAACGTAGAGGGGGTGAATACTTTACCGTTTAAAAACTTTAAATCGTTTGTATCAAATATCCAATCAAGCTTGCCGTAATATGAAAAATGCCAATTATAGTCTTATGACTAATACGAAGCATATAGTAAAACAAGTTGTCACACAAGCATAAACATCAAGCCACAACACAAACAATAATATAGTGCAACTATAAAAGTAAAGCAATAAATAAAAGAAAGTGCAAACCGGACACGATAATTTATAGTGGTTCGGTCACGGAGCTCATCTCCGCCCTACTCCACTCCCCGAATACCCAACTCGAGAGTTACTTCACTAAATCAACAAGCTCCCTTCTTGGTGGAGAAAACCTTACAAACGTCGCTTACACTTTTTCCGGTACAAAGCTTAATACCGGGTTCTAGTTCGAGGTAGAACAAACCTGACGTCGCCTATACAATATTTTCGACACTAAGCTAGATGTCGAGTCCTTCTTCGGGTACAACCAAACCCATTATGTTTTATGGCCCAACATAACAAACATTGTGTTTTATGGCACAAACAAATAAACCATCTAATCTAGTTTGGTGAATATATTGTGATGATACAGTGATGTTTACAATGATGATCCATGACACAAATGTCTAATGGATATGAATGACTAATCTAAATGAACTTCCATTGATAGGAAGCCTTCAATGGATGAAGATCACAAGTTCCATGAGCTTGTTGTGATTTGTGGTGGATGATGACTCAAGATCTCTGAGCTTGCTATTCAACACCAAAGCTGGGTCTCAGACTAAATACCTAAGGCGAGGCTGTAACACCCCAACCCGACAAGGGTAAAGATATCACAACAATGGATTCATATCAGATCAAAACAGAGCATACATCTACAGTAATACAAAAATCTCAAAGGTTTACAAATGAAATACTGAATCTACAAGGTTACAAAGAAAACTATCAAAACTAATTCTAAAACATAATATCTTCCATCCAAGTCTAATCCAGAATAGCTACCAAGCCTTCTAAGTCCAGAGGTACACTCTTCACTCATTCCCAGCTTCCTACTAAAACCTGCCGCAGGAAAAGAAATGCGGCTGAGCTTCAAAAGCTCAGTGAACAGATATATAGATGACAGAAACGATAACAGGTAACAATACAGAAACAAATCAGAAAATCCAGATTATACAGATACAGAATTAAAGTGAAAGAATAGGAAAGGAATAAGGGTGAAAGAAAGAAATGAGAAAGAGATAATGTACAAACCAGGTTTAGGGAAATACAGAAATCCATCACGAGCCCAGAGATAACAGATAATATCATAACAGAGTAATCATATAATAATCCAGAGGGGATACCTCTCAAGTAACAGATAATATGAGGGGTGACCTCATGTATCAAATCGGAGTGATCAGCTCCCAGATATATGTGAAAGACGTGTATCGCACACACCATCAGTCACCAGATATCATAATAAACATATAACATAAACAGATAACAGATAACAGATAACAGATAACAGAGTCAGAACTAGGATGCATCCATGCGCCCCCTGTGGCCAGAAACTCCTTAACATACCAGATAAAATAAATCAGGGACGGGACAGGTCATCACTCTCCTGCCCTAGAGTCATGCCATCGGTGCATCAATGACATGGACATGAAACCCTCATGCCTAGTGATTGGCTCGGATATCAGACTGTGGTCAAGGTCAGATGTCATATAATAAACAGAGTCACATCTAAGGGTTCATGGCAGAAGGTCATGTCAACAATTCAGATTAAGATAATAAGGTCTAAATCAGAGTTTATCAGATTAAGTTTAATATCAAAGCTTAAGTTTCAGATTAAAAGGTTTATTTCCAAAAGTCCAAAAGAGTAATCAAAGGTTAATAATTACAAGTTTATAGCAATAGTCCATTTCAGAAGTTCCTGTCAAAAGTTCATTTAAATCAATCCTTTAATAATGGTTCTCATTGAAATGATCATTCAAAATAGTTTTCACAAAATGGTCTTCTAAAACTTTTAGTAACTTCCATTTCAAGTGGTATAGCTTCTTTTTAAAATAGCTTTTAATAAAGGTTCAAAATCCATTAGGTTCAGATAAGGATTTAACAGGTTAAGGTTTATACCAAAATCAAATCAAAGTTTACAACAGATATACAAGGTTAAGGTTCAGAACAAGGTTCACAGATCAGATTCAATCAAGATTCACAAATTCGGGGTTCAGAACAAGAGATCAATCAGAGTTCAGGAAAAAGGTTCAGAATACAAGAATCATAGCAGAGGTTCAAACAAAGATTCAAGATAAACAGATCACAACAGAGATTCACAAACAGAGGGGAACATAGCAATGGTATAGGGAATCCTAATAAGGAAAATGAAATACTGAGAGAAAAGGGAAAGAAACACCCTTACTGAAATAGGGCAGAATATCTGTACCTTATTAGCACAGCAGATAACAAACAAACACAGAACAAATGATCAGGACTTCTCCTTCTTCACACCTAAGGAAGAGGAAGACAGAATTACTAAAGTTTCTTATTCAAATTATTATTCTTTGTTTATCTCATCATTTTATGTACTTTCTATTTTTAGTAACTTTCCAGATTTAGTAAGTTCCCATAATTAGCAGGTTTTCCAGAATTAACATATATTATCATTTCAGATTAGGTTGAACCTTATTCAGAGATTACTATGGAATATCAGTATATTTTATCAAGTTACAGAAGTTTAGGGTTTTAAATGACAATTATACAAAGTTTAGGGTTTTAAATGTAACTTCATTAATTTCCAAGGTCATTTGTGAAAATACTTTAAGTTACAGAAATTTACACTCATTTTATTCAGAATTACCTTCCATTCCCTTAAGTTTCACAATTTACAGATTACACCCCTTTAATTTCATAATTTACAAAATAAAGCTTATAATTACATATTTTACAATTTAAACCCTACAATATCCATAATTACCAACCAAACATATTATATTTCAAAATTACAGAATATACCATCAGAATTTAGTACTTTACATATTTGACCCCTCAGAATTCAGAATTTACATATTTAGCCCTTTAAGTTTACAAAACATATATATTAAATCATAATTTCATAACAATTACATAATTAGCCCAAAAATCCTCAAAATTACACAACAACCTTTTTATATCAGCATTAACACAAAACAACTTCAGAATTCCAGATTTACACTTTTGGTCCCTCACTTTTAATTAATTCCAATTCGTAACCCTAATTTCCCATTAATTCATTATTTTGCAAAATTTACACTTAGGACCCCAAATTTATATTTTTCCCACATTCTTACAGATGTATATGATCTTAAAAAAATATCTCAGAAGTTTCAAAGTTGGCAAAACAGGTCCTTTTACTTTTTAGTTCAAATCGCCTAGACTTTTTATAAACAATTACAAACCCTACTTTTCACCAATCATTGAAATATCATTAATTCATCATTAAAACACCTTAAATGATCAGATATTCATCCAAGAAACCAAACCCTAGAAGCCCCGATTTTTATTTTATTTGTTTTCTTAATTTTCACAAAATCCGATTATTACAATAATTTACCACGTTAATTTTTGGCCTCCAAAAATCAAAACCATATTTTTACCAGATCATATTACTCATAAAGAACCCACGAAAAATAGTGAACATTCCCAGAAAAATCGTTTAACATATATTGCATATTTACGTACGTTTTAGACATTAAAATTAACACGACTTGATTTAGGCTATTATAATTCGATCTATCATTTTTCCCAAGTCTAATACATCATAAGAGGTCTAAATAAAATAGCTATCATGCCCAGAAATTCGGATTTCATATATTTGTGATTTACGTGTTCTATAGCCATTATATTATCATACGCATAGAATTAGCATGCATGGATCGATTTACATATTTTATATGAGTTATATAACATCAAAAGATCACAGGAAAATTTCGATATCAATTTTAAAACGTTTGGTTTAGTCGCAAGAATTATTACCTTGCTTTAGAGCAAATCGACAAGAAATTAAGAACAAGGACGAACCAAGGAGAAAACGCAGCAACCCTTAATTTTCCTAGCTCCCTTGCACCTCCAAGAACACCAGAAAATTACTTGCTCAAGCCCAGAATTCGTGAAGAAGCCTTGGTCGATTTATTTGGATCGCTTAGGGTTTTTTATGCTTAGTCGGTTTATGTTTTTGAGATAGAAATAAAAAGATTTGCTTTAATATCTTAAAACCGACTTTAGGGGGGCAAGGACCAGAAATTCGGCCTAGAGAATCAAGATAAATATTGGGCTTGATTTATATAATTCTTTCCTTAATTTATATTAGCAATTATCTAATTAAAAGATTTTAAAACATTATATTTATTTAATTTTTATAATTTTCTGAATTTTATATATATAATGAGTATGTTAATTTTTTAAATATCCAAAATGATGTAACATTGTCTCAGAAATTTATTTGTTTCAGATATAGTTCGATTTCAGATGTTTTGGAATTATTTCAGAATTTTATAAGTTATTTAATAAGGTTTTATGTTATCAGGGGTAATTTGGTAATTTTACAGGTTATCTGAATTTCAGGTATTACAGAGGCTAACATGTGTTACTTGTCTTATCACAGCTCAAGACTTAGCAGGAGGTACGAAATTCCTTAAGGTTCGGAGCACGTCAGTAGATCCGACATCCTTGAAGACCTGAACTTTTCCTTCATATCTCGGGTGCAGATTATTGCATCTACAAAGAAAAAGGTAGTAAAAAAAAAAAAAAAAAAAAAAAAAAAAAAAAAAAAAAAACACCCTATGTTTACCTTGTGTGCAAGACTAATGATGGTATTTAATGGATTTAGTTGACGGCCGTTAACAATAAGGACGAATCATGTTACAAAGTTTCAATATAAGGATCATTCATACAAAAAAAAAAAAAAAAAAAAAAAAGGGACGATTTTGGTAAAAAAAAAAAAAAAAAAAAAAAAAAATCAGGGACGATTTCGGTATAACCACATAGACGAACGGTGTAATTTACTCTTTAGAGCACAAGGTGCAGCTCGTAGTGGAACCTCGCCACCACACCCACATGCCTCCTTTTTTTGGCCACAGAAAGCCTCGTCGTCTGCAAGACGAGGCAAAAAATCGTCCTTTTGTCAGTGTGTTTGCAGGTATACGTTGTGGAACGCATATAAATTCGAATATATCCGTTTTTTCTTTTTTATTTATTTATTTATTTTTTATTTTTTAAACACACATATTTTACACACTATAAATATTACACATTTTAATCAAATTCTACACAACTTTTATTTCAAAACACTTACATATAAGCAAGAAACATGAGCAATTCATCTTATTCCGGTGAAAGTGATCTTGAAGAGATAACGGAGCTGGAGATGATTGTCCAAGAGTTTGAGTTCGAGCAATCGTTCCAACAATAAGAAGTCGGACCTTCATGCCACTGTAGATACATCCCCGTGAACCTGAAATTGCTGAAGAACGTCTAATGGCCGACTATTTTGGTGACAACCCAAAATATATGGAAGAAAATTTTAGGCGTCGCTTTCGTATGAGCCGTAAACTATTGTGTTGTATTGTATTTTTATTTTTAATGAAATGAATTAGTTTATTTGGAAATTTGAATAAAAAAATAAAGTTTTAAGTGATGGGTCCCAAATGAGTAAGTTGAGGTTAGTTGTTAGTGAGCGGGTTAGTTGTAGAGACTTGTTAAAATGATGTGGCATCCGGTAGGCCAAATGAGGAATGGGTTTCTCTGCGCACCTTGTGCTCTTACAAAATTGATGTACGTGGAAGAAAAAGTCATTGATTGAAGGTGCTCTTACAAAATTGATGTACGTGGAAGAAAAAGTCATTGATTGGAACATGAAACGTTTTTTTTTTCTTTTGAAAATTAAACTTCATAAAAACATGAAACGTGTCTCACTTCCATATAAGCGATCACTAAATATCTAATCAACTGATTAATTTCCATTTTATAATCCAAAGAGTATAAATTTCAAGATCCATTCTCGAAACCATCACCCATAGTAGTAAAAAATATAATCCAATGTCTGCCACAGTCACCACAACAAGAACCACCATACAACGCCGTCATGTCCCACCATGCTCCAACATCAATATGTTTCCAACATTAAAGCCAACTCTTAACTACTCAACTCGCCGACTATTTTGTCTACTTAGTTCCACACGGTTGGTGGATTTTAAACATTGTTGTTCTAAGAAAACAGAGCTTCCTGAATTGTTGGATTCAGGTTCTGGTTCATGTATTGTTAATTTATAATGTTTGAGTTTTCGGGTTTTTTTTAATTGATTTGTTGTTTGTTTTGTGATGGATTGATCATAGAGAATGGAAATGTGGTGTTGGAAGAGAAGGAGGATGATGATGATATAGGATGGGTGCCTGCATTTCCTCATGTATTGGTTGCTTCTATGTCAAATTTTCTTTTCGGCTTTCATATCGGGTAAATCGATGTTCCCAGTTTACCTTTAGTTGCACTTATGGTCAAATCTTGCAAGTGCTCTAAGTCAATTGCTGATTTCAGTGCATCAAAGGTTAAATTTGGATGATTCTAATTTAAAATTTTTAATGGGCAAATGTTTTATAAATGTATCATACTTGCCACCATTTTTTTCAAGGTACTTTGTGACATTTTTGCCCTTCAAAGTATCTACATGGGTCAATGACAAATTTATGTATCAATTTAAGTCATCAAACTTACTTAAGTGTTTAGTTTTCACCATTTTTTTATGTCATAAATAATTAACCATATTAGTCAATGGAAAACAATGTACCACGTTTGATGATTAAACTGACACAGCAATGGAACACTTAACCATGCTTGATGACTAAATTGACACGGCATTTTGTAAAAGGCCAATGTGTAGAATCTAGACACGTATATTGCTATTTTCATGAAATAAGCCCATGAATGATGTAAGTGCTCGATTCTCAATCTATCTTTTCTCATAGTTATAATTCCAGGGCATACTTTTGTTTGTCGTAAGTTACTAAGTTGATATCAGGGGTTGAAATATTTATAAACAAAGGACTGGTATTGAAGTATTTCCTTTTTGGTTTTGTGTAATGCAGTGTAATGAATGGTCCTATCATATCTATTGCCAAAGAGCTAGGATTTGAAGGCAATTCGATACTTGAAGGGCTTGTGGTGAGCATATTTATCGCAGGTGCATTTCTGGGAAGTGCAGGTGCTGGTTATCTGGTTGACAGACTCGGGTTTAGGAGAACCCTTCAGGTTGACACAATACCACTCATTCTTGGTGCGGTTTTAAGGTACTTTTGGTTAAAACCAATGCAACTTTCCTTTTACATGTTTAGGATCTGGGATTAGCAGTTATAATTGTCGTTGAAAACAGTTTTGATATGTAGTGTACTAGTGTGTATACTCTTTTGACAGTGCACAAGCCCACTCTTTGGATCAGTTATTGTTGGGAAGATTTTTCGTGGGCCTTGGTATTGGAGCAAATGCAGTTCTTGTCCCTATTTATATATCAGAGGTATACTTCCGAGGGTCTGCACTTATTCTTAAAGTTATTTATTGTTCCTTGTTAATAAAAAATAAGTGTCTTATTTTCTTTAACAATGGTTTCTGACCTTTTGGCCGACTAAAAAATAAGTGTCTTATTTTCTATTCATTGTTTATAGCTAATTAATAAGTTAAAGATTACGGTATATGGTTGCATGCAGCATACACACAATGACACAAATCTTTACTTTGTATGCATTTCTAGAATAACTAGACGCAAATCAGTCACATCAGTTGTTAAATTTACTAAGAGGGTGTTTGGGATTGTCTGCAAACAGTGTTTGGCAAACCATTTGAAAAAAGTGATTCTCTCTGTTTTCTTAGGGACGAATCATAGTATAAAAACGCAGTTTTGCAAACACATAATCTGTTCTGAAAACACAATCCCAAACACCGCTAATACGTGACTTATCAATACACACACAAACTTATGCACATGTTTAGGTCAGGATTTAGCCTAATTTCCTAAAAATGTGTTAGTATCTTCCTTGTAATGTTTGTTGAAATGGATTTTGTTCATAGTAAAGATTAAAGAATGTGGACAACCTATAGAATTGCAACGTACCATTACATCAGATGGGCGCACATATACTTGCTAGTAGTGTGGAAGTATTCAACATGTTATTTTCAGGTGGCTCCAACAAAATATAGGGGTTCATTGGGGAGCTTGTGTCAAATTGGAACATGTACCGGAATTATAGCATCACTCTTTCTAGGAATATTCTCGGAGAGTGATCCCCACTGGTATAAAGAATTTACTTTTGTTTCTTGTTATCTAGGATTGTTGATGTATAAATAATAAAAAAAAAAAAAAAAAAAAAAAAAAAAAAAAAAAAAAAAAAAAAATCTTATTAGCATGCTATACGATTAGGTCATGTGTTAAATATAATTCGTAGTATGATGCCTTCTTGATCTAGTTTGGGGAACTGTTCACAGGTGGAGAACAATGCTATACATTGCAAGTGTGCCTGGTTTAATTCTAGCTTTTGGTATGCAGTTTGCTGTCGAGAGCCCCCGCTGGCTATGCAAAGTAGGTTTCTGGTTCATAAGCAATTAAAAGATAAGACACAATTTTGTTAGCCAAAAAGTAAACATTTTTATTGGTTCATTGTGGTGTTTGTGAAGGCGGGCAAGCTTGATGATGCTAAAAAAATTATCTCAAATCTATGGGGACCATCTGAAGTTGATAAAAGCATTGACGAATTTCAGTCTGTTCTTAAGAACGATGGTGGTGATTTGGACAGTAGATGGTCAGAACTGCTAGAAGAACCACATTCTAGAGGTAATATTATGGTGTGACTTATATATGATTAAGGTTTACATTTCTATCAGTTTCAGCTTAATTGTTTATATGGTGCCAGTTGCTTTAATTGGAGGCACTCTGTTTGTACTGCAACAGTTCGCTGGTATCAATGCAGTTCTTTATTTTTCCTCCTTAACTTTCAAAGATGCTGGAATCACAAATGGTGCATTGGCTAGCTTCTATGTTGGACTTACCAATTTTGCAGGTAACTAATGTGATTTTAAGTACACAATTCTCAATTAGTACACATTTATGAATCATTATCACATTTATGGCTTACAGGTGCTCTTGGTGCTTTATACTTCGTTGATAGGCAAGGAAGGCAGAAGCTCTTAATCGGAAGTTATGTAGGAATGGTAATAAGATATTATCAGTTGTTTACTTAATAGATTATGTGATCTTTTCAGTGAAGTAAACTACTTCAGTTTAGTCAATATGAGGTCAAAACACAGTTTCTGAAATAGTATATATTATTTACATATTTATCTTTACCTTAGTAAACTGAGCTTATTACTTATATGTACAGGCAATATCGATGTTTCTTGTTGTATATGCTATCAGCTTCCCTATAGATGAAGAGCTTCGTAACAACTTGTCAATTCTTGGGACAATCTTGTAAGATTAATCATCTCGGACTTACAAAACTAGAGTTTATATTTCCGAAATAGTTGTGTGGTATATCTGATATTATACATTGTCGAAGGTACATGTTGACGTATGCAATTGGATCTGGTCCTGTAACCGGTCTTATTATACCTGAACTGAGCAGCAGCAGGACACGTGGCAAGATCATGAGCTTCAGTTTTTCTGTTCATTGGGTACTTATCTCAAATGTTTTGTTAGACTACTTGGTAACTAAATATTTGATTTACATCTGATATCGTTGAATCTGAAGTTGCTCAATCGATGAAATTTGAAGACACATACAACCAAATATCTTATTACCTCTATGAATTATGACAAAACAAATGCTATCAGTATTTTGCTATGATTACTAATAGATTAAAAAAAAAAAAAAAAAAAAAAGAAAAAAAATAGCCCTGAACCGAAACGATAAAAAAACAGAGTTTTGCATTTATTTTAGGTGTTGAGATTAAGCAGTTATTATGTATGACATTTTGACTCAGGTATGTAATTTCTTGGTTGGGTTATTCTTCCTTGAGCTAACGGAGAAATTTGGTGTTGCGCCGGTTTATGGGAGCTTTGGTGCAGTTTCCGCATTCGCAGCGATATTCTCTTATTATTTCATAGTTGAAACTAAAGGGCGATCTCTTGAAGAAATTGAGATGTCACTAAATCCTCATTTTGCAAAGCGTGATTAGTGCTAGTTTAAATCCATGTAACTAATTTAGTATGCATCCGTGAAAGGTATTTCTGTTATATATCATGTTCTGTATAGTTCAATGTATAATAAGATAGTTTTGTGACCACATTCATGTGTGATTGTACATTTACACAATAAAGCAGGCTGTTGGTAATTTTCGTGTTATTAACTTATTTTATGTTGTTGTGTTTTACATGAGACCAATGGCCTTATTCAAGTTTAGCTTAAGACGGGTTAGGAGGTGCGTAGTGCACACTCGTTATAGTTAGCTTGATACCGCCGGGACAAAGATGCGGGGGTCAAGGGGGCATTCCCCCTTGCGGGGTCAAGGGCCAGAGTCCCTTGCTGGTTGGTAAATAACCAACCGACACATCGTTTGTCAACCAACACAATGGTTGGTAAATAACCGAAAATAACTTTTTCGGTTGGTGGTTGTTTAACCACATTCCTGGTCTCATTTGCAGAACATAACAACAATAATACTTTAACGTTTTCTGATTGATTTCTCGTGCCTTAGATTTCAATTGCACAATCTGTCTTATCTGATTAAGGATTTCGTGAACCCGAGACATATAGGGTCGAAATACTTTAATCTGAAAGTTATTACACGATTGAGATTGATATCGAGATTATAAACGATTCACACACCATTAAACTTTCCTACACAGGCTTTGTAGGTCATTAGGTCCTAGAAGGCTTCAAAGCTTTTGTTTGTAAATGCTACAATCGGGATCTCTTATGTATGTTCTGTTCTAATACGAATATTGTACCGTGTCATTTGTATACATGTATATTATTGATATATCTACGTTTTGTGATATCTTATATTCTTGTGAAATGTCATTTGTATACATGTATATTATTGATATATCTACGTTTTGTGATATCTTATATTCTTGTGAAATGGGGTTAACAACAATGTTGATCAGTGGATAGCAAAGCAAATCTGCTACTACGTGCCTGTTGATTTATGTTGGTATGTGTTTATGGTGGTGTTGATGTTCAATATACCCTCGTTAAAAGGTTGCAAAGCAGTTCAATATACTCTCCTACAATATCTTCCTATTAATTCTTCTACACACACAACAATATTATATATATATATATATATATATATATATATATATATATATATATATATATATATATTTCACTCATTCTCTCTTTGCATACAAGCAATCAATTTTGACACTTGTCAGGATCCTGTGTGAGTAAGAGGATGTGTATGAACAATTTGTAGGAGGAAATAAACCCTAAACCGTTGGTTTGGTGTTCTTAAATTCATATTAAGGTATCATTTATAGTTTTTAGATCTAAGTTTTGTTAAGGAATTGATTTTGTACATGTTTGTGCGTTTTTGGTTTTCTTGACGTTAGAATGTGTGTGTGTGTTTTTCACTTTTGTTCTCACTTAGGGTGTGTTTGGCTGAAAGCTTTTGAGATCATTTTAGAGCAATTAGCATTTAGCATTATTATTACAAAGATCGTTTGGAAGGAAGCAAATATCATTAACAAAATTGTTAGTGCAAATATTACGATATTTAATCTATACAGTCTTGTTTGTTTTGATTGATGACAAACCATGTAACTTGTAATACATAACGTAAAATGTACAAGTTACTCGTAATCATATTTTGTCTCAACATACTTTCAACAACTCTCGACGCCTCAAGTCCTTGAATGCTACAACACAGGTTCGTACATGTTTGTTATGTTGCGTTATGATCAAAACCCAAATAAACCATTAAACACATCTAGTAAAATAGTTTATATAAAACCAAAATAATTTTTATGAAACACTTGTAAGTAACATTTATTACTTGCATTTTCATAAAATACATTCTTTAGAATCAACTAGTTAAATGTAATATACGAGGTTGGGTACCCGTGCGTTGCCGCGGGGTGTTTGTATATGTAAGGTAGCTATAAAAAAAGTAGGTTAAAATTTACGATGTTGTGGTTAGGTGTTAGCATTTGTTACAAAATTGAAATCCAAACCCTAAAAACATCCATCTAAAGACATATATAAGAAGCCCTAGTTTTTTAAAACCCTATAAGTATCGAAACTGTTGTAAATGGTCTTATTCAATTGTTGTACCTTATAGGAGAAGAAGATGTTTTTCCTGTGCATCCCCACACGGTCGACTGTAACTGGAGTTCAAAAGAGTGGGAGTAGTAATTTTGGGGTGGTTATCCCGCTAAATGTAATATATAAAAAATTGGTTGTGTATTCCTATATAGTTCACTGGAGGTCGTGCTCAAAAGTGTGTGGGTAGTAATTTTGTGGTACAAAGCCCGTTAATGTAAGTTATATAAAAGTGTGGTGTTAGTAATTTTAGGTATTAGCCACTCCGGTGTAAAAAAAAATGTATATATATATATATATATATATATATATATATATATATATATATATATATATATATATATATATATATATATATATATATATATGTCGGTATATAGCAGGACCTTTATTTTCCCCCTTTGTCTCTCATATTTCTCGAACTTAGTTGTACATTAGGGTTTCTTTCCAAATCGACTGTTTAAATTTTAGGCCAAATCAAATTGCGGATTTTGTTATCGGTTAAACGTCGGGCTGCACAAACTAAGGTTATGATGTCACTTCTTAAGTAGACAGTAAGTAGTTAGGCATATAGGATTTTAATTAAGAACTAATGTTGTAGTAATTTGTGGATCATGTGTTGGCTGTTGTGAACAACGTTTGTGTACGCGTAGTGTGTTTGTTGTTTAGGTCTCTGTATTTTATTTTATGGTCTGAGCTTGTGCGCAAAATTTGTATTGGCAGTGTATATGTCCCAGGCTTATGTATAAATGAATCGCCTATGGTTTTATGAATAAAAATAAGTATTATTAAAAAAAATTGACACTGTTATGAAAATGGTTGTTGATGTTATGCGTTTGGTAAGTCAAGGTAAGTGAAGTGAGTAATTTGTTTGTAGCAGCAGTTGTTATTTTAATTGTTTTAGGTGTAAGTTGTGCGTGCTTCAAATGTGCAGTTTTTATGGGTGTTTGAAATGGTGCCCATATCTAGATTGTGAATAGCAGAACACATAGGTAGAGTGACGTTTGTCTTTAGATTTTAAAGGATGAAAATGTTAGGTGTATATAGTAGTTCTATGAGATCAGACAGAAGTTAATAAGACAGAGCAGAAGTGAAAGATGAAAGCACTATACCAACCATAAGGGTAAACCAAATCTTTCTAGTTCAGCTAGCCTATTAGGTGTAGGCGCTGTGTAAGAGCTCTATGTCATCTATGGAATAGCAGCCTGCTTGATTGACTGGTTGAAAGTTTAATCTAGGAAGGCAACGGGTTCCAAAAAGGTTTTGCTATTTTCGGTTGTGTTGTAGTATTGTCTATTTGTGAGTGGATATACTAATTTTATGTTGTTTGTTGTTGTTGTTTTTTTTTTTTTTTTTTTTTTTTTTTTTTTTTTTTTTTTTTTTTCTTTATTTTTTTAATGCAATGGTACCATTGCATTTTGTTTGTTTCCTATTTACTTTTGCCTACAAAAAAAGGGCTGGAACAAAGGTCTTCTTCCACGTTGTTTGTTTTTTTTGTTAGGATACATTTACGGTGAATGGTTGCAACACCCAAAATTGATGAACTAAAACAGGCGTGTTGTTGATGCAAATAATGTTCTAAAAACGTTATTTCTATCTTTCGATAACTTTACGTTTTGAGGATGACAAAATGTGAAAACACGTTACGTTAAAATTAACGTAAACAAGTTTTTAATCGAAAGTTCCCATTTCTACGCAAATCACTCTAGAACACATTTACAACTTGACAAATGATCAAAGAAGTGAATTTGTGTTTTAGACATCACATTTTTATGTGACAAAACATTTCTTTCAAAAATATACTTTACAAATTATTTTTGAATAATTAAGAAATGTTTTAATGGAAAAATAAGTTTAAAATACATAACAGCTATTCCCCCCCCCCCCCCCCAAATCAGCTCCAAACTTCCCCAAATAAGTTTTCACCAGAAAAGAAAAAAAGAGGAGCGTTTTTGTCTTGCACGGTACCACTAAATTTAGTGGTACCGTGTGAACTGTAGTGGTACCGTGTCCCTGTAAAGGCCATATTTTCTCTGCCTATAAATACCAGCCCTGTTCACAGTTCTTGGGCATCCTTTTTCACACAAAACATTCTGAGTTTGATACTCTCTTCACATCTTTTCTTCTTAATCATTTAGTTAGGTTTTCTTTTGTTTAAGAGTGATCCAATCATCCATTCAAGTGATCCTCTTCATTCCTCTTCAAGTGCAAGAGAAGAACTCAAAGTATCCAAGTAGATACAAGAGTTGTAGTTGTAGGTAGAAGCACTTGTAACATTTGTTACACTCTTGATTGTATCATAGCATACATCAAGATCAATTTTCTTTTGAGAGTTTGTGAGGAAAGATCATTGTGATCTTATAGAGATATTGAATATCTCTTGTAGCCATTGGGCTTGTGTGTTGATCAAGTTGATCAAGAGTTGATAGAGTAGGTTGAGTCGAGAGAGAGAGTTGATCATTGCGATCTTGTGAGATCTTGGAGATCTCTTGAGTCTTGTGTGTCAAGTGTGTGAAGTAGAAAGGATCAAGTAAATCGTGGTGGATTAGTGCTAGCTAAGATTAGCACTCGACATCTAGCTTAGTTTCAGAAATAGGATAAACGACGTGTACGGTTTTCTCCGCCTAAAGGGAGGTTGTTGACATAGTGCTTGAAACTCTCGAGTGTGGTACTCGGGGAGTGGAGTAGGGCGAAGAAGAGCTTCGTAGCTGAACCACTATAATTCCTTTATCCCGGTTTGATCTTTCCATCTCTTCTCTTTACTTTCATTACTTATAATTAGTTAGTTTAGTGTGTAGTTCATATTTGTGCTGATTGATTGCACATAAAACTCGAATCAAAGTTTTTCAAAGCAAAGTTTTTAAGAAGATTTAAAAACAGGTAAAACTATTCAACCTCCCTTCTAGTTTACCACAATTGGTATCGGTAGCCACGTCAGTCAAGATTTTAAAGTAAATTGTATTTTAAAACTTGAATCGATCAATGGATTCCGACAAATATCTAGAAGGGCAATCTATGCAAAGACCACCACTTTTCGAAACCAATTGTTTTATATATTGGAAAACAAGATTCGAAACGTATGTGAAATCAAAAGACATTGATCTTTGGCATGTTATTACCGAGGGTGACTTTCAAACTATACAAAAGAATCCGAAAACTAAAAGGGATGAAATAATTCCTTATAATAAACAAAGTGATGAACTTAAAAGAAAATTAGCCAAAAATGATGAGGCTAAAATGATGATTTACAATGCTTTGCCTAAAAAGGAATTTGAAAGAATTTTCATGTGTAATACGGCAAAAGATATTTGGAAAACTTTGTTAGTCACTCACCAAGGTAATAATCAAGTCAAAGAGAACAAGATAGATCTTCTTGTTCAACAATATGAACAATTTTCCATTTCGGAAGATGAATCAATAGATAATGATTTTGCTAGATTTAATACTATTATCACTAGTCTTAAAGCTCTTGATGAAGGTTACTCTAGCAAGAATTATGTTAGGAAGTTCCTTAGGCCTCTGCATCCTAAATGGAGAGCAAAGGTCACCGCCATTGAAGAGTCAAAGGACTTGGCGACATTATCACTCGATGAACTAATAGGAAACTTGAAGGTTCACGAGATGATAATCAAGAAAGACTCCGACATAGTCAAAGGCAAAAGCGAGAGAGTTAGATCTCTAGCATTGAAAGCCAAGAAGGAGTCTAGTGATGAGGAATGTTCGAGTTTCGATAGTGAAGATGAAGAGTATGCACTAGCCGTTAGAGACTTTAAAAAGTTCTTTAGGAGAAGAGGTAGGTTTGTTAGGCAACCTCGTGATGACAAGAAACCGTCACACAAGAACCGAGTTGAAAAGAAAGGGACAAGTGATAGGAAATGCTTTAGATGTGGAGATCCTAATCACCTCATAGGAGAATGTCCTAAACCACCAAAATCCAACAACCAAAGAGCATTCGTAGGAGGCTCTTGGAGTGATAGCGGTGAAGAAGAAGAGAAGAAGCCCAACGATGAAACGTGCCTAATGGCTCAGGCTTCTAATGAGGTACATTCCGACTCTTCTTATTATAGTGATGATAATTCGTCAATAGATTACATGAAGAATATAATAAACTATGCGAAGTAAGTTCTAAGATTTTAGGTAGAAACAAAACACTAAAATCAAAATTGCAAGAACTCGAAGTGCAAGTTTTAGAATTGAAGGATCAAGTCAAAAGACTTGAGAAAAATAAAGAGGTAGACTTAGGATGTAATTCATGCATAAGTCTTCGAGTAGAAAATGAAAAACTCAAAGAAAATGCATTTATGATCATTAGGTTTGAAAAGGAAACAAATAATGCTTTGACAAGTAAAACTAAACAAGCAAAATTTGTCAAACCTACAAGTTCTGTCGAAACCATGGACGGTACCACTAAAGGTACAGACGGTACCATTAAATTTAATGGTACCGTGGTACCATCTGATGCTGGAGACAGAACTGAGTCAAGTCTGAAAAATAATTCAAGTCCTAAACCAAGTCACATAGTTGTAAATGGTACCAAAGTATCTATTGCTAGTATAAAGGAAGTCAAAAGGTTTTACAAACCTTTGTCAAACCCCAGACATGGCTTTGTAAAACCCGACACTAGGTCAAAGACTCCTCCACCTAGGAAAAAAAATGTTCCTAAACCTCGGTCAAGAACTCCTCTACCGAGAGGTAACTCTAGGAGACTAAGTTATCCAAGTAACTATCGCATAACTTGGAATAACCGTCAACTACAGAGTTACTTACCATGGGAAATTTGTCCTCCGTTTCAACATCCTAACCAAATGCAACTAATGCATGGGATGCTTAATGCTAACAACTTTAGACCCATGAGATATTGGGGACCAAATGTTTGAATGTTTGTCTTATTCAATAGACATGCTTGGGAATCGACTTGGAGCCTGACGAATGGGTTAAGGATAGTGGATGCACTAATCATATGACGGGTAACCGAAGTCTATTCTCATCATACAAGGCATACAACGGAGGTAATGTCACTTTCAGTAGCAAACTTAAGGGCAACATAATAGGCAAATGTACGATTACTCAAAACTCCCTCACTATTAAAGATGTTGAGCATGTAGATAACTTAGGATTTAACTTGCTTAGCATTAGTTAAATGGTAGATAATAAGTGTAGAGTTATATTCTCCGAAGAGGGTAGTGAGATCATTAAAAATGGTAAAACCATAGGCAAAGGAGTTAGGATAAATGGCTTATTTGTTATGAAGATAGGAAATAAGCCTAAGGATAAGATTTGCTTAGCAACCATAGATGATAATTCCACTCTATGGCATAGGAGACTAGGTTATGCCAATATGCGTTTAATACAATCATTGACGTCTAAGGAACTAGTTAGAAACTTACCTAAGATTAAGTTTGATAAACACTTTTGTGACGCTTGTAAAGTTGGAAAACAAGCTCATTCTAGTCACAAAGCTAAGAATATGGTCTCGACCTCTAGATGCCTAGAACTCCTTCACATGGACTTATTTGGTCCATCCGCCGTACGGAGCTACAGAGGAAATCACTACACCTTAGTAATAGTTGATGACTATTCTAGGTATACTTGGACTAGATTTCTTAAGAATAAGACACAAGCTTTCGAGGAATTCGAAATCTTTAGTAGGAAAGTCCAAAATCAATTAGGGTGTACAATAGTTTCTATTAGGACAGATCATGGTCGGGAATTTGACAATGAAGTACAATTTGGAGTATATTGTGATGCTAATGGTATTACTCACAATTTCTCGGCTCCACGCACTCCACAATCAAATGGGGTAGTTGAGCGGAAAAATCGTACTCTACAAGAGATGAGTAGAACGATGTTGAATGAACAATCAATTCCGCAAAAGTTTTGGTGTAATGCGGCGGACACCTCAACTTACATTCTAAATAGGATTCTAATTAGACTTATCTTAGGAAAAACTCCATATAAAATCATGAAAGGTAGAAAACCTACTCTTGATTACTTTAGAGTGTTTGGAAGCAAGTGCTTCATACTTAACACTAAAGACTACCTCACCAAGTTTGACCCAAAGTCTTACGAAGGTGTTTTCCTAGGTTACTCCCAAAATAGTAAAGCCTACATTTTCCTAAATAAGGAAACAATGAAAGTCGAAGAATCACTCAATGTGACATTCGATGAAAGCCCTCCACCAACTAAGACATCACCCTTGGTGGATGATGACTTAGATGAGGATGAAGCCATTAAGGTTAATGACAAGAAACCCTTAGAAGATGACATTGAGGATGAGATAGTTGAAGTTGACGAAGTTGTCAACATTAAGGAATCCAAGAACCATCCTATTGAAAATGTCATAGGAAACCTAAACTAAAGAACCCTTAGGTCACAAGCTCAAAAAAAAAGTAATTTCTTTTGTTTTATATCAACCGTAGAACCTAAGAATGTCGGTGAAGCAATTAAGGATGAAAGCTGGGTAGTTGCCATGCAAGAGGAACTTAATCAATTCACTGCAAACCAAGTTTGAGATTTAGTACCTCCACCTAGGAATCAAACCATCATAGGAACTAAGTGGGTGTTTAGGAATAAACTCGACGAAAATGGCGTCGTAACTAGGAATAAGGCAAGGTTGGTAGCACAACGCTATAACCAACAGGAAGGAATAGACTACGATGAAACTTATGCACCCGTAGCTAGATTAGAGTCTAATAGAATACTCCTTGCCTATGCTTACGCCTTAGACTTTAAGTTATACCAAATGGATGTGAAAAGTGCATTCCTAAATGGTTATATCAACGAGGAGGTATATGTTGCACAACCTCCGGGATTCGTTGATTTCGAGAAACCAAATCATGTTTATAAACTCAAGAAAGCACTCTATGGTCTCAAACAAGCTCCTAAAGCTTGGTACGATAGACTAAAGGCATTCTTGATTGAACATGAATATACCATGGGAGTGGTTGATAACACACTTTTCACAAAGAAACGTAATTCACATCTCATCATTGTTTAAATATATGTTGACGACATTATATTTGGCTCAACTTGTCCAGAATTGTGCGATAATTTCTCTAAGATCATGCGTGACGAGTTTGAGATGAGCATGATGGGTGAATTAAATTTCTTCATTGGTTTACAAATAAAGCAAATGGAAGATGGTATCTTCTTTAATCAATCTAAGTATAGTAAGGAGATGCTTAAGAAATTTAGTTTAGAAGAGTCTAAGCCCATGAAAACTCCCATGTCCACGGAAATTAAACTCACGAAAGATGAAGAAGGTGAGTCCGTGGATAGCACTAAGTATAGAGGTATGATAGGAAGTTTACTATACCTCACGGCAAGTAGGCCCGACATCATGTTTACTGTCTGCCTTTGTGCTCGCTTCCAAGAGGATCCCAAAACCTCTCACCTTGAAGCGGTTAAGCGTATCTTCCGATACATTAAAGGCACTATACACTTAGGATTATTCTATCCCAAGGGGACCGGTGTAGAAACTGTTGTCTACGCCGACTCTGATCATGCGGGAGATTATGTGGATCAAAAAAGCACGAGTGGCGTTTGTACCTTCATGGGTTGTTGTCTAACTTCTTGGTTCTCCAAGAAACAAACGGCTCTTGCTATCTCCACGACCGAAGCCGAATATGTAAGCGCCGGAAAGGCATGTCAACAAGCACTATGGATGAAACAAGCCCTTAATTACTATGACATCCATCTAGATGACGTTCCCATTATGTGCGATAATAAAGGTGCTATTGACTTGAGGAAAAACCCCGTTCAACACTCCCGTACTAAACACATCGAAATCCGTCATCACTTCCTTCGCGATAACGTTCAGAAAGGAAACATTTCTATCGAGAAAGTTCCCTCTCAAGACAATATCGCCGACATCCTAACCAAACCTCTCAAACGAGAGTCTTTCAACTACCTTCGTCTAGGTCTAGGAATGATGGAACATATTCCATAAGTCTCATGACTATTTATATATTTCACTGGAAATATTGAAGTCATCTCGTGCGTCTCGTCTCATGACTCTTTGAAGTCATCTTCTTTCATCTAGAATAGGTTCCCCTCGTAAAAAGAATTTATTAGGTATAAATTCTTTCCTCGTGTCAAAAAGTCTCACTAAAACAGCGAGACTTACTTGTCAAAAATCAAAATGGGACGAAATTTCATCCCATCAGATCACGGCTCCGCTAAAGTGGCACGGCACCGTTAAATTTAACGGTACTGTAGAACCGTGTATCTGATACATCCCGTATTTTTGTCCTCCTTTCCCACATAATACATTCCCAAACCTTCCCAACTCCTGTAACTGCTGCCAAAACCAAACCTCACAACCCAAAACTCAATTACACTTCTTCAAGATCATAATCAAGGCATTGAATCTCAAGATTACCAACTACTTTTACATCTTCAACATGACTTGTAAGTCATTTTACTCTAATTTTTTTTAATCTTGAGTCTAGGGTTTGTTCATGCATAAAAATTGAATTGGGGCTTTGCAATTAGGAATAGGTTTAGACAATGCATTACTTTCATGATTCCCTTAACTTAAGATTTGCACAAACTCTTATACTTTAAGTCCAAACTTTTGCATTTGAGCAATTAGTTTTAAGAGGAATCACTACATTTTGGCATCAACACTTTTAAGTCACCAAACACCCCAATTCCATTGCTTTAAAAAAAAATCACGAAATTAGGATCATGAAAAATGTTTTCATGCATTGTTGATACAAACTAAAAATGTTTTTCTCATGCATACATGATCTCACGAATATTAATTGAATTACATAACTAATATGCATTTTTCGACATATTCGTTTGAGCAAAAGTGAATTCAGGAGTGTTTGGGTAATCTCATTATTTTTTAGAGTCGAGATTACCGCACCTCCACATAGTCTGCATATAGCCACACACTAGGCCCATATCCTTAAATGAAACCTTCTCATTTTTAATCCTTGATAAATTTTTCATAGGTAACAAAGGATTTCACATGTTTGATTACGATCATAAACTAACAGCCGAATACATTCCCAAACCTTCACTTGAACCAAACACCCCACTTTGTCATATACAAAGCTTCCGTCACCTAGAGTCTCGTCTCTTCCACGAAGGACGAATTGTCGAACCATCCTTTCTCAACCATGATCATATTCAAACCATGTTTCAAGAAATCAGATTCGATTGCTTTTTTCGGATTAATGATCTAATATGTCCTCGGTTTGTCATTAAGTTCTTTAGACAAGTTAAACTCATACATAACGAGGATCAAACTTTGTCTCTCCAATTCGTCATACAAAACCAACAAATCTCACTCACTCTTGACCAATTCGCCAACATTCTTGAACTTCCGAACTATGGACAATGTTCATACACGGAAAGTTGGTCTCTTAAAGCCCTCACAAGTCACCAAATCGAGTCTGGTCCTTACAATATCCTCATTCCCACTCCATGTGCGATTAAAGAGCACATTCGTCTTCCTCAAAAAGTTCATGGTTTTTTTAAAAAAAATGGTGAAGTTGAGTTTCGTGAGTCTCATGAGTATGACTTAGATCCACTCAAAGTCTATGTTGATGAAATTCATCCACATCTACGTAGATGGATAGAAGTCATCCGTGAAAATGTCTTCTGTCTTCCTCACAACCATGAGCAACTTCCGGTGTGTTGTGCTCATATGTTGTATTGTCTAGTCACTGAGCAACCCTACAATCTCGCTTACTTTGTGGCAAGGAGAATTGTCGGTGTCAGGGGTCAACTAAATAAGGTGATACCCTATGTCATGTTGTTGACTTGTCTTTATCGTTTGTCATGAACATGTTCCCTCACCTCCAAAACAATAAATACCTCCTTGTTGAACCTACCATGGCTCCTCTAACCCAAAACACCTACACCTCACTGTACTGGGAATGTGCATTATCTCAAGAGAACCATGATGATGATTCGGTATCTTGCTACGATGTTTCATCAAGTGATGATGATTGAGGATGTGCTCAAGTCAATGGAACTATTAGAACTATTATAATAGGGAGGGAGTATTACTATTAGGATTTATCTATAATAGATTAATACTATTGCATGCTTAATACTTAATCTATCACCTTGCATGAATATCTTATGTGATATTTGGATGATAGCTTATTTTGTCCATTATGCTTGCATGCTTATGATTATCTTGGCAAATTACATGATGATCTTTATATGCTAGAAGTAGCTTAATATGGGACATATTAGGAAAATAAATCTTTAGTGATTTGAGGCACTATCATTTCCAGGAACTAGTTCCCCTAGAAAACATCCCTCTAGCTGCCCAGAACTAGCCTGCACAGGAAAATTCGTGACTACAGTGTCACGGTACCGTTAAATAGGCCATGGTACCGTTAAATTTAACGGTACCGTGCGGTATTTAGTGGTACCTTGTCCTTGTTTGACGAATTTTCACTGTCTCCTCTAGATCCCTAAACCTCAAACCTGCAAACTTTGCAAACCCACATACACCCCCAAGATTCTCTTCCTACACCATAGGACACTCCTATCACCTTTAATTCAAATTTCCCAACACTTGCCTATATAAGGCCTCCCCATTGCAAGCTTATCTTGCACTTCATCTTCAACCTCACATCACACATACACCATGTCTTCCACTCAAGGATCCACAACTCACATCTCAAAGAAACCTAGGATAACCGTAAGACCACCCACCAAACCTCTCTTTGTGGATCTTACAAAAGATGATAAAGTCATGACACCACCTTCCCAAGCCACTCCAAACTCACCATCACCACCTAATGCACCCTCCTAAACATCCTATACTTACACAACATCTTCATCATCTCCCTCTCTCAACATCATGCCATCATCCATGGACTACACCCTATCACCCATCACTCCATTGGATTATGCCATGCCAACCCCATCACCAACAAACTCACCACTACCTCCTTCCCCAAACATGGGTCAACCTATCCAACCTCATCCCTATGATTTACATAGTGCTAGTTGCCTATGTTGCCTCCACAACCGCAACCTCATCTTCTCCTTGAGAGATGATATTCATTTCATGTTCTCCTATGTGGAGCATCTCTTGACACCACCACCACCCCCAATCATGTCACCATCTCCACCATCTCCTAGCCCACAAAACTAGACATGTTCATGTTTAGCTCTTCACCAATAAACCTTTAGGACTCCTCTTGGAAATGAAGCTTGCCTCTAGTCATTAGGGATTTATGCTTCTTGTTGTCTCTTGTTATCTTTATCATGTAGTCATACCTATGTATGACACTCGGTTTATGAATGAATGTTTTCTCTTCTATGGCTGTTTTATTTTTGGGCGCTTGGCTACTTAGTCATTTTTTTGGATATTTGTCATAAGTGCTACATGTTAGATCTTGTATATGTGTTATCTAACCTTGTTTTGTAGCACGAATATTTGCTCGATTCCTTGGTGTCCTCCAAACGAGGGGGAGTATACATCAAGGGGGAGCCTTAGCAACCTTTTTGCTTTGACAAAAAGGGGGAGAAATGGGAGTAAACTCATTAAAAACATGTTAAAACTAATTTTAACCTAAAATGAGTTTATGTTTTGTCATCATCAAAAAGGGGGAGATTGTTGATGCAAATAATGTTCTAAAAATGTTATTTCTATCTTTCGATAACTTCACGTTTTGAGGATGACAAAATGTGAAAACACGTTACGTTAAAATTAACGTAAACAAGTTTTTAATCGAAAGTTCCCGTTTCTACGCAAATCACTCTAGAACAAATTTACAACTTGACAAATGATCAAAGAAGTGAATTTGTGTTTTAGACATCACATTTTTATGTGACAAAACATTTCTTTCAAAAATATACTTTACAAATTATTTTTGAATAATTAAGAAATGTTTTAATGGAAAAATAAGTTTAAAATACATAACAGCTATTTTCCCCTCCAAAATCAGCTCCAAACTTCCCCAAATAAGTTTTCACCAGAAAAGACAAAAAGATGAGCGTTTTTGTCTGGCACGGTACCATGGTACCACTAAATTTAGTGGTACCGTGTCCCTGTAACGGCCATATTTTCTCTGCCTATAAATACCAGCCCTGTTCACAGTTCTTGGGCATCCTTTTTCACACAAAACTTTCTGAGTTTGATACTCTCTTCACATCTTTTTTTCTTGATCATTTAGTTAGGTTTTCTTTTGTTTAAGAGTGATCCAATCATCCATTCAAGTGATCCTCTTCATTCCTCTTCAAGTGCAAGAGAAGAACTCAAGGTATCCAAGTAGATACAAGAGTTGTAGTTGTAGGTAGAAGCACTTGTAACATTTGTTACACTCTTGATTGTATCATAGCATACATCAAGATCATTTTTCTTTTGAGAGTTTGTGAGGAAAGATCATTGTGATCTTATAGAGATATTGAATATCTCTTGTAGCCATTGGGTTTGTGTGTTGATCAAGTTGATCAAGAGTTGATAGAGTAGGTTGAGTCGAGAGAGAGAGAGAGTTGATCATTGCGATCTTGTAAGATCTTGGAGATCTCTTGAGTCTTGTGTGTTGAGTGTGTGAAGTAGAAAGGATCAAGTAAATCGTGGTGGATTGGTGCTAGCTAAGATTAGCACTCGACATCTAGCTTAGTGTCGGAAATAGGATAAACGACGTGTACGGTTTTCTCCGCCTAAAGGGAGGTTGTTGACATAGTGCTTGAAACTCTCGAGTGTGGTACTCGGGGAGTGGAGTAGGGTGAAGAAGAGCTTCCTAGCTGCACCACTATAAATCCTTTGTCCCGGTTTGATCTTTCCATCTCTTCTCTTTACTTTCATTACTTACAATTAGTTAGTTTAGTGTGTAGTTCATATTGGTGTTGATTGATTGCACATAAAACTCGAATCAAAGTTTTTGAAAGCAAAGTTTTTAAGAAGATTTAAAAACTGGTAAAACTATTCAACCCCCCTTCTAAATTTCCACACGTGTGGTTCTAATCGGCTTCATCATTGTTTCAAATTTCTTTTTGTGCAGGGATGGATAGAAAATGAGGGTCTTATTACGTATCTTGGACAGAAATGTGTTGATCTCCAAGCAAATATTGAGAGGAGAGATCAATTGATTCAAGAGGCGCAATCTTTTGGTCTTTTTCATGATGTAGCTACTGATGGGCTAGAATGTATGGTTGAGACGCAGCAGAGAGAGCAAGAGATTTTAGCTGGATTGAGTGTTGTTTTGGATTTAGCTCGTGAAGGCAGGCTAGAAAAGCAGTGCCATGTCGGTTTGATGGACCTGAAGAATTAGGCTGGTTTGGTTTAATTAAATTTCATGTTTGTTGTATGTTTTTATTTATTTTCATTTTTTTAGTTAATGTTGATGATGGTGTTCATTTTGACGTTGTCTTTGTATATTAACGATTATTATGAATAAAAGGTTGCTGCAATTACTGGTGTTGGTTTTTTGATGATTGTTACTAAATCTGTTTTTGGTTTGTTTATGGTTATTTTAGTGCCGATAGTAAGATAGTAATTTTATAGGATGTATTTGTGCAGTTGCAGATTTGTATCACGTACAAAACTATTGTTTATATGTATACATTGTTAAAGGAATTGTTATTGTTCAAGATCGGCAGTAAATTGTTTGAATATTCACATTGGATGTAGTTAGTAAGTTTACATATAAAGAAAGCCTTATGAAAGATTATAATAAGAACTTATCATGTGCAGAATTGTACAAAGTGAGTAGAAAATAGCTGTCGCAAAAGAAGCTTGTATTATATTACAAAACATCAGATACTTTTATACACATAGGTTGTTTGTGCAGGGGTTGCACAAATGTTGTACAAAAAAATATGTATGTTTTGATCCATATCTGTCTAGCTATTGACTTGGATCACAAATATGTTACATTACATGCATTTGCTGCATAAATGATATACAAAAAATGGGGCTCACAGCCAAATGTGCACCTGCGATACAAAGCATAGGTGCACAGCTAAGGTTTGTGTGCAGCTATAGTGTACATGTCATACAAAAGATTAGCAGGTTGCCGTATATGAATGTTTTGCGACATATTTGTCCACCTGAAGCACAAATATGTTTCAAAACATATTGTTGGCTAATAACGACACTAAACTGTTTAAATATTTACAACAGCTGGGGGCATGTGGCTGTCACGATTACTTTAAGTTAGCTTCAATTTTTTCTTTTGAGAATTCCTGGGTTTTGAGTGGTCTTCTGTTGAAGTTTCGGCTATTCCTGTATAAGTGAAAATAAGTAGGTTATGAGTCACTAATAACATGTTATTTAGGCATTCTAAAAGTAATAATAGGTAAGAGATATCAAAGTTATAACTGACACTTGAGTTAACATATTTTTTTTATTTTATGGGTCTATGATTGAAAATAAACTGTTAGGAGTCCTTTATTTGTGCCAACTTTCAAAGAGTGCAGGCTAATAATTTTGGGGTCTTTTGGATGGTAGTATGCTTGAATAGAAAGGAGTAATAGTAGAGTAGCTGTAACCATTTTCAATGGCTATAATGCATAAAAATAAAGTTGCTGTGCATCTTTGGCAAGTATGGTCAATTCCAAAGTTTTTTTTTCAATGGGTGTATCATGGCAATAAGCCAAAGGAGATAAGCGTGTCTTGTGTGTATATGTGGCTTGATTGTAAGGTATTAAAAAAGTTATTGTTTACGTTAAGTAAAATTGCATAACTCACCTTTTTGTTTCTTTTGATGTGGTGGTTCATGTTCAAACAATGCTCTTCTAACTGTTGTTGATCTACTATGTTCATCTGTCTTTTCGTCTGGGTCTTGTGGATTTGTTAGTGTGAGCGTTGTTGGTGGTGTTTCTACTTTTAACAAAGAAAGTAGTTAATATTTTCATTTGTACATGTTATCTTTAAATAAGACAAACTGTTAATTCAAATGTCGGTACCTGGGTTTGCTTCTATTGATGTGGTTGTTCCTTGTTCTCTCTTTCTTTTGTTGAAAACTTGGTCTAGAATAAAGTCAACTGTTCTGCCTGTTTGATTAAAATGAATTTGAAAAATATTCTTTTGACCTTCAACTGCAAAGATCTTTGGTGGTATTTCTTGCGGATCTGCTGCGTTGTGCATTGCAATTAACTGGGAGCATGAGTATCTAATCACATCATCTGCTGCAGGAGTAAAGAATGTGATCAGAGCGGTTGCAGATTGGTCTGTAATAAAGCCTTTGAAATTATACCTGCATATCATGAACCAAGTTAAAGCATCATTCATTTTTTTTTCTTTTTTTTTAATCTAACTTTCTGGAAACTTCAATTAGAATGTCATGTACCTGTAGCATGGCTTTTCTTGTTTTCCATGATCCAGGCACCAGTAGACTCCATCTTCTTCTTTTGCTTTTAAAAGGCATTTGTTGCAAGATATGTAGAACCAATCTCTTCTGATGTTGATGCTTGTAATCGTTGTGTAACACCCCGAAAATCGGGTCCAGCGGAAGCAATTTTGTCACTGGGGTGCTACTCAATTGGTATCACAACACAAGGTACAAAGAACGGTTTTACCTTAACCGTTTAGAAGAAATTTTCATTATTAAAACATTAAGTTTACATCATCTGAAAATAGTGCGGAAGTAAGGCCCAAAATGATTAAAACGGTCCCAAATATAAATATCAGAGTCGTCTATGACCATGCCCCTTGCCAAGCGCCTCCAGAGATAAGCTATAACCTTAAACCTGAAAATACATGCTAAAAGGGTCAGCTTACGCTAGTGAGTTCATAGGTTTGAGTTTAAAACAGTATGGTTGAACCAAAAGGTTTCCAAGTTCAAATCATCGTTCGTAAACAAGTCAAGTCCAACGTAGGCTAACACTGCCTAAGTCATAGTTCCAGAACCAAATCCGCAAATAATAACATAGTCACACATCTCCAATCATAATCAATCATTCAAGTACTATACTCATATAGTGTCATGCAAGTTTAACAGTTACGCTGGCTAAGTCACGAAGTCAAATCATGATAATAGTTCCCTATAGGTGCACACTATAGTAGTCAATAGGCACAGGAGCCTCTGTTGATAATTAGGCACAAAGAGCCCTCATTGATGCTAAGGCACAAGGAGCCCGCGTTATTGCTAAGGCACAAGGAGCCCGCGTTATTGCTAAGGCACAAGGAGCCCGCGTATATAATAACCATAGCCAGCTCGCGTAACAGTATCATAACAGTTTCAGGCCATATCAAATAACAAGTAAGCACATAACGCATTCAATTAACCAGGTCAGATATATCAGCCAAACAGTACGTTGGAGAAAAACAAATCACGTTTCAAGTAAAACCAGTATTGAGTTTAAGTAAAAATGAGCATGTATTCTCCCCCAAAAATAGTTATAAAACCGGTAAAAGTAGGGGCCATGAACTCACCTTAGTCACAGCAATGCAAGATCACAACTGACACGAATGGCATCTAGAGCATATCACAACGGTCTCAAAACATACGGCACGAGGGTACACGGAGGTACAAGCATGACGGTACACAACAGTCTAGGATCGGCACAACCTAATACGTATACGGTTAACTCAAAACACGTCTCGGAAAATAATAAAGTCTATAAAATACAATGTTTCGTAGTTTTCGTGGATTACTCAGTTTTCAAAACTTATCAAAAGCTTAGTTTCAACGTTTCGTGTGGTGTGGTAAGAAGATATAGACTCGACAGACAACTCACGCCAAAGAGAATAGACATCGACATAGTCGAGAGAATACCGACGAGAACTCAAACCAAAGAAAACAACCTTAGAAGCTAAAGACAAACAAACACCTCAAGTAATTAAATCAGTTTGTACGTTTCGACATTTACCCCGTTATCCCCAAATAATTTGTATAAAACATAAACGTTTTATGATAAAAATAAGTTTAACTAATAAAATTAGTTTTTCTCGAGTCGTCGAGACTTGGATTAACCAAATCTAAAATTACAATATTTTATAAGTTTATGTCTCGCTATTAATCTCGTAAATATTGGTTTTGGTTTTATTGAAGATTTTGTGTCCATCAAATATTTATACATTCTCGTATCAATGATCGATATTTATAATTAACCGAATGTGTTAAACTTTATTTAAAAGTAGTATTACTATTTTAACACCTCAAGCTCCCTTTTAATTTTGATGGGCTTCGGCCCATATTTAACTCAACCAAAGTGCAGCCCATTATGGGCTCTATAGCCCAACACAACCAAGACTAATCCGAATACAAATTCACATTCAACATATCATTAACCTCAAGATAAATGTACCACATCGAGACCTCAAGGGTCTCGGCTAATAGACTCAATCCAACTCCGGATATAATCCAATCGAGAACCAAACCAACAAGAATAACGCACCCTCCTGGTGTGTTAATGTTACTCGAACTCAAAAAAAACAACAACATAACCACGACCATAAATGACACGACCATAAAGACCATTTAGCAATAATAATAATAACTACAGCATCAAGAATCAACAACAACCACAATCAAATAATATTGCCGAGACCCCTAGCGGTCTCGGCCTTAATTCAAACGCAAACCAACTGGACTCGAGATAGAACATGGTGCCAAACGGGTATAACCCGATTCGAGGACAAACCCGAATCAACCCACGACATCTAACACCATTCCTTACCACACGAACAATTCCAAAACTTGTTTAAATCCAGTTTTAAATCACAAACTTATAAACTCATTTCATAATCACAACATTAGTATAAACCATCTTAAATCCGTTTTTAACCCACGAAACAACAACAATAATAACCGGTAATAATAGAAAGAAATAATAATAATATCGAACGGGTTTTCTCGGTTTTACCATGACGAGAAAGAGATAAAGAGGAGGAGGAAAGATAGCAGCTGCGGTGGCTGTGGTGGTAACTCGAACCCAAAATAAACCAAAACAACCTTCGATCTTGACACAGTGGTGAAGGTTTGGAGTGATGGTGGTGGTGATTCGAAAATGAGCCTCGAATGAAAGTGATGTTAAGGTGGTAGTGGCGGTGAGGGTGTATGGCCGACGGTGGAGCGCCGGTGGCCGGATTTGGTCGCCGGAAAAAGAGAGAGAGGAGAGAGGTGAGTGAAGTGTCGGCTGAGAAGAAGAAAAATGAAACATATAACCCTAAAAATTTATTAAGGATGTTTATATAGTGTATTGTATATAGTAGGGTTAGGGTTGTGTAAACCCTAGGGACCAAAGTTGTCACAATCCATGTCTAAGGATAGAGGGGAAAATTTACTGCAGGGACCATAGTTGTAGTTTAGGCTATCTTTCTTGAAATGAGGCTCGGGGCTCGTTTAAGATAGAAAACGATCGATTCAAGACACGGAAATATCACCACTGCGCTTAGAATAATTTTTCCAATAGAAACGGCTATTCATACGTCTGGTCTCTCACGAATAATAAAATAATCAAAGTAAATCGTCGGTTGTGCCAGTACGCGTTATGTACGAATTTCACGTTTCGCGAGATAAATTTCACGTTTTCAAACCAAATAAGTTCAGAAAGGATCCGTTTATGAGAAACGGGAAAAGTCTCGTATAAAAATATATTCGAAAAATTATGGGTGGTTACAGTCTCACCTCCTTAACGGAATTGCGACCTCGCGATTCAATTCAAGTTACTCGTTACGGTTGAAAAGAAATGGTATATACACATGAGGATTCATCGTCACGTTCTCACGTGAATTCAGGACTTTTTCGCGAGCTTCGAAGAGCTTTATCGATAGGGATGTGACTTTACTAAAGTCGTTCGATTTCATGGTTCATGATTTCAATAGATTTCTCAACAAGGTTTAAACGTTCATCAATCTGGATTTCTCCCGGAGGAATAGCGGTTGCCTCATCGGCAAGTCATTTCTTCATAATGCGTATAAAAACGTTGCGAACACTGCTGAGTCCTAACGGTAGCTCGAGCCTGTGTGCTACCGGTTCAACTCTAGCAAGGATTTCAAAAGGATCAATACAGCGAGATTTAGCTCCCCACGTTTACTAAACGTATCATACCTTCTCAGGGTGAATCTTTAAGCATAATCTTGGCTTTAACTGGGAATTCAAGAGATTTACGTTATTAGTCAGCATATTGTTCTGACGATTCATGAGCAGCTTGCAACTCAGTTCTGATCTGAATGATTTTCTCGGTAGTCTCGTGAACAATTTTAGGGTGAGTAAGTTAGGTATCCGCAACTTCTACCTATCAAGTCGGCGATCGGCACTTGCGGCCATAACGTGTCTAGTACGGTGTCATTGAAATACTAGAGTCGTAAGTATCGTTATAAGAGAATTTGGCCAACAGGAGGTGTCTATACCAACTATTGCCAAGTTACGCAGGAACACAATATGTCCTCTAACACTTGAATGATTTTTCCACTTCGGCCATCAGTCTGGAGATGATACACAGTATTCATCTCCAAATATGTTCTCATGGCTCTTTGGAGTGATTGCTGGGAATTTGATGTGAAACAACTATCCCGATCAGAGAATGGTAAGAGTCGACACTCTATACCGATTAATGATTTCATAGGAGTACGGACGAGCAAGTTTGCTACTACTGTCGTTTCATTGATTAGAGAAGGTGAGTAGATTAGGTAGGATTATCAACAATAACTCTGGTAGCGGCGCGGGATTTATTTCCAAGGTTTCGTTCATGGTGTAATTAATTATCCGATAAGATGGTAGCAAGGATCTTCTGAGGGACGATTGAAAAGTCAGGTGGTTGTCCCAAGGAATCGCGGTTTCAGTTACTCCTTAGAGTCTCAAGATTTCTGCTGGGCGTGGAATCTCTGCCAAATAAAGAGTTTAGCGAGTTCAGAGTATAATTCTGAGGGAAGGTGCTGATTGCCACAAGCAGTCAGTTGATTGAATCAGTAATGTACAAGGTACTCAAAACGGAAGGTACAACATTGATTGAACAGTTTCGATTAAACAATCCCGATTGAAAAGATGAACATCATTGATTGAGCACAAGGCTTAGAGTAGAGGTGACTGTAACAAGGCCACAACAAAACAAGGCCGAATAACAAATCCAAATCCAGGATGACGTCCAAAATCATAAAATCAAACAACTCGAATTAAATCAGAATCAAGACTAATCCCAACATAGTCGATATCGAATCCAAACGTAGTCAAAATCGAATTCCAAACGTAGCCAAAAATCAAATTCGAACGTTGCCGAAAGTCAAATCCAAACGTAGTCAAAATCGAATTCCAAACGTAGCCAAAATTCAAAACCAAACGTGGTCAAAATCGAATCTAGACATTCCAGTAAGCTCGGACGGCTTATAACGCTCTCAAGGAGTTACAAATAACTCGGATTCAAACGATGCCAATCGGATCTAACTCGACCCGATTCAAAATACGGCCAGACGGCGGCAAACATGATTTCCATATAATGGAGACGTATAGCGATGCCAAGGGCATTACGGTTCACACGGTATTGTGATGCCAGTGTGTAGTGTGTGTGGAAGTAAAATTCCATGTCCGTGTACACACGCGAAATTGTACCATTCCAAAAATCCAAAAGTCAACCCGGACATAATTCCATTATAACTATTCCAAGTATTGCAAAATTCACCTCTGAGTCGGACATAGGTGATCAGGCTATGTCCCACTGTCCCTGGTTGAATATAGGTGATCAGTCTATATTCACCCGAGGTTCAATGAATTTTGGAATACTAAGCCTAGTTACACTAGTAGTATGTCCATTATATCCAAAATCATTCCCAAAAATCACGACAAGTATACAAACTCGACATCCAATAGTGAGATTACGCAAGGAAATAGCGTAACTCTGTGACAGGTTCGATGCGTGCAAAAGCATGTGGAAATGCTTATAGTGAATAGTTAAAACGAGCGGATATAAAATATCCAAGAGTCAGGCACACATCTCAAACAAATATTTAACCAAGCATCTCATCAAACAACTCGTCAAATATACCATGAACATCTCATCTAATATATCATCAATTATCTCGTCAATCAAAGTCATACGCGAGGCATCAGCTTAGCAGGCAGGCACGTGTCGGTCATAGGGTTAAGTTTTTGCCAAAAGTGGTTATAGTCCAGGTTTTTGAAAATAAACCCAGTTCTCTATAACCTAGGATCTGATACTAATATGTAACACCCCGAAAATCGGGTCCAGCGGAAACAATTTTGTCACTGGGGTGCTACTCAATTGGTATCACAACACAAGGTACAAAGAACGGTTTTACCTTAACCGTTTAGAAGAAATTTTCATTATCAAAACATTAAGTTTACATCATCTGAAAATAGTGCGGAAGTAAGGCCCAAAATGATTAAAACGGTCCCAAATATAAATATCAGAGTCGTCTATGACCATGCCCCTTGCCAAGCGCCTCCAGAGATAAGCTATAACCTTAAACCTGAAAATACATGCTAAAAGGGTCAGCTTACGCTGGTGAGTTCATAGGTTTGAGTTTAAAACAGTATGGTTGAACCAAAAGGTTTCCAAGTTCAAATCATCGTTCGTAAACAAGTCAAGTCCAACGTAGGCTAACACTGCCTAAGTCATAGTTCCAGAACCAAATCCGCAAATAATAACATAGTCACACATCTCCAATCATAATCAATCATTCAAGTACTATACTCATATAGTGTCATGCAAGTTTAACTGTTACGCTGGCTAAGTCACGAAGTCAAATCACGATAATAGTTCCCTATAGGTGCACACTATAGTAGTCAATAGGCACAGGAGCCTCTGTTGATAATTAGGCACAAAGAGCCCTCATTGATGCTAAGGCACAAGGAGCCCGCATTATTGCTAAGGCACAAGGAGCCCGCGTTATTGCTAAGGCACAAGGAGCCCGCGTATATAATAACCATAGCCAACTTGCGTAACAGTATCATAACAGTTTCAGGCTATATCAAATAACAAGTAAGCACATAACGCATTCAATTAACCAGGTCAGATATATCAGCCAAACAGTACGTTGGAGAAAAATAAATCACGTTTCAAGTAAAACCAGTATTGAGTTTAAGTAAAAATGAGCATGTATTCTCCCCCAAAAATAGTTATAAAACCGGTAAAAGTAGGGGCCATGAACTCACCTTAGTCACAGCAATGCAAGATCACAATTGACACGAATGGCATCTAGAGCATATCACAACGGTCTCAAAACATACGGCACGAGGGTACACGGAGGTACAAGCATGACGGTACACAACGGTTTAGGATCGGCACAACCTAATACGTATACGGTTAACTCAAAACACGTCTCGCAAAATAATAAAGTCTATAAAAGACAATGTGTCGTAGTTTTCGTGGATTACTCAGTTTTCAAAACTTATCAAAAGCTTAGTTTCAACGTTTCGTGTGGTGTGGTAAGAAGACATAGACTCGACAGACAACTCACGCCAAAGAGGATAGACATCGACATAGTCGAGAGAATACCGACGAGAACTCAAACCAAAGAAGAAAACCTTAGAAGTTAAAGACAAACAAACACCTCAAGTAATTAAATCAGTTTGTACGTTTCGACATTTACCCCGTTATCCCCAAATAATTTGTATAAAACATAAACGTTTTATGATAAAAATAAGTTTAACTAATAAAATTAGTTTTTCTCGAGTCGTCGAGACTTGGATTAACCAAATCTAAAATTACAATATTTTATAAGTTTATGTCTCGCTATTAATCTCGTAAATATTGGTTTTGGTTTTATTGAAGATTTTGTGTCCATCAAATATTTATACATTCTCGTATCAATGATCGATATTTATAATTAACCGAATGTGTTAAACTTTATTTAAAAGTAGTATTACTATTTTAACACCTCAAGCTCCCTTTTAATTTTGATGGGCTTCGGCCCATATTTAACTCAACCAAAGTGCAGCCCATTATGGGCTCTATAGCCCAACACAACCAAGACTAATCCGAATACAAATTCACATTCAACATATCATTAACCTCAAGATAAATGTACCACATCGAGACCTCAAGGGTCTCGGCTTCGAACCATGGAGTTTAAAACCGAACCATAATAGACTCAATCCAACTCCGGATATAATCCAATCGAGAACCAAACCAACAAGAATAACGCACCCTCCTGGTGTGTTAATGTTACTCGAACTCAAAAAAAACAACAACATAACCACGACCATAAATGACACGACCATAAAGACCATTTAGCAATAATAATAATAACGACAGCATTAAGAATCAACAACAACCACAATCAAATAATATTGCCGAGACCCCTAGCGGTCTCGGCCTTAATTCAAACACAAACCAACTGGACTCGAGATAGAACATGGTGCCAAACGGGTATAACCCGATTCGAGGACAAACCCGAATCAACCCACGACATCTAACACCGTTCCTTACCACACGAACAATTCCAAAACTTGTTTAAATCCAATTTTAAATCACAAACTTATAAACTCATTTCATAATCACAACATTAGTATAAACCATCTTAAATCCGTTTTTAACCCACGAAACAACAACAATAATAACCGGTAATAATAGAAAGAAATAATAATAATATCGAACGGGTTTTCTCGGTTTTACCATGACGAGAAAGAGATAAAGAGGAGGAGGAAAGATAGCAGCTGCGGTGGCTGTGGTGGTAACTCGAACCAAAAATAAACCAAAACAACCTTCGATCTTGACACAGTGGTGAAGGTTTGGAGTGATGGTGGTGGTGATTCGAAAATGAGCCTCGAATGAAAGTGATGTTAAGGTGGTAGTGGCAGTGAGGGTGTATGGCCGACGGTGGAGCGCCGGTGGCCGGATTTGGTCGCCGGAAAAAGAGAGAGAGGAGAGAGGTGAGCTAAGTGTCGGCTGAGAAGAAGAGAAATGAAACATATAACCCTAAAAATTTATTAAGGATGTTTATATAGTGTATTGTATATAGTAGGGTTAGGGTTGTGTAAACCCTAGGGACCAAAGTTGTCACAATCCAAGTCTAAGGATGGAGGGGAAAATTTACTGCAGGGACCATAGTTGTAGTTTAGGCTATCTTTCTTGAAATGAGGCTCGGGGCTCGTTTAAGATAGCAAACGATCGATTCAAGACACGGAAATATCACCACTGCGCTTAGAATAATTTTTCCAATAGAAACGGCTATTCATACGTCTGGTCTCTCACGAATAATAAAATAATCAAAGTAAATCATCGGTTTTGCCAGTACGCGTTGTGTACGAATTTCACGTTTCGCGAGATAAATTTCACGTTTTCAAACCAAATAAGTTCAGAAAGGATCCGTTTATGAGAAACGGGAAAAGTCTCGTATAAAAATATATTCGAAAAATTATGGGTGGTTAGACGTTGCCTCAGCAGTAAACTTTACTCCTTAACAATATTTGTGCAAATGGTGAGTTACGAATCAAATTTTATAGCAAGGTTTGTTGTATGCTGTATGAAATTTACCTTGTAGGCTTCTGGATTCTGTTTTAAAAGTGTTTTCAGAGGGAACCTGTTTCTGAATTTTTCTTTCTCAGGATCTTCATAGGGGGTTTTGCAAATCCACAGTGGTGGAGTTTCCTGGTGCCTCTCTCTGTATCTGGTTCATTTTGAAAATGCATAATGAATTTGTTTTAAGAAAATTTTATGTGAATATGTAGCGATTTTTAAATTTTGGTTTGAAGGCTCTTACTGTTCTCTTGCTTCTTCAGCCTCTGGTATCTTTGGGTTTAGGTAAAAGTGTGTTGCCGACGTGGCTGTTAATTGATAATCTATGATGGCAATATTTAAAAATGCATCAGTAATTTGGTGTTTATATAGAAATGTATGCTAAAGTATTGATGGAGTACCTCTAAATCATGTCACATGGCAAGAGCTTACTGCAATTATAATGGGCTGTTCCATTGTTTCAAGCCTGGCCTCCTCAAATTTTTTGGCCATCGCATCCCACATCATGAACTCTATGACATTACCGCTGCCAATATCAGCAAGGCATTAGAAAACTGAAAAAATGCGTTGAGTATTTATTTGCAAACAAATTTTTTTTACTATAACGTTACATGCCTTAAATTTTCAATGTCAAGTTTCTATACACAGTCTCATCTTGGTTGGCATTTTTTTTACGTTTTAGTTCTCCAACTGACCTTAGACAACCAATGTAATCTGTAACAAAATAAGCATCAGAATTTTTATATTTTGTTATATATAAAAAATTTAAGATTTAGAGCATGACCTGTAAGCATTGGGTATTGCATTCTTCCTGTTGCATCTTATGTCGGGAGCCTGGACTGAAGCTAGTTGTATGGAAAAAATCTAAAGTAGTGGTATGGGATCTATGGTGCTGTTATAGGATCAAACTCTGTGATTCTTCCAAATCTGTGGCTTGTTCTGTTGTTAATTGTTTGTTGGTAAAGGTTGGTGGGCTCACACATGAAATCTGAAATCCTGTAGACGGATCCAAGTTTCATTTTTGGGTCAAAGTAGTCGATCTCTTTGACATTCATGTTCGCTTGTATACCGTTGCCCTGTTGATATTAATTTCTTGTTATAGAAACTGAAGCAGTTAACATGTATTGTTTATACTACATGAGGTCTGACATACCTCTCGGTCTATTAATATACAGCAGAACGCATTTTCATTTTTTTTGGGTGAGAATTGACTTCCACCTTTCTTTGGGTAGCTTACTGAAATCCATTTTTTGTATACTCTAACTTCAAGCACTTTGTCATAAGAGGTCGGTTGTAACTCAGCAATTGCTGCAATCTGTGTTGCACTGCTACTTTCAACCATTGTGCCTTGAGATAGATGCTCTTCCTCAGCCAGTGTAGCGGTGCTAGTTTCAATCATTTTGCCTTCGGATGTATGTTGTACCTCAGCAACTGTACGATCTTCCATTTCACTGTTAACACATAATAAATAAAAGTGAGCTATAAGGAAAAATTAGTAACTGAAGATGATGTTTACACAAAACATTTAATTAATAATAGGATGGCAGATGTTAAGTTGGATGCCTGTCTACAAATTGTACCTGCATGTCATAATTGTTATGATAGTTTTATGAAAGCAAAAGATGGTGATATGCAGTTGTTATGGCATATTCAAGAGTGCTGGGGATCAAAAGTTTTTGCATTTTTGTTTTTTAAAATAATAATAGGATGCAATTGCCTATCTATTGTAAAAAGGCTTTAGTTAAGAAAAGAAATAGGAAAACTTAGACGGTAGATACGTCGTAATGATAAAAAATATATATAAAAAAACGGGGAGAAAGTAGAAATTACAAAAGCAAAAAAAAAAAAAAAAAAAAAAAAATATATATATATATATATATATATATATATATATATATATATATATATATATATATATAATAAAAAAATAAAATAAAGGTGAGAAAATAAAAAAAAGGAAAGAAAAAATAGTAAAAAGGCAGATATCAAAGGATGTAGTTGCGTTCTGAAAAAGGATGCGCATCCTCTATTTTTGTTAAAAATTCTTTGTAAACTATATTTTTGGTCTCATTTGGCCTTCGATTCTCTTGTTGTTTCATGAGAACTTTTAATCCATGAGGGGAAGTAGCCCTAGAAAGAGAAACATACAATTGCCCATGCCCAAAAACTGGTTCTGGAAGGTATACGCCAATTTTGTTGAGAGATTGGCCTTGGCTTTTGTTGATTGTCATGGCATAACAAACTTTAATTGGAAATTGGTTACTTTTGAAAAGGAATGGAAGATTTTGATCTGTATGTATTAAAGGTATTCTGTGAATGAAAACTTTTTTGCCGACTTTTGTCCCTGTGATGATCTGCTCTTCAATAAGTTTTGACATTAGTTGTGTCACTACCATGCGTGTCCCATTGCATAAACCACCTGCGAGGCTAACATTTCTTAGAAGCATTACTGGTGTTCCAAGTTTAAGTTGCAGCTGATGTAGTGGAAACCCTGGGGGCTTAAACGTATTTAGATATTCAGCAAGATACAACATCTCTGTTTCAGCGCCATTATTATTAATTGGGACAGCTATATCATGACTTGCGTAAGTTGTAGTTTCGCCTTCAACCATTGATAGAACATGCGCATTAATAATGTCTGCAGTTTCATTCTTTGGGTAGACAATTTCTTTTTCTTGCAGGGTGATTGCCGAAGGTGTTTGAAGTGTGCTTCGGTCATAGATGAAGTCTATGAGGTTAGACAGACCTTCTGTGTCATCTTGTATGCAGTATCTTTCTGGAATCTCAACCCATGCTGTATTTCTACTATATTCTTCGTCGGGTTCACCGATTTTGCCATCACCAATATCAAGAAGCCATGACGCGAAGGAACGTGCCAAGCTCTGTTCTTCTAGGTTGAGGCCTGATCGAAATAACCGCATGTTTTCTTTTAGTTTCATCAGCCTAAAATGTGGCCAAAGTTGGGATCTTGCAATAGATGTTAATGATGGAAGAGTAGAAATTCAAAACAGGTCTTCAGGCAGATATGGTTCGGGAAATCGTGGATATGGTAATCAAAGGGTTCAGTCAGGAGGAAATAGGTTCAATACTGCAGGGGCAAACAGAAACAATATGGGGAATGTTCAGAGAAGAAATCCGATTGCTGGGAATGTTCAAAAAGGCATTGCTAATACGTCTATCACATGCTACAATTGTGGGGGGAACGGTCACATGGCAAATGCTTGTCCGAAGCCAAGAACAATGGGCAGTGCTTATCACAAAGAGGCTCTTCTGATGGCACTCAAAGATGAAAAGGCTGCTGGAAGGTTGACTCAGAATGATCAAAGTTTTATGGCTAATGTGGAATCAGATGATGAAATGGAGGATCTAGAGGCAAATGCTGCAGTCATGCTTATGGCTAATATGCAAGTAATGAATATGTCCGAGTCAGACCCGGTCTATGATACCGATGGTCTTTCTCAGGTACCTGATTCTACATGTCTCATACATGAAATTGCGTCACCATCTGTATCTTCATCTACAAATGAAACTTTTGACCAACATGATTCATTTTCATCACCATCTAATGATCAAATTAACACGGTTGTATCATTTGATGATGATAAAACCGTTGTTTCTTTTGATGATCTCATTGATGATGACCATTGTGATCATATTGAACAAAAAGATCATTTGAATGATCAAGATTCGGAATTACAGGCCTTGTTATTAACCACCCAGTCACAAATAGAAAAATGCAATGACATCAATCAAAAGCTCAAAGAAAAGATTGCATTGTTAACAAAGGATAATGAGTGCTACAAACTACAACTTTCAGGATATCTTAAACAAGATAAACGTGAAAAAGGTTTTGAAATGGCTTTCCAACAAGAATACGTAAAAGTTCAAAATTTAGAAAGTCAAGTTCGTGAGTTAACCGTAGCCAAAGCTGAGCTTTTCTCTCAAAAAGAAAAGGATCAATTTGAATTCAAAAAACAAATTGATGCTTTAAATTCTGAGTTGTTAAAAACTCAATCTGAGCTTTCTACATCTCAGAAGGATCTTCTTGAAGAAAAGCAAGCCACTAGGAAACGTGTTGACTCATATCTTGATCAAATTCTGGATTTGGAAACCAAACTCAAAGAATTTCAAAATGTTGTGTATAAAACGGGTAATTCGGTAACACAAATTCAAAAACTGACTGTAAAACCAAGTCCTAAAGGAGTAAGTTTTGCACTTGGAAGTGACACACCCCGTAATTCACACAAAGCACTCAAAGACAATCCCAAGTTATACGATGCAACATTTTTGTTAGATGATACCTTTCAACGTGTTGTTATGTACTCTGTTGATGAAGAAACTGATTTTCTGGCACAAAAGATTGAGGGTCGATCAAATTCACAAAAAGAATTTTCAAAAGTACCTTATGACTATAATGCACTACCTCATTTGAGCAAATCATTTGTCCCTCCTAAGGACCATCCAGAACAAACGTTAACATACACAAACATAAATGCTCCTTCGTCTATAACTTCTGTCCCCACGACTGCTGTACATTTCAAAGATTGTCTGACAGAGGATCTTGCTGATCTACAAATGCCTCCAAAATGTCGGGTTCTTCGATATTTTAAGACATTTATGGACGACATTTCTCTTTTGGAGAATGAAATTGAGTTTAGTTCTCAAATTCCTATCTCTTCTTTTCTTTCTCCTGTTCAAAAAGAAAAGAAAGAGATTCTTCAAAAGAAAATTCTTCCTCATGTCAGAAATCTGAAGAAATGCGCAACAAAATGGGAAGAGGAGTTACAAACGGAAGTAGCATCTATGCAAACCATTTTCAAATCTAAAGATGACAAGGTTCAACGTCAAAAACTTCAAAGGAAATTTTTAGCAAAAGAAAATGATCGACTCTTGGAAAAGGTTTTGTGTTATGACGTAGTGTCTGTGATTATGAATTCGCTCTATGAATCTAGTAATGCTGTACTTGTGAATGATCATGCTGCGGATAGTAAGATGTTGCGTATGGAGATTGATAATTTGGTACATGAGAATGAGATTCTTCGACAGATCAATAATGATGTGGAAAACAAAGTTTTTCATCTTCAAAAAAGGCTTGACTGGTGTCAAAAACAGAGTGTTGAATTTGAACTTAAATTTCAACATCTTTTAGCGTCTTTATCATTTCAAAACAGTCATGTTCCTGAAAAGTTTAAGGAAACAAAAGCTTTCTTAAGAATTAAACTGGTTGAAAATGAAAAAGAACTGGCTGAAATTCTTCAAAACCGAAATGACACAGTCCGCCTCAACAGAAAATTAGACTCACAAAATCAAGAGTTTCAACACGCCATTATTGATCTGAAGAAGAAAATCAGAGTTTTGGACAAAAGCAAAACAAATGTTCATAAGATTGCCCCAGGGATGTATGTAGTGGACAAAGAACATACCCAAGCATCTAATGTAACCACTAATTCAGCTACTTGTACTTCCACAGGACTAGAAACCACACCTAAGGTCAGCCATTCCAAGACTCACAAGAAACAGAAGAAGAATAGAGTCAAGACACCTAGGATGAAGTTATCTCAGTCTGAAGAAGTTCCAGTTAGTAGTTTGAATAAGACAAATGTAACATCAGGAATAGAATTGCACTTATCTGAGTCTAGTTCTAAGATTGATGTAACAAATGCTGAATATTTAAATGTTAATGAAGATGTTTTGGTTGATGCTACTTGTGTTTTTTGTCGTACTAGCATACTATCTGGTGATCATACAAAATGTGTTGCTAAAACTTTGCTTACTAAGAGAAAGAAAAGAACTAGTGGCGCTTCCTCTAGGCTTAAAACCAGTGCAAAGTCCATTTTAGGAATGCCCCCACTAGATGTTTCTGAGAAGACAATGAACAAGCCCAAATCCAAAACAACTGCTTCACCTAGTGCATACATTAGGAAAAAGGCAGAGACTAGTTGGACCTGGCAACGTTGGTTACAGCACAATTTTAGTTTTAAATGGTTACCTAAAGTACTAACCTCTTGTGTTACTAACCCAGCGGATCCAACCGTTATCAAATCTCCACCTGTTTCCAATGTTTGTGATGCAGGTGATTCAAATCGTCCTTTGGATTGTTGACAGCGGGTGCTCCCGACACATGACCGGCAATCTCAAACTTCTTCAAAACTTTATTGCTAAGTTTATCGGAACGGTCAGATTCGGGAATGATCACTTCGCTGCAATTATGGGCTATGGGGATTACATTAATGGGAACATCGAAATCATCCATGTGTATTATGTTGAAGGCCTTGGTCATAATTTATTCTCCGTGGGACAATTCTGCGATGGAGACTTGGAAGTAGCATTCAGGGAGAAAACTTGCTTTATTCGTGATCTTCAAGGCAACGACCTCATGAAAGGGAAACGCGGAACCAGTCTGTATACTATCTCTCTTGAAGGCATGACAGCGTCTACTCCTATTTGTTTACTCTCCAAGGCTCATCCCACAAAGGCTTGGTTATGGCACAAAAGATTGTCTCATCTCAACTTTAAAACCATCACTGACCTTGCCAAGAAGAAATTAGTTGACGGTTTACCTAAATTCAGATATGCCAAGGATCACTTGTGTTCTGCGTGTGAACAAGGGAAAAGTCACCGTGCTCATTTTCCTCCCAAAACAGAACACAGCACAGATCATGTCCTACAACTGCTTCATATGGATTTGTGTGGTCCGATGCGAGTTCAGAGTATTAATGGGAAGAAGTATATTCTGGTAATAGTAGATGATTACTCAAGATGGACTTGGGTCTATTTTCTTCGGACTAAAGATCAAGTTCCTTCTATCCTCATCACGTTTCTCACGAAGATTCAAGTTCAAGTCCGAAACACCGTCCGCATCATCAGAACAGACAACGGGACTGAATTTAAGAATCAAATCATTCGGGAATTCATTGAGAAACAGGGTATTGTTCATCAGACTTCAATAGCTCGCACTCCAGAACAAAATGGTGTAGTTGAAAGACGCAACCGTACGCTCGTGGAAGCAGCTCGAACTATGTTGATCAATGCTCAATTACCGGATTATCTTTGGGCTGAAGCTGTCAATACTGCTTGTTATACTCAGAATCGTGCCATGATCAACAAAAGACACAGCAAAACACCATATGAGCTTATACAAGGAAGAAAACCAAACATCAACTATTTTCACGTCTTTGGAGCATTGTGTTATCCGAAGAATGATAAAGATGATCTTGGTAAACTTAAGGCTAAAGCAGATATTAGGATATTTGTAGGATACTGTAAGAACTCCAAGGGATACTGAATTTGGAATCGTCGGACTGGGGATATTCAAGAAACCATACACGCTAATTTTGATGAACTCACTGAAATGGCTTCTGAGCAAGACCGCTTAGAACCCGCACATAACCGTCTTAACTTCCCTGAATCTTCGGCTGCACCCCTACCATTCAACAGGAAGGATCTGGAAGATTTGTTTGCACCAATGTTTGATGACGTTCGTGTTACTAGTGCATCAGATGCTTCCACCAGTTCCACTGCTCAACAACTTCCACATCAAGCACCTGATCCATCAGCATCTACCTCTACAGTAGTTGTTGATGATGCACCACAACCTGAATCATCATCATCAATGGAGAAAACACCTCAACCTGCAGTTGAAGATTCATCCCCCATTTCTAACAATGTTCCAACACCATCAGGATATGACGGGAACGCCTTCTTTAATCCATTTGCTCCACCACCAACCGTTCCAGATACCGGAGAATCATCTTCGAGCAACATGGACCCGTCATATCATCATCACAACATTCAACACTACCCATCGACTCATAAATGGACAAGGGATCATCCGTTAGTGAATGTGATTGGCAATCCAGATAAACCAGTTATGACACGACAGAAACTCCACACAGATGGTGAAACCTGCATTTATGCTCTCACCGTTTGTCAAGCTGAACCGAAAAATATCAAAGAGGCCATGACTTACGACAATTGGATTGAATCAATGCAAGAAGAGTTGGATCAGTTCGAAAGATTGGAAGTCTGGGAACTTGTTGAAAAACCCGATGGAGTTTATGTTGTGGGTTTAAAATGGATTTGGAAAAACAGGCTGGATGCAGAGGGAACGGTTATTCGTAACAAGTCTCGATTGGTTGCTAAAGGGTATAGCCAAGAAGAAGGAATTGACTTCGAGGAATCCTTTGCTCCAGTGGCTAGGCTAGAGGCAGTGAGAATGTTCCTGGCGTACGCGGCTCATAAGAACATCACAGTTTACCAAATGGACGTGAAGACAGCATTTTTGAACGGACAACTTCGTGAAGAGGTGTATGTTTCACAACCAGAGGGCTTCGTCGATCCAGAACATCCACAACATGTTTACAGGCTTAAGAAAGCTCTCTATGGCCTTAAACAAGCCCCGAGGGCATGGTACGATAAACTTGCTGCATTCTTGCTTGCTAATCATTTTACTAAAGGATCTGTGGACCCGACTCTGTTTATACAAAAACACGGGGAGGACATTCTCATCGTACAAATTTATGTGGATGACATCATTTTTGGGTCTACCCATAAAAAGTACTCAAACGCTTTTGCAAAACTTATGAAACAAAACTTTGAGATGTCCATGATCGGTGAATTAAACTTTTTTCTAGGATTACAAGTTCACCAATCACCTCGTGGTATATTCTTGAGTCAGTCTAAATATGCACAAGAGATATTAAAGAAGCATGGCATGACAACTAGTGACACCTATAACACCCCTATGTCCTCCTCATCCCCGAAGCTAGATGCTGACATACATGGGAAACCCACTGATCCTACAAATTATCGTAGCATAATTGGGTCTCTTATGTATCTCACAGCTAGCAGACCGGATGTTGTATTTGCCACATACCTGTGTTCACGCTATCAGTCTAACCCAACAGAAAGACATTTATCTGCTGTTAAAAGAATCCTTAGATACATCAAGGGAACCATTCATTTGGGGATTTGGTATCCAAAGGATTCTGGTTTTGCACTAACTGCTTTTTCAGATGCGGATCATGCGGGATGTATTGATACAAGAAAGAGCACATCCGGTGGTGTTCAATTTCTCGGTGATAAGCTGGTGTCCTGGCAGTCAAAGAAGCAAGATTGTACATCTCTATCATCCACGGAATCAGAATATGTAGCTATGTCTGCCTGTTGTGCTCAAATCATTTGGATGCGATCACAACTCATGGATTATGGTTACATATTCAACAAAATTCCGATGTACTGCGACTCCAAAAGTGCCATCGCTATCTCATGCAACACTGTGCAACACTCTAAGTCCAAACACATCGCTCTCAGATATCACTTCATCAAGCAGCATGTGGAGCAGGGTACCGTTGAGTTGTATTTTGTCGGAACGGAACACCAATTGGCGGATCTTTTCACGAAGGCTTTACCTCATGATCGTTTTGTGAAACTGGTTCACCAAATTGGAATGAGATGCTTGAATCCTCCAGAATTAGCGAACTTTCTCAATAACAACTAGTCGAGTCATGCTCTCTCACTATCTTGTAAATATATATTGTTAAAAAAAAAAAAAAAAAAAAAAAAAAAAAAAAAAAAAAAAAAAAAAACTAACTACTATTTGAGTGTGCAAAAGTAAATTTTCTTCAAAATATGATTTCAATCTTTCAAAATCTTTCAGATATTTCAAACATTGATCATATTTTGAGGGGGAGATATCTTTGCACACCGTTCACCTTTCTTCGTCATCTAATCATTCTTCATGAAAATTATCTATCTCATCAAGACTATTAAGGGTTTAAATGAATAATAAGTTGGACATAAAGGAATTAAAAGTGTTAACTTATAACATTTAGGATAGCTTTGGAATGTTAAAAGAATAGGTTAACAAGTTTAAGGACCAAAGGTGTCAAATATTGAAAGTTTCTTCGGATTATAAAAAGCCAACTTAGTCAAAAACAGATATTCAATACTCTCATTTTTCATCTCACTTTCTCTCTATCTCATCGAACGATCAAGAGCCCGCCTATTTCATCGAACGAACACTAAATCATCAGTTCTTTAATCTTGATCGATTGTAAGCATTCATTAGGTCTCAATATTGATTGTCTAACTGTTGTTGAGTGTTAAGTGCTTATTAGAACTGTTAGCATATTCATAAGAGTCAATCGAATTAGGGGTTTCTTGAACTATTGATTTGAGATGATATTGAATGTAATTGAGTGTGCTTAACAGGATAGAATGTGTTGTGTAATAAGGTGCTTATCGATTGTATGATTGTTCTTAACTTAGGGTTCGGATAATAGTCGAACGAAGTGTTAAAAGGACTGATTTGACTGAGTGAATTATTGCTTAATGTGTAAATGATTTCTAAGGAGATTGTAGGACTCAAGAAGATCATGTTATCTCTGAGTTAGGAGATAACATCCAATTACGTCGAACGATTCGTGTTTTAGTCGAACGACTCAAACTAGTCGAACGACTAAACCTAGTCGAACGAGTAAATTAGTCGAACAACTAATTTAATCGAACGATGAATTTAGTCGAACGACAAGTTTAGTCGAACGTCTAAGATTAGTCGAACGACTTATCTAATCGAACGACCAATTTAGTCGAATGAATAGTTTAATCGAACGACCTAACTAGTCGAACGAGCAAACTAGTCGAACGACTAAATTAGTCGAACGACAAAGATTAGTCGAACGACCAATTCTAGTCGAACGACCAATACTAGTCGAACGAGCTAAATTAGTCGAACGACAAAGATTAGTCGAACGACCAATTCTAGTCGAACGACCAATACTAGTCGAACGAGCAAAATTAGTCGAACGACAAAGATTAGTCGAACGACCTAATCAGTCGAACGACCTAATCAGTCGAACGACCAATCTAGTCGAACAACTAATTTTGACGAACGACCAATTTAGTCATACGACTACACTAATCGAACGACAGGATCACTTGATCGAGTATCCTTAATCGAACCACTTAGTCGAAAAAGGACAGATAAGTCGAACCAATAATCAAACCAGACTTAACAGTTGAACAAATGATTGAATATGCAGACTTAGAGTTTAATTGTGCAATAGTAGCCATTTCTAAGTTTAGCCATAGCTGTGTTTAAGTTGAATCTATATGTGGCTGCTTATCTTGTGCTTCAATTGATTGTGAATTGCTTGTTGTCCAATAAAGGTGTTTTGTAACTGTATGAGTATAACCTTGTGTTGAATGTGACTTATGTGTTGACATTACTGATCCAGTAACCAAAATGCTATGATCTGTCATGTATATTGTTGGATATATGTTTTTATGCTATATGGTCTATCTGGTATTGAATGTACTATAGGATAGAGTCATTGTATCATGGTCACTTATCTAACACATATATATGGTGTTCTTGGTATTGCTATTGGTATTTGCATTGAACAGATTAACAATGTCTCGCACCATGTCACAAGCATCTATCAACAGACAACCAGAAGGAAAGAAAAGACAGATTGGTTACTGCAATTCAAGGATTGAGTTTCAGAAGCTTAGGTGCCACAAAACATGTCTCATCATCAGGGATATTCTGGAAAGACACTTCATCAGTCCAACTTTGTCAAAAACCGCCAGTGTTCCTGAAGTCTACTTGTATCAGTTTTGGGAATCACTAATCATAAGCAAAGACGAAGAAACTATGACAGTTGCACTTGACAACACAACAATCACTTTCAAGGTTGAATCACTTAGATCTGAACTAAACCTTCCAAAAGCAGTCTCAGGTGATTTCTCAGAATTCGAAAAGGATCCCACTCTTGAAGAAATGATCAGAACACTAAAGCTCATTGGTTATGATGATGAAGAGGTTGAAATAACTTCAAGCTACAAAGTGGAGAGAAAATATTTCCCTCAACCTTGGCTAACTTTGTACTCAATTCTCATCAACTGCATCACTGGAAAAGCAACTGGGTTAGAACATCCGAGAATGGAACAATTACAATTCTTTTGTGGGGTAATCAATCTGAAACACCTAGACTTTGCTAATCTTATCTGGAAGGATATGGTCTATACTGGTACCAAGTTTCTTCAGAGTACAGAGCTGCCACCCATTCCATTCCCAAGATTCACAAAACTTCTCATCTCACGCTTTATACAAAGACACTCTGAACTCAAACGACCTTCAACTGATAAAATGCATACTGAGAAACGAGACCGCATTCTCACCAAAGTTCTAAGTTATTCTTCAATCCAAGGGGCAAGAATTCCACCATACCTGTTGAGTGAAGAACTAAAGAACACAGAGGCATACAAGAGGTATGATGAAGCAGTTAAGGCTAACATGGTGGGAGGCAAACCAAAAGATACAAAATCACCAAAGGGAAAAGACATCCCAGCCAGAGCCAAGATTGCTCGATCTAAGAAGTCAAAAATTCCTGAGAAAAGGAAAGTGGTTTCTAAACCAACTTCAGAGATGTAGTTAAGGGATGAATCTGGTGATGAAGAACAAGAAGAAGAAAGGTTGAATTTAGAAAAAGGTAAAGGTGCTGAGAAATTCAAGACAACTTTAGACACTTCAGATAAAACTCTAAAACCTGGAAGAGGCAAATCTATCAAGTTCACAACAACACGATTTTCTCCAATCCGAGAACCTCTCACTGAAGAAGAAGAGAAAAGAGCATTAAAGAAGGCCAGAAAAGAAAGTTTAAAGGAACAGGCTGAGGAAGAAAAGAGACAAGGAAAACTTAGAAAAGGAGAATCTGCATCACATATTTTTGAACAACCAGAAGAATCAGAGGGATTTAAATCAGCAACTCTTAGAAGTTCTGAGGAAGGAAGTGATGATTCTGATGCACACGATCTATCAGCTACTGATTCTGAAGATGAAGATTCTGACAGAGATGACAAAGATGAGGAAGATGAGATAAATGATGAAGATGATATTAATAATGAAGATGATGATGATGATGATGATGAAGATGAAAATGATGAAGAAGATGATGATAATGAAGATGATGACAAGGATGGAAATGATAAAGAAAGTGAGAAGGATTCACAGGAACAACACGGCGATACAAACGCACCTCCACCAACACCACCATCATCTGTTGCTCAGTCTACAGTAGAGTACAATGAGATAAAACAAAAGGTTCAAGCACTTGAAGATGAGATGAAACAGAAAGCAGAAGAACTTGAAGAAAAGATAACAACAAGATCTGAAGCTGAAAATAAAGCACACAAAGAAATATATCAAAAGATCAGTGAAGCTGAAGATAAAGCAGCCAAGAATGTTGAAGGAATCAATACTCAGATAACTGCTGAAGTAGAAAAGCTTCTTGAAGAATCCATTCCCAGATTGATCAAACAATACGTCCAAAAGGACTTGGAGAAGATAGTCTCAAAGATGGTCAAAACCACTCCAATCACACTCAGAACAGTGCCACAACATCCATCCAGAATAGAAAGCAAAAGGATGATGTTGCAAGAACTTAAAGATGATCCCAAGGAAGCAAAGCTTCGAGAGGCACTTAAGGAATCCATCAAAGCAGAAGAAGAGGAAGTTGTAGTACTAACTGAAACATGCAAACCCACCAAATCAACCAAAAGACGACATGAAGATGATCCAGATGCTCACGGAAAGAAAAGGACTAAGCCGTCATCATCAACAGGTCGGACTTCCACCACACCCTCTTCTGGCACAACAAAGAAAGGCAGCCAAACAACATTTATTCCTTCTCGTGGAGGCGGAGCATTTGAAGCTACAGAATTGTTTGATGATCCAAGCTCTGACCATGAAACTCCATTTGCTCCTATTCTAATCCAAGAAGTAGTCGCTCCTTCTGCCACTGTTAAAGATGTTCCATTACCTGAGTGGGTCGATCCATCAGCTCACAAGTATGATTGGTTTGATCAAATGGTTGACGATTATTCTGTTGATGTAAATGATGAACCAGTGGAAGGATTAGTTGTAGACTTCGCCAAACGATTGAAAAAGGTGATGAAAGTCCAGCAACTAGGTCTGAGAGATATCATCAGAGTTCGCAAAAGTGGATTCATAGAATTTTCAACTGTTTCAACATCAGAGCTGGAATTCGAGTACAATGTTGAACAAGTAGCTAGAGCCTTAAACGATAACATCAACTGGACGCAAGAACAATCAACTGAAGAACCGTTACCTCCTCGTAACTACACGCAACCCTTACCTCTTGTCGGACCACCTCACAACCTCAAGTTACCCATAGCACACTTCTTCAACAAAGATTTAGATTATCTCATGTACGGTAGCACGAACCCTGAGAAGAGATATGCCACATCACTTACCAAATACCCGGCAGCCAGGTATGCCTTAGAAGGGTTTGAAGAACAAATCAAAAATCTTTGGAGCAGAAAGATACAGAAGTATAATGAAGATGCTGTGTTTGGGATCCATCATTGGCCAAATCTGCGGAGGTTGTACTACAAATATATGATGGCCATGAGAAGAACAGGGGACGAGGTATGGAGCAGTCATAGGATTATGTCTATCGTCAATGCTGAAACAGAGTTTATGTATGGGTATAACTTTCTAACGAAGATCGTTGTAAGACGAAGCAATGATAAGGAGTATGTGTTCACCGAAGCTGACTATCCTCTCCTTAACCCCAATGATATCGAGGACATGTATCTATTGAAGATTCAGGGAAAACTTGAACACCTCCCTGGACGGCTTCAGTATGCTATCATCAACTCCCTTCTCATCTTCATTCGCAATATGGTGATTCGACAACGGGTTGAAGATGTTCATCTTGGAGTTGAAAGTTATCAAACCATGCTAAATCTCACCAAGCCAGACTTCGCACCAGAAAACATTCATGATCAGCAACCATACACCTTTGGGTACAAACCATTTGGAGTATACTATCATAGAAAGAGAGCTGGTACAAGATTTATGGGTTTCAAAGATTTTCGTAAGTTCAGTGACCCAACCATCCAACAAGTCAAATCTGAACTTGAGAAGATCTTGAAGGACGAGAAGTTGGCTAAAGAGTTGAAATGGGGCGGGAAGGAGAAAAGACAAGCAAGGAAGTTTGTGAAAAGGATGGATAAGAAGATTAAGCTTCGGGAGCAGATGCGTCGGTTGGAAAGTTATGTTGGAGGTCGAGCTAAAATTCCTAACATTCTCACATTTCGCCGTCCTGAGTAATGAACACTGGTACTACATTCATTATTTGTTCAATTATTCATCATCTCATTCATATTTAATCATTATTACGGCTTGTGCACACATAACAGTGTACAACCCGCACTTGTAAAGAAAGGACCCTGAGGTACGCTTCAGTGCCTCAATCCTGAAAAAGGAGCGAAAGCTTCTTACTTATGAGCAGAATTAAAACCAGAAAGTTTTCTAAAGTTTTTCAAACATTCTGCTCATAAGGACAAGTACTCCCTTGTTAAGGGGGAGTATTTGAAAAAATCTTTGTTCAAAACTACCAACGTTCTTGACATTCTTCCACAAACACCTCAAAATAGCATATTTTAATCAAAAGTTTGTCAAAAACATCATAACTATGCTATTTTTGAGGGGGAGAATGAAAAAGTGATTAAAATATGGTGTCTCATTGCTGGAATCTCATGAGTGTAAGACTCAAGAATTGACCCTCGAATTGACGATTACAACAGTCAGTAGTCGAAAAGATATATCCAGGACGGGTAATAATTTCAAGCCAGTTTATCTGGTGATGTAAGCGTGTCTCGCGAAGGATATATCTGAGTAGAATGTACCGATTTCGAGCGACGATCTTTGAATATGACCGGGACGGGTAATAATTTCAAGCCAGTCTAACTGGTGATGTAAGCGTGTCTCGCGAAGGTCATGTTCATTGAAAGTCAATCAATTCAAAAAGTGCCAACTCTTCCCGGCATGTGCAAATTTCAAATTTATTACTTATGCGCACATGTTAAGGGGGAGTCTTTCTGAAAATCATCAAACTCTCAAGGTGTCAACAAAATGTCTTTACAAATTATCGACACTTTGAGAGATTTTCAATGGTTTGGTTTATGGCATCATTAGGATAGTCATGGAGTTATAAGGTGACTAAGGTTAGGGAAAATCGTCCTATGATCCGCCAGAGCCGGAGGGATCTACCCAAGGACAACACCAATAGTTTAGAACTAGAAAGTCCTAGGTATGATTAAAAAAAAAAGGAGAAAATGAATGAACGGAGAAAGAAGGGGTTGAAGAATTAAAAAGAAAAGCAAAGAAAAGGGTGAAAAGAAATAGCCCTCCATTTGTTCAACCTTAGGGCAGACATCGGGTTCAATTCATAATCTACTGGTTGATGAGCATCACCGGTATTGAAGAAAAAAGACGTCATGGACCCAGTGACGCACTAATAAACCTTCTAAGCCACTCAAGTGTCTCTCAAAAGTTCTCCGAATCCGACCATTTTCCTTCTGAGATAATCACGAAAGCATCAGTAGGATTTGCTCAAGAAAGTAATAAATCAGAAATTAACAACGAGAACGGAATACGAAAAATTGAAGTTACTGATATCTGCAGACGATGCGCCGTATCCAAAATGTTGGATACGCCTGATGTGCCCGGTTCGGTGCAAGTTTTAAATTTATAAAGGGTGAATTACCGAATCTAATAACAACACATACGAGCAAGTATACTCGTCCGTTGTAGCAAGATTTTGATGGTAAGTCGGGATCGTTCGCAGGGATTTGTGTAGTGAATCGAATTGCAAGTTAAAAGCAACAATCTCAAATAAGCAGTAATGATATAATGAAAATTCAAATGATTAAAAACTACACTTGCTTAGACTAGTGTACTCCAATTGACTAATATGATTGTGATAACTTTGGAAAACATGTTGGTTGTGATAATTAGTTTTGACACTAATCTATTGTTCCTACAAATTAAACCTTCGTCAAGATTTTGGTTTATAAAAACAAGCATTACGATTAACCAATCAATTCAAGATCAATTCAAGGTTCATGAGTTGGTGTTCCTCAAACACAAAAACAATCTTTTGTCTAATCAAACAAGCTTAGGAAATGGTCAATACAAAAGGTAACCAATTATAGACAAAAGGTCACAATTGAAAGCAAACTATTAATCTTTCGACCTTTAAAGTGGTTTACAATCAATCCGTTTTGATAGACAAAAGCTTTTTCATTACAATCACAATTAAGTTCCTTTGGTTAATCAAGAATAGTGGTAGACAACAATCATTCATAGACAAATGATTATAACTAGTGGAATAACAATAGTTCTTTCAACCCTCAAGATTACTAGCACTAGTCAAACTTGATTTCCCAAATGTCACTATGAAACTTTATCACAATTGGTTCTTAGAATTGACTTGAAATTGAATTAAAACATGTTATCACAATCATATGCAAATCAATGAATAATACACATCATCTAAGCAAGTGCACAAAGGCACTAGCCACTCATAGCAAACATAAATGTAAACTCAATAATTTGAACATTAGAAACCATGATTGAAAGTCTTACAATGATTTGGGAATAAGATTACAAGTGAAAGACAATGATTCCACAAGCAATGAAAATGGTAAATTCGACTTTCTCCCTTCTCCTGGACTTATGGACGAATTTCTTGAGTTTCTTCTGTGAATGGTTCTCTCCTAGCACTTGTTTTTCATCTCTCTATCTCTCTAAATTGATTGGTATATAAATACTCAACTAAAGGTTCCATAAATTGCTCCAACCAAGGGTCTAAGTGCATAAATGCTTCTCTTGCCCTCCAAGTAGTATTGAATGGTTAGAATAATGACAAGAAGGGCCTAGAACCGGAGTTATAAAGTCACAATCCTTGATAAAGAAGTCTTGGGCAAAACAGCGACTTCCAACCGATCGGATGGAATGGTCTACCGATCGGTTGGTCTTCTCGGTAAATCCACTTCCACTCCATCCGAATCGGTTGCGGGCGGCGACCGATCGGATGGTGATGGCTGCTGAACCTTTTTCTTGAACTTTTGCGTATGACTTGTTTCTCGGACGTAGCTCTTGATTCTTCGGTCTTTCTCTTTATCCTAAAGCTTATGAACTTGACTACTTGGACTTTAACTCCTTGAAGTACCTTACGAAGCGGAACTTGACACAAGATTCACATGAAATCTCAAATACTTCCTTTCTTTTCATTTTTGCATCTTTTCCATCCATTTTCCTGTCTTTGGCTACAAATGCTTTGCAAACACACTTTGGTACGATTTAGTAACAAAAGCATATAAATATAACCACAAAACATATATAAAACTACCAATAACGCTATCAAAAACATGTTAGATTTATGCGTTATCAAATCCCCCACACTTGAACTTTGCTTGCCCTCAAGCAAATCTAGAATTAAAAACAATTATCCACACGGTATGCACCAATGATTAGGAAAATGTGATGCAAATCTATCAAGCACTAGTACAAGCTAGATTCATCATTTTAAGTTTTTATGGTTGAATCATCGAGATGTTTGACAATACCCATATGATTTTCTTGCATGATACACATTACTAAACACCTCACGAAAGGGAAATGAAATATAATTCACTCAAACACTCATTTGTATGATTGGTAGAGTATATAAGCGGAATGACACTCATTTGCTCAGTCATGATCTAAATATTACCATAAGCTTGTACAAGAAACAAAACTACACCGAAATGGTGTGAGCTCCAAGTATACATATCAAAGAGGGCTTTTATTCGGGTTTAAGGCTTAAAGGGATATAAAAGACTAATGCGCCACTATCTCATGCAAAACATAATAGCTTCCTAACAACGAATTCTTGCATCACAAAATAACGGATGGTCACTAGATTGCACCTTGGTTCGCTAACGACGTTACTTGCATAACGGATGGTCGCCAAAATACTCCCTAGATCGCTAACAACGTTAGTTAATTCCTCAAGAAATCGGATGGTTACTACATGTCCATACACTTAATAATTACACAAAGTCAAAAAGGGTAGGATAAGGCATGGGATATATTTATGAAATTGGTTGAAAATAAAAATAAAATAGAATAGTCAAAGTCTACGAACCAAATGTTACTAGCTATTACAAACCAATATCATGCCATTTTGTGAAAAACTCCATACTTCCTTTATTCATAATTGATTCACTTAGCCCATTGGCTTATTCTTGTCACCTTATAGTTGCAATGACTTTTCCTCTTTTTTTTTTTTTTTTTTTTTTTTTTTTTTTTTTTTTTTTTTTTTTTTTTTTTGTCATCATCTTATAGTTGCAATGACTTTTCTCGTATAACAACCTTCGGAGTTTACGCTTCCTTAGAACTTTCATGATTTCCACATAACATCCATCTTTCCAAATAGCTAGCAACCAACCAAGATTTGACTAAAAATAAGGCTAGGCTTAAAAAGGTGTAAAATCTTTTTGAATTTTTCTGGATTGTATCAAAAGAAAAGATAGGCTCGGCGGGTGTAACTAGGGGTATCTAGCATTAAAGATAAATGCTAACAAATGGGTCCATATGAGTGGTTAACTAGCCAATGTAACTAGCTAATATAGCGTTATATGAAAATGGAAGGCCATTTGGGATAAAACCTAAGATTGCCTCTTATCACGCATATACACTTATATCACAAACGAAATGTGATCTCACAACGGTCTCGTAATGATTTACAAGCACAAGTTCTAGAATAAATAAAATCACCGGCACACTCATAGCAAAAAAAATCTAAGCATAAAAGATGTATGCTGTATATAGAACAGGCTCAAATTCTTACATTTTAGTGGAAAGGGCTATAATCTGTGCTAGCTAATGTTATCGATCCCAGAATGGATTGCAATATTAATCGGGACACATCTCGAATTTTCAAAATTACAGATTTTACCAGTGGATAAATCCAGTTATTCTAGAATATGATCTTTAAAATGACAAAAGACTAGATTACAAGGGCAAACAAAATTTTTTTAAAATTCAGCTCAAAACTACAATCTATCCTTATTTTCCTATTCACCCCCCCACACTTAAGTTAAGCATTGTCCTCAATGTGATAAATGACAAAGAATGAAATAGGGAAATAAGAGAATAAACCGTATTTTCTTCTCATGAGGAGTCTTAATCCTAGCGTCCAAGCTTCGAAATCATTATCTGCAGTAATCTAAAAACAAAAGAAACACACATACGAAATATTTTTTTCGCTTATTCAAAAGGCAGTGATACACCCCCACACTTAAGTTCAACTAAGCAATTTAGAAAAAACTTTGGGGTTTAATCACTAGAAAATAAAAATGAAAATGAAAAATAAACATAGCAAACACACGGGTTGCCTCCCGAGAAGCGCTTGTTTTATTAACGAGTCATCAGCCGGACTCGAACTTCTCTTTCTTCATGTTGGTGTTGACTTCTTCATTAGAAATTTTGGAACGTACAGCACATTTCCAATCACTATTCCCTCTCCAGTTTCATCTATGTTTTCCAACTTGACTTTCTCCCACGGTCTTGGTAGAACATCATAGATATAACCAGAATCTTCGGCCCACGGAGTGTTTTTCTTGAAATTGGCCGGGAATGGTGACATAAAGGTTATGGCTTCATATTCTGATTCAGGCGGAATCTCTTGAATAGAAACTTCATTCATTTGCTCCTTGTCATAGTATAACTTAATTCGGTGACCATTAACAATGAAACTTCCACCATGTTTGTCATACAATTCAACATATCCGGATGGAAATCCATGCTTCACTGTATACGGTCCGAACCATTTCGGTCTCAGCTTTGGAGCTTTGAACTTATACTTCATGTTAAAAAGCAGAACTTTGTCTCCAGCTTTGAATTCTTTTCTGATTCTTAGCTTTCTGTCATGATAAGCTTTTGTTCTTGCTTTGTAAAGTTTGGAGTTCTCATAAGCTTGTAGTCTGAGCTCATCGAGTTCATGCAATTGCAAAAATCTCTTTTCTCCAGCAACTTTGAGGTCTGGGTTACAATTTCTCAATGCCCAGTAAGCGCGGTGTTCGATTTCGAACGGCAAATGGCAAGTTTTTCCATACAACAATCTGTATGGTGTTGTACCAATTGGTGTTTTATAAGCCGTGCGAAATGCCCACAGAGCATCATCCAGTTTTCTCGACCAAACGGCGGGATTGTCTTTAACCGTTTTTTCAAGTATCCTTTTTAAGGCTCTGTTGTTATTTTCGACTTGACCACTTGTCTGTGGGTGATAAGCTGTAGCGAAACGATGATGAACTCCATATCGCTTCATAATTTTCTCCATTTGTTTATTACAGAAATGGGTTCCACGATCACTTATCAAAGCTTTAGGAATTCCATAACGAGCGAAAAGCTTTTTGAGAAAATTAACAACTACTCGTGCATCATTTGTGGGTAGAGCTTCTGCTTCAGCCCATTTGGAAACGTAATCAATAGCAACGAGAATGTATTCGTATTTGTGTGATTTAGGAAACGGTCCCATGAAATCAATTCCCCAAATATCGAATAATTCGCAGACCTGAATGCTCTTCTGAGGCATTTCATCTCTTCGAGAAAGACTACCGGATTTTTGGCAAGCATCACAATTTTTAACAAGGGTATGGGCTTCTTTAAAAATAGTCGGCCAATAGAATCCAGCATCGAAGACTTTTTTAGCGGTAGTGGAAGGACCATAATGTCCCCCAGTTGGGCCATGATGACATTCATCGAGAATTCTTCTTGTTTCAGAACCATAAACACATCTTCTAATCATCCCATCGGGACACATTTTGAAAAGATAAGGCTCTTCCCAATAATAATGTTTAAGATCTGAAAAGAATTTACTTCGTTGGGCATGAGTTAATCCTTTCTTTAGAATTCCTCCAACGAGATAATTTGCATAATTGGCAAACCATGGAATTTCGTTCTCATCATCTGTATCAACAGTCATGAGTGTTTCATCTGGGAAATAATCGTCAATCTCATCTTCCTTTAATTCTTCCAGATTTGGATTTTCTAAACGAGATAGATGATCAGCGGCTAGATTTTCTGCTCCTTTCTTATCCTTGATTTCGATATCGAATTCCTGGAGTAGTAAAATCCATCGGATGAGACGCGGTTTAGCATCTTGCTTTTTAAACAGATATTTTAATGCTGAATGATCGGTGAACACGATTGTTTTCGAAAGGACAAGGTACGATCTGAATTTATCAAAGGCGAAAACAACGGCTAACAATTCTTTCTCTGTAACTGTGTAATTCTGCTGAGCATTGTTGAGTGTTTTGCTGGCAAAATATATAGGACGAAAATGTTTCTCTTCTCGTTGTCCTAATACGGCTCCAACAGCAAAATCGCTTGCATCGCACATAAGCTCGAATGGTAGTGACCAATCAGGTGAAACCATAATGGGTGCACTAGTCAGTTGTGTTTTCAATGCTTCGAATGCTTTCATACAATCTGCATTAAAATCGAAAACAGCATCTTTTTCAAGAAGTTTCGTCATTGGACGAGATGTTTTGGAAAAATCCTTAATGAAACGACGGTAAAATCCTGCATGTCCTAGGAAACTTCTAACGGCTTTGACGTTAGTTGGGGGTGGCAATTTGGTAATGACATCGATCTTGGCTTTGTCAACCTCCATTCCTGCACTAGAAATTTTGTGTCCTAACACAATTCCTTCAGTTACCATGAAATGACACTTCTCCCAATTGAGAACAAGATGTGCAGCTTTACATCTTTCAAGCATTTTATCGAGGTTAGAAAGGCACGCTTCGAATGAGCTTCCGAAAACTGAAAAGTCATCCATGAAAACTTCCATAGACGTTTCAAGCATATCTTGGAATATGGCAATCATACATCTTTGAAAAGTCGCGGGGGCATTACATAATCCAAAAGGCATACGCCGATAAGCGTAAGTTCCAAAGGGACATGTGAATGTAGTCTTTTCTTGATCAGCTGGATCAATAGGAATTTGGAAATATCCTGAAAAACCATCAAGAAAACAAAAGTATTTATTTCCTGCTAATCTCTCAAGCATTTGATCCATGAAAGGCAAAGGAAAATGATCTTTTCTGGTGGCTTTATTTAATTTTCTGTAATCAATACATACTCGCCATCCGGTGACAGTTCTAGTAGGAACTAGTTCATTCCGTTCGTTGGTCACAACAGTCATTCCTCCTTTTTTCGGAACACAGTGAACAGGACTTACCCAAGGACTATCCTCGATGGGGTAAATGATACCTGCATCAAGCAGTTTGATGATTTCTTTTTTAACAACTTCTTTCATGTTGGGGTTGAGTCGACGTTGTCTTTCTACAACTGGTTTGGCATCTTCTTCGAAATTGATTTTGTGTTTGCAAAAATCAGGACTGATTCCTGGGATGTCAGAAGTTTTCCACGCAAAAGCTTCTTTATGCTTCTTAAGAACTGAAATCAGACATTCTTTCTCAAAATCATTTAGCAACGAAGATATGACTACTGGAAGTAGCGAATTGTCTTCCAAGTAAGCATACTCAAGATTTTCTGGCAGCGGTTTCAACTCAAGATCAGTCGGTGGTTCTTGAAGTGATGTTTTGATCCTCATCTGATCATTAAGACTGATTTCCTCAAAATCTTCTTCTATTATCTCTCCTTCTTCTTCTTCTTCTTCTTCTTCTTCTTCCATCTTAACTTCCATAAAATCAGCGAATTCTTTATCAAAAGTTGTTTCACTAATCTTCTCTGAATTAGTCATGAATGGATCAGAATCTTCTAGTAATGCATCCAATTCTTCTTCAGTGACTTCATCGATTACATCAATGTTAAAACAAGTGTCATCACTGGAATGTGGATATTTCATTGCTTTATCGATTAAGAACGTGATTCTATCCTCTCCAACTCCAAGATTGAGTTCTCTTCCTTTTACTTTGATGATTGCATCAGCGGTGTTTAGAAAAGGTCTTCCTAAAATAAGTGGTACTCTACTATCTTCCTCCATTTCTAAAATTACAAAATCTACGGGAAAAATGAATTTACCTACTTGGACAAGCATATTCTCAGCAATACCAACAGGATATTGGTAAGTATGATTAGCTAATCGGATACTCATCCTTGTGGGTTTCAAGGTATTGATTGAAAGTTTCGTATACAGCGAATAAGGCATCAAATTGATACTCGCACCTAAGTCGGCTAAAGCATCGCATGTGATGTTGTTTCCTAATATGCATGGAATCAGAAAACTTCCGGGATCTCCGAGTTTTTGTGGAATTTTGTTTTGAACAATAGCTGAACATTCTTCATTGAGAAAGGTAGCGGATATTTGCTCCAACTTGTTTTTGTTGTTAAGAAGTTCTTTCAAAAATTTCCCGTAATTGGGCATTCCAGCTAAAACATCAATGAGAGGTACATTGAGTCTAACTTCTTTGATTATTTCAACAAACTTCTTATAACGCTCCTCCATTCTTTCTTTCTTAAGGCTCTGTGGATATGGAATTTTTGGAGTATAAGCCTTAACTAGTGGTTTGGGTTTGGGTTTGGGCGGTGTTTTTGGTGTATTTTCCTTCTTGGATTCTTCATCTTCATCCTCACTATCGAAATCGATAGTTGTGGTGTTGTTTGGGTTGGGTGGTGGATCATAAGACAGGCCACTTCTTGTGAATACAGCATTGATATGCTCATTTCTGGTTGGTGGTGGACGATAAGTCTTATCATTCGATGATGATGATGGTTTTGGGTTGGTTTGGGTGTTACTAGGCAACGAACCTGATGGTCGTGAAGAAATTTGATCAGAGAGTCTCCCAAATTTGTTTTCAAGATCTTGGATAGATGCTTGATGATTTTTCTGACCTTGCTCAACTTTGGTTTTGAGATTGAAAAATTGATTCTTGACGAACTCGTTAGTTGATTTTTGGGCAGTGACAAATTCTCTCATCATTTTTTCAAAATCTGTTTCTTCAGATTTCTTATCGGAACTTTGTGAGGTTTGGTTCTCTACTTTTGGTTGGGACTCATGGTTGTTATCCCTTTGTCGGCGATCTTGCCAATTAGCAGAGTTTCTTCCGTAATAATTTCCTCGATATCCTCCTCCTCGGTATCCTCCTTGGATATAATTAGCTTCTCCTTCTTTTGGTTGATCCATAGGTTGATCATCGCATTCTGATGATGGATGGTTTCCTCCACAGTTGTTACAACCATCTCGCATTTCTTTCATCTCTCCTCTAAGATCTTTGTAGTGCGAATCGATTTTGGAAACCAAGGTTTCCATTTTCTCCATGAGTTTAGATGAATCAGAACTTTCGGCGAAAGCAACGGTTTTTCTTAAGGGTTTTGTCTTGGCATCTTTTGACCAGTCGAGTTTGAGAAGAACTCGGTCTTCAAGCAATTGATATGCCTGGTTAGGAGTCTTATAAAGAAAAATTCCTCCAGCATCAAGAATTCCTTGAGATGTTTCATCAAGTCCATGGTAAAAGATTTGAATAATGGTTCCTCGTCCTAAACCATGTCCATGACAACTTCGAAGTAAATCCTTCAGACGAAGCCAGGCTTCGACGAGTGATTCGTTAGGATTTTGTGTGAAAGCACGAATTTCTCCCATGAGTCGATCAAACATTGCAGGTGGAAAGAATCGGCTTACAAAAGCTTGCCTCATCTCCTCCCAAGTAGTGATGATTCCTGGTGTTAATTCGTTATACCACACTTTTGCATCTCCAGCAAGTGATGACGGAAAAAGTTTGAGTTTAATGGCGTCTACATTTGTATCACCATATCGGAACATGCCACAAATTTCAATGAATTCGGCAACGTGTTTGTGAGGATCGGCCCTCGAACGGCCATCGAATTGACGGTCTTTGATCATAGAAAGATGGTGACCTTTCACGGTGAAATTGTCACCTAAGTTGACAGCAACAATAGCAGCTCCAGGAGTTGGTGCTACGGCTCGGTTTGCTTCCCACATGGGTCTATCGTCAGCCATGGGAAAAGGTTGGTCAGTGAATGGGTTGTAAACGACTTTGGCTTCAAAAAGGTTATCAAACGTTGGGTTTGGTACTCTTGGTACACGATTGGCTAGTGGAACAAAGGGTGTTCTTCTTCTTCTTTGTCTTCGGACTAAACGTTCGGGATCTGAAAATGGTGGAATTGGTTCTACTCCAGTTGATCGAGTGTTCATACAATTCCCCAACGAATCGAGGCAATGTCTAAACAAACGAGCAAAGAATGAAAACAATTTGAAAAGTTCAGAATCGTCTATCCGATCCGGATAGAACAGTCTACCGATCGGATAGATCTCTCGGTAAATTGGATTTGAAGGATCCGATCGGATGGAAGTGTGCGCCGATCGGATGGTTCTCTCGGTAAATTAAAATTTTGGAAAGCCGATCGGATGGATGAATAACCGATCGGATGGGCAGCTCGGTAAAACTTTTTTTTTTTTTTTTTTTACGAAAACTAACTATATGAGAATTGGACTAAAACTTACAGAAACACGATCAAAATCCCCGGCAACGGCGCCAAAAACTTGATGTGCCCGGTTCGGTGCAAGTTTTAAATTATAAAGGGTGAATTACCGAATCTAATAACAACACATACGAGCAAGTATACTCGTCCGTTGTAGCAAGATTTTGATGGTAAGTCGGGATCGTTCGCAGGGATTTGTGTAGTGAATCGAATTGCAAGTTAAAAGCAACAATCTCAAATAAGCAGTAATGATATAATGAAAATTCAAATGATTAAAAACTACACTTGCTTAGACTAGTGTACTCCAATTGACTAATATGATTGTGATAACTTTGGAAAACATGTTGGTTGTGATAATTAGTTTTGACACTAATCTATTGTTCCTACAAATTAAACCTTCGTCAAGATTTTGGTTTATAAAAACAAGCATTACGATTAACCAATCAATTCAAGATCAATTCAAGGTTCATGAGTTGGTGTTCCTCAAACACAAAAACAATCTTTTGTCTAATCAAACAAGCTTAGGAAATGGTCAATACAAAAGGTAACCAATTATAGACAAAAGGTCACAATTGAAAGCAAACTATTAATCTTTCGACCTTTAAAGTGGTTTACAATCAATCCGTTTTGATAGACAAAAGCTTTTTCATTACAATCACAATTAAGTTCCTTTGGTTAATCAAGAATAGTGGTAGACAACAATCATTCATAGACAAATGATTATAACTAGTGGAATAACAATAGTTCTTTCAACCCTCAAGATTACTAGCACTAGTCAAACTTGATTTCCCAAATGTCACTATGAAACTTTATCACAATTGGTTCTTAGAATTGACTTGAAATTGAATTAAAACATGTTATCACAATCATATGCAAATCAATGAATAATACACATCATCTAAGCAAGTGCACAAAGGCACTAGCCACTCATAGCAAACATAAATGTAAACTCAATAATTTGAACATTAGAAACCATGATTGAAAGTCTTACAATGATTTGGGAATAAGATTACAAGTGAAAGACAATGATTCCACAAGCAATGAAAATGGTAAATTCGACTTTCTCCCTTCTCCTGGACTTATGGACGAATTTCTTGAGTTTCTTCTGTGAATGGTTCTCTCCTAGCACTTGTTTTTCATCTCTCTATCTCTCTAAATTGATTGGTATATAAATACTCAACTAAAGGTTCCATAAATTGCTCCAACCAAGGGTCTAAGTGCATAAATGCTTCTCTTGCCCTCCAAGTAGTATTGAATGGTTAGAATAATGACAAGAAGGGCCTAGAACCGGAGTTATAAAGTCACAATCCTTGATAAAGAAGTCTTGGGCAAAACAGCGACTTCCAACCGATCGGATGGAATGGTCTACCGATCGGTTGGTCTTCTCGGTAAATCCACTTCCACTCCATCCGAATCGGTTGCGGGCGGCGACCGATCGGATGGTGATGGCTGCTGAACCTTTTTCTTGAACTTTTGCGTATGACTTGTTTCTCGGACGTAGCTCTTGATTCTTCGGTCTTTCTCTTTATCCTAAAGCTTATGAACTTGACTACTTGGACTTTAACTCCTTGAAGTACCTTACGAAGCGGAACTTGACACAAGATTCACATGAAATCTCAAATACTTCCTTTCTTTTCATTTTTGCATCTTTTCCATCCATTTTCCTGTCTTTGGCTACAAATGCTTTGCAAACACACTTTGGTACGATTTAGTAACAAAAGCATATAAATATAACCACAAAACATATATAAAACTACCAATAACGCTATCAAAAACATGTTAGATTTATGCGTTATCAAAAATGTTGGATACGCCGTATCTTATAATCGTTAAAATTAAATCAGACTTTTATTCAGAAAATAGATACGCCGCTTAGAAATTAGAATGCGCCGTATCAATTTTAATAATCAAAAATCGATATTTATTTAAAATTAAATGCATCGTATTAACAAAAGTTAATGCGCCGTATTTTCGTTACGTTTCAAAATATAAGATTTTTGATTCAGAAGATACGCCGTATCGACAGAGATCGATGCGTCGTATCTGTTTAATAATTCGAAAACTGTTTTTAATTAAAATAATAGATACGCCGTATCTGCTAAAGCAGATGCGTCGTATGGCGTTAACGTTTAGAAATTTTTTTTTATCAAAAACAGATACGCCGTATCTTGGGGAAAAGATGCGTCGTATCGAATTAATTAAACGCGTTGTATTTTATAAAAATTAAACGCAATACAACGATAGCAGAATACAAAAAATACGAAAAATAAAAAAAATAAACACAAACGAAAATAAACACAAAGAAAACAAACAAATAGCACACAAAAACAGAAAATATGCAAAATAATACAATGAATGCAAATTAATCTAATACACAACAGAATTAGCGGTTAGATAAAAAAATTAAAAACCTAATTAAAATACTAATCAAATTAACAGATAATAACAATTCACTCCCCGGCAGCGGCGCCAAAAACTTGATGCGGTGCGATGTGTCGTTGCGGTTTAGCAGTATTAATGCCTACTCAAGTTTTAAATTTATATTTAGCCGACTTATCAATAACACACACACTTAACGAGCAGTGTACCCGGTCAGTATGAATATAATGGTAAGTAGAGTGTCGATCACTAAGAGTGGAACGTATTATCTAGTTATTCTAATCAGTATTTTAATATATTAAGTTAGCTATACAACCTATTCTAACGCAAGGGGGTTCAGCCTGAGAGACTGGCACGATTTGGTTGCAATTAAATAATAACTAAACCAATAGGCACGAATCAGCGAATAGCACACACGTACACAGATAAATACTCGAGACAATAAGAAGATCTGTCCTGATAGATAAGTAGTTTGTCACTTGTTTTATTGCTAGTTTTATATGAAGTGTATAGTTCGATGCAACGCACCGAGATTAAGTCCTTTCTCGTTGGTTCTAATCTTATCAGCGAGTAAACCCTTAATGATTACTTATGACTATCCTATTTATCTTTCTTCCTACTTTTCTACAGACGATAGAATGCATAGGCGATCTAATAAATAGGCGAGGGCAGAGGCATGGCGACCCGATCAACGCTCAGCTAGACACAGAGGTTATCAATGCACTAATAAAAGTCACCAAAGACATCAACATATAAACTTTAATTAATGAGAAAGCAGTTTTAAGGGAGTGCAATCTTTCCGTTGTCACATTACACAAGCCACCAATCTTGATGAATTAAAGTTTACTAACACAATAAAACAAAACTACTTAATGAATTAAACACATGCAGCACCTTCTTACAGCTCTTGTATCTTCGTTCGGGTGTGTCTTGTGCTGCCTATTCGACTGAATTCGCCCTAGGTTTCTGTACTTCGTACTTCGTATATAATATTATGCCTCCCGAATTCGTCTGGTCTTGGGGTATTTATAGTTTCTGTCTGAGGGTAAGATGCGGCGCATCTAGTAAGTATATGCGGCGCATTGACTTAACTTCGCGTGGGGTCCAAGATTAATATATTCAGGAATATTCGTACACCGCCAGAAGATGCGGCGTAACTCCATAAATAGATGCGGCGCATGTCCTCTTGTATCTTGGATCGTATCTGGTGAAATCTGGATAGTGATGCGCCGTATGTAATAAGTGAGATGCGGCGCATCTGGAGCAGATTTGTCTTGATCTTGTACATTTCAGTAGACTCTTAACTTCTTGCATGTTTTGCCCCATAATTAGTCCAAAATCGCCAAGTTTCACCAAATGCTTGTTTTTACCTGAGAATTACAAAAGTAAACGATTAAGTATCAATCCTCATACATAATATAATAAAACAAGTCAAATTAATAGGATAAATGATAGTAATAAAATGTACTTATTTGAGTTCATCAAATATCCCCCCACTTGAACTTTACTTGTCCCCAAGTAAACCTTAGAATTAATCTTATGAAAATGAATCCTAAAAGATATTAGGATTTATTTTTATATTTAAGCATGTATTCATTTTTGTCATAATCACACAACCAAACACTTAACGAATTAGAAGTAAAATAAAATAATTTGATAAAAGCAAATCTAATCGTTTAACTGTCCAGTCGTGACGAATATTCTATCATAAGCTTGGCAAGTATACACATCTCCCCCACTAAAGCCAAGGAATAACAAGTCTAAAGCGGTAAAAAGGGTTTTTAGGTTTAAGGGTTAATTATTCTCCTTAATCTCTATCGATCTCAAATTCCAGAAAAGGCGACAAAATCACAAATACATGATCGAATCCACGAACACGATACTTGCAATTGCTCAAATCCTTAACTCGAATAGGCTAAAGATAGGACCAAGTAATCTTTACCAATAATATTATATCAAAAAGGGCGACAAAATCATAAATACATAGTCGAATCCACGACTACGATACTTAAGATTGCTCAAATCCCTAATCTCAATAAATCAAAGGTTTGGATCAAGAATAATATAGGGTATGGATAATATTTTGGGATACAAATTGGTGTAAAATGAAAAATAAACAAAACAGATAGATTAAAATCCTAAGTGTGGTTAATCACTATCCCAACCATCCCATGAATAAGACTCATATCATTGAATAACTCACGCTTTAACACTTGAAACACACGCTTTAGGTAGACACGAATTATACTCAACAAGATCTTAATCAAAGAATAAACCTTAGTTGGTGTTCCCATAACTGCCAACTCCCATTCAATCCATAGATATAATATACAACAATTAGTGGTGATATCGACCACTTAATACAAAACTTCACATAAGTTGGTTAAAACAAACATCCAACTTTCTTCTTTTTTCTTTTTCTTTTCCTTTTTTTTTTCGATTTTTTTTTTTATTTTTTTTTATTTTTTTTATTTTTACATAAACATATATGTGTAAAATTTCACCACATCACTAAAACGATAATTCTGGATAATTTTTCCATATTTTTCATGACTTCAGAAATAACGGTAATAGTGAAAGTAGTAAACACACGAAAAATAAACTCAAAGATATACAATATTTACTTTCACTCCAATTGCATTGTGCAATTTCCCGACCTAACCATAGATAATGAATTACGCACGCGAACACAGGTAATGTAAGGAAACACACTTTGCCTAAAGCAATTAACCAACCACGGATTTTAATCTACAGGGTAGGCTAAGGTGTAAGGTGTAACGAAACATTTTAACAAAGGTGTAAGAAACGAAAGGAATGGCTCTGAGTGTTTTTCTAGGGGTATCTTACTCTAAAAATGAGAGTAACAAAAGGGTTTATACGGGGGTTAACTAACCAGTGTAGTTAGCTAATAACACATAACATATAAGGCTATTTGGGTGTAATCCTAGAAATTTTACCAATTTAGACAAGTCATTCCAATTATATAAATAATACTTATTATGGTGGTCTCGAATAGTATACAAGCCAAGTTCTAAAGTTTACAAGTCACCGGCACACTCATAGATTTGTGAATTTTGAAAAATCACAATTTTTGAAAATAACGTCATGTGTGCAGCTATGCAACTTAGACTTTAAACAAAAACATGCTAAAAATTTTAAAATTTTTATATATTAAGCACATTTTAAGCATAATTTTTGAAAAGTTTAGGACAAGTAAGTGTTAAGTGTTCTAATTCTCCAATCCCCCCACTTAAGTTAAACAACGTCCTCGTTGTTTGTATCAAAGGTTAAAAACTGGAAAATAAAAGAATTAGAACAGAAAAAACTCCCCTGAGATTTGCTCGGTATGATCCTCCATTTGTATAAGAGCAAAAATCATCTTTCTTGTGGATTAGAACGTTTAAGCTTCATAATAGATGTATCCACAGGAAATGCAGGAATCTATAATACCACCAAGGCTTTAAAACACACCTAAGTTAAGAAAGGTTCAAACTTGCATAATACATTAGTAGTTAGTTAAAATAAAACCTAAAAATTAAAAATGAAAATCATCAGGTCGTAGATGCGCCGTATCTTATGGAAGAAGATACGCCGTATCGAGCCTGGAATAAGTACGGATCAGAATAGAAGATGCGTCGCATCCTTAACCAGGGATGTGCCGCATTAAAATAAACTGATAAAAAGTTTTAAAGTCAAAAATAAAAAATGCAGAAAAATAAAGATATGACCTGTGCAGGAGATGCGTCGCATCTCAGGATTGAGATGCGCCGTATCCTCTGCGGCCTGACTGACTCGACACATAAACAGAATAATAAAAATTTCTCCGGGTTGTCTCCCGGTAAGCACTTGTCTTTATTCCAGAGTCTTCAAGTTAGACTCACGTTCAGCTCATCAATATTGATCGTTGGTTCCCACATTGCCATGTAGGATCCATTTAGCAACTAATTCGTCACGTATATATTCAGGTCCCAAATTCAAAACTCCTTTATAGAATCCTTCCATCATTTGATATGGGTACTCAATTCCTCTCTTCATGTCATCATTAGTAATAAAAAGGAATGGAGAGAATTTGTAGCAGAACCTATTAGTAGCATGTTTAAACCCAGGGTGAGTTCTGGGCATCATATAAGTGATAATGTCGCTTCCACATTGAAAGGTGATCTTTCCTTCAAATCGTTTTGCATTAATAGTGATCTCCCTACAAAATGGTTTTCCAACAATCACGTCACCCATATCGCTGTCACGATAGGCATTCATGTCTTCAACAACGGCGAACTCAGTAACAATAGTAAAGCATCCAACGAAGACCGGGACATTAATGAAGGCCCCAACAACATTCTTTCCCTTATGCTCCACTTTATTTCTCATAATAGAATTGTAAAAGCTTCTTGACATGACATTGATTGGTAGAATAGGAAAGAAATTGGCGTCAATGCATTTGTACCCAATCATGCATGGAAATTGCAAATTGTAAGCACAATCGGCGTGGATCCTTCTACCGTAATCCCAAGAACCATCATATCCCTCAAATTCATCATAATTCCTAGTATTAATAACGTTGACTTTTGGACTATCCAGAATTTCTCCATCTTCTAACTCAGATTCCGCATCATCCATGAACAGGTCATTGGATTCTAATGATCCATCAAGGTCATTAATTTCAATGTAGTCCCCATCGTAACGCTCGGGTGATTTATCATGCACTAATATTTCATTCATAAAATTGGCTTCGAAGTCGAAGTCAATAAGTTCCCCGAATCCGACCATTTTCCTTCTGAGATAATCACGAAAGCATCAGTAGGATTTGCTCAAGAAAGTAATAAATCAGAAATTAACAACGAGAACGGAATACGAAAAATTGAAGTTACTGATATCTGCAGACGATGCGCCGTATCCAAAATGTTGGATACGCCGTGTAACACCCCAACCCGGCAAGGGTAGAAGTGTCACAAATACGGATTCTTATCAGAACAAACACAAGCATATGACATACATAATACAATAGGATTCCAAGGGTTACAAACCAAAATCTGAATTTACAAGGTTACAAGTGAGATATACAATAATCACTAAGTCTGAATATAACTTTTCAAATCATCTCAAATCCAATTTAGCTAGCAAGGTCTTCTAAGTCAAAGGCTCTCTCTAATAACAACCCAGCTTCCAACTAAAAACCTGCCGCACACGAAAAGAAAACGTGCGGCTGAGCTTACAAAGCCCAGTGAACAGATATATAATAAACGGAAACGAAAGCAAAAGATATGAAAGTAAAAGGAAAAAAACAGATACAGTATAACGAAATAGATAAGTCAAGGTACAGAGAGAGAGAGTAAAGGTCTAGGACAGTAATCCACCACGAGCCCAGAAACATATCATATCAAATCACATACCAGGGTGTATGGAGGGGTGACCTCAGCATACCAAGACAGGGTTGAGGGGATACCTCCAGGGTTGGAGTTGCAAGCTCCCAGGGTTGTGAAAGGCATGTATTGCACACAGTACCAGTCACCAGACATACCAGATATATCAGAAACAGAACAAGTCTAGGATGCATCCATTCGCCCCCCAAGAACAAAAATTATTGGCCATAATAACGGGAGTGTGCACATATCAGAATCAAGATGGGGACGGTGTAACCAAATCACTAGGGCTACACACTAGTCATGCCAGTGGTGCATCACAGACACGGCCATGTTACCTTCATGGCTAGGGAACAAATTTTGGCTCGGGTATCAAACTGGGAGTCAAAGGTCAAAGGTCAAAGGTTCATATCATAATCAGGGTGTCATATCAGAAGGTTCAATATCAGCAGGTCAATATCAGGAGGTCAATAATCCAAGTTCCATAGTAACAGTTCATTTAAAAAGGTTTCTAATTAAGAGTCCATTTAAAATAATCTTTTAATAATGATCTTCATAAAAATGATCCTTCAGAGTAGATTTCATAAAATGATCTTTCAAAATGGTTTTTCATAAGGATAGTCTTTTAAAATAGTTTTCATACAAGTTAGTAAAATCCCAATTAAAAGAGTATTGTATCATATTTGTAAACTTCATTTTAAATGGCTTTTTCTCAAATCATTTTCCAGGTCAGAATTAAAAAGGCTTCGCAGTCTAGGTTCATATAATAGGCCAAAGGTTCAAGGCAAAGGAATCATAGCACAGTATCAAATGTCAGGTATCATATTAGGGTTCATGTCAGGGTTCATATCAGGATTCAAGACAAGAGATAAATGCAGGGGTTCATTATTAGGAGGTCAAGTCTCAGGTATCAAATCAGAGGCTAAACAGATCAGAACATGAAAGAGGTCATAGGAAACCTTACAGAGAAGGTCAGAATATCTGTACCTTATTCCAAAAGCAATTACAACTCAGAAATGAATAAGATGAAACAGAATCAGGTCCTCTCCTTCTTCACACCTAGAGGGGTAGAAACGAAATCACAACCCTTTCCATTTTAAGTGACTTTCCATATTTAGCAGGTTTCCAAATTTAGTGAGTTTCCATTTTTAGAAGGTTTCCTCTTTTAAGCTTTTAGATTCCTCAAGTTACTCTTTTAGTCCTTTAGGTTTCATAATTTACACTTTATACCCCTTATATTCCAGAAGTTACACTTAACACTTTCATGTATTCATAGATAGACATTAAACCCTTAATTTATCCATTTTACACAATGAATACTTATTTTAATAAGTTGTTCGAATGGACCTTTAAATATTCATAATTTACACATTAAGTCCCTCAAGTTATCAAAGTTACATATTAAGTCCTTTAATTTACAATTTCAACCTTTAATTATCAATAATTACCTATTAAGCCATTAAATTACCAAAATAGCACTTAACCCCCTGAATATAATTAATTACTCAAATCAACCTTAAGTTTCCAGAAATTACATATTTAGTCCCTCTATTTTAATTACTTTCAAAATTGATTTATACTTTATCAATTAAACATTTTAACCCTTTTAAATACAAAAATTACACATGGGACCCTCATCTTACATTTTATTCGACATGTACACAGCCCAAATTAAGTTCTAAAAATATCCCTTTAGTTTTAAAAGTTACAAAACTCACCCAAAACATTTAAATACAAATCGTATAACCCTTAAAACACACGAATTCAAACCCTAACACCTCTAACCTATTTTTAATCATTAAACAATCATTAAACACCATTAATTATCATCAAAACAAATCCAAATTCCCAAACCCTAATCGAAAACCAATTTCTTCCTTTTTCTCTTATTAACCGATTTACACATAACTCAAAAATAATTGTTTTAGGCCTTAATAATTCAAAGTACCATCTTTCCAAGTCTATTATGATTGTATAGGGTCCAAATAAAATAAATATGAAGCCTCAAAATTTCGGATTGAATTATTTAGGGTTTATGCATGTTTTTAAGATTTAATTCACAAATAATTCATAGAGTATGCATGGATCAATGTTATCATTTTATATGATGTTCATATGATGTAAGGGACCTGAGAAAAATACCAACCCAAGATTTGAACGTGCGAAAAAGGGCTGCACCAATTGTGTGATACGTGTATATGAAAATCGAACCAAAAATCCAAAACGACTCCAAAAGCTTCTCCACAACCTTTCCAACATTTTTCCCAGAGTATACACGATATAAGGATTATGATAAAAATCATGAACGAATTTTATATAGCTTGATCGAATTTATTTAGAAGGTACCTTAAAAATAGGCTCGATAAGAACAATAATCCACAAAACTCGAATTCAGCCAAGAACAGCCTCAAATCTATTTTTCATGGATCACATATGATACAAGGAATATGAGAAAAATAAGAAACGAATTTTTAGAAGGTCGCAAGAATTAATTCGATCCATACCTCCTTTAAACCTAGCGACAAGAAAACAATTCACCAAGATCGAATCGTGCAAGGAACACCTTCACAATGATTTTTCTAGGACTCTTTGGATGATGCTTGAACTCAAAAAAATGGCTTAGGGTTTGATGAATGTCGAATGGAGGCTATGGAAATTGTGTGTGTTTTTTATTTTCAATCGGCATTAGGGTTAGGAAAAGGAAATGTGTTTTGTGATCTTAAATTGATTTGGCCGAGTATATGGGGAGGGTTGGACCAAGGAATTCGGCAAAATGGTTGGCATGATCATTTGATTGATTTACTTCCATAATTATCCATTTTAAAATCATTTATATAATCATAATAATACATAATATTTCATTCGGCTCATGTAGGGGCATTTTAGTAATTTTGTCACTTGTATAAATGTTGAATTAAGTTGTTAAAATTATTTGGTAACATATCCTGTGCATTGCCAGAAGTTTAGGATTGTTTTGATACTTTATAAGCTTTTAAATAAATTTTTAAACTTGTAGGGGCATTTTGGTCATTTTACATGCTTTTCAGATTTTAGGGTTTTACAACTCTTCCCCTCTAAAAGAAAAATTTTGTCCTCGAAATTTGCAAAGAAGCAGAAAACACAGCGGATAGCGGAAGCAGGTTACACGCAGAACAAAACCTAAAAGATTGAGAACCATGACTTAACACGCATCACATATAAAACCTCAACCATATCTCAAGCCTTATTGTCAAAATACTTAAGAAAATCCGAAATCCAAACAAGGTACTAAAGTCAAAGGAATCCAAACATGGTCTTAAACACTAATAGCATAAATGGCTTGAGCTCTAATCCTAACCCTAGATCGAGTTGCTTGCAGTGGACTCCAAATCTTCATCATCTTCGCTGAGCCATCCGTTATGGTTCCCCTCAGGCTGTGGCAGGGGTCGCCTGGCAAAGCCATCTTCAGAGTCTCTCCTTCCATTTGCTTCTCCGTCCACAAGGCCATCCAAATTGCGAGGCTCAACTCGCACAACTCCATTTTCTTCAACAAACTTGGGACACTCTCCCGGGTATCTGGTTATGACTCCGTCTTTATCGGTTATCTTTGTACTGTACACCTGCACCTCCATTCCGTCTCGATTCTCCATGGTCATCTTCTCTTCAATACGGCACGGCCACATACTCGCAGGAATCGAGATCCTCCTTGCAGTCCGCCTCAGTTTCCCAATCCATCTACGGCCAGTAGGAAAAGCGGTTGTCCAATGGCGCTTGATGAGTGCGGGGGGTGCCATTCTGAAAATGACATACGCGATGCTAAGCACTAGAATCCGACAGATGTCTAAACTACTCATGAACTCAAGAAACTAAACATAAAAGAGCAGGGGAAACATAAGCACAACAGGAACATCAACAGATTCCTAATGTCAACCTAGATCCTTACTAGTCATAACTTATGTTCCTACAGGGAAAATTCCGGGAGCAATTCTTACAGGTTATCTTATGAGCGCCTACAGTGGAAACCTAGTGGTCCAAACTTCACAGGTCAAGGGTAAATGTATTACAAGTCGCAGCCTGGTCTCTGATACCATAATTGTAACACCCCAACCCGGAAAGGGTAGAAGTGTCACAAATACGGATTCTTATCAGAACAAACACAAGCATATGACATACATAATACAATAGGATTCCAAGGGTTACAAACCAAAATCTGAATTTACAAGGTTACAAGTGAGATATACAATAATCACTAAGTCTGAATATAACTTTTCAAATCATCTCAAATCCAATTTAGCTAGCAAGGTCCTCTAAGTCAAAGGCTCTCTCTAATAACAACCCAGCTTCCAACTAAAAACCTGCCGCACACGAAAAGAAAACGTGCGGCTGAGCTTACAAAGCCCAGTGAACAGATATATAATAAACGGAAACGAAAGCAAAAGATATGAAAGTAAAAGGAAAAAAACAGATACAGTATAACGAAATAGATAAGTCAAGGTACAGAGAGAGAGAGTAAAGGTCTAGGACAGTAATCCACCACGAGCCCAGAAACATATCATATCAAATCACATACCAGGGTGTATGGAGGGGTGACCTCAGCATACCAAGACAGGGTTGAGGGGATACCTCCAGGGTTGGAGTTGCAAGCTCCCAGGGTTGTGAAAGGCATGTATTGCACACAGTACCAGTCACCAGACATACCAGATATATCAGAAACAGAACAAGTCTAGGATGCATCCATTCGCCCCCCAAGAACAAAAATTATTGGCCATAATAACGGGAGTGTGCACATATCAGAATCAAGATGGGGACGGTGTAACCAAATCACTAGGGCTACACACTAGTCATGCCAGTGGTGCATCACAGACACGGCCATGTTACCTTCATGGCTAGGGAACAAATTTTGGCTCGGGTATCAAACTGGGAGTCAAAGGTCAAAGGTCAAAGGTTCATATCATAATCAGGGTGTCATATCAGAAGGTTCAATATCAGCAGGTCAATATCAGGAGGTCAATAATCCAAGTTCCATAGTAACAGTTCATTTAAAAAGGTTTCTAATTAAGAGTCCATTTAAAATAATCTTTTAATAATGATCTTCATAAAAATGATCCTTCAGAGTAGATTTCATAAAATGATCTTTCAAAATGGTTTTTCATAAGGATAGTCTTTTAAAATAGTTTTCATACAAGTTAGTAAAATCCCAATTAAAAGAGTATTGTATCATATTTGTAAACTTCATTTTAAATGGCTTTTTCTCAAATCATTTTCCAGGTCAGAATTAAAAAGGCTTCACAGTCTAGGTTCATATAATAGGCCAAAGGTTCAAGGCAAAGGAATCATAGCAAGGTATCAAATGTCAGGTATCATATTAGGGTTCATGTCAGGGTTCATATCAGGATTCAAGACAAGAGATAAATGCAGGGGTTCATTATCAGGAGGTCAAGTCTCAGGTATCAAATCAGAAATGAATAAGATGAAACAGAATCAGGTCCTCTCCTTCTTCACACCTAGAGGGGTAGAAACGAAATCACAACCCTTTCCATTTTAAGTGACTTTCCATATTTAGCAGGTTTCCAAATTTAGTGAGTTTCCATTTTTAGAAGGTTTCCTCTTTTTAGCTTTTAGATTCCTCAAGTTACTCTTTTAGTCCTTTAGGTTTCATAATTTACACTTTATACCCCTTATATTCCAGAAGTTACACTTAACACTTTCATGTATTCATAGATAGACATTAAACCCTTAATTTATCCATTTTACACAATGAATACTTATTTTAATAAGTTGTTCGAATGGACCTTTAAATATTCATAATTTACACATTAAGTCCCTCAAGTTATCAAAGTTACATATTAAGTCCTTTAATTTACAATTTCAACCTTTAATTATCAATAATTACCTATTAAGCCATTAAATTACCAAAATAGCACTTAACCCCCTGAATATAATTAATTACTCAAATCAACCTTAAGTTTCCAGAAATTACATATTTAGTCCCTCTATTTTAATTACTTTCAAAATTGATTTATACTTTATCAATTAAACATTTTAACCCTTTTAAATACAAAAATTACACATGGGACCCTCATCTTACATTTTATTCGACATGTACACAGCCCAAATTAACTTCTAAAAATATCCCTTTAGTTTTAAAAGTTACAAAACTCACCCAAAACATTTAAATACAAATCGTATAACCCTTAAAACACACGAATTCAAACCCTAACACCTCTAACCTATTTTTAATCATTACACAATCATTAAACACCATTAATTATCATCAAAACAAATCCAAATTCCCAAACCCTAATCGAAAACCAATTTCTTCCTTTTTCTCTTATTAACCGATTTACACATAACTTAAAAATAATTGTTTTAGGCCTTAATAATTCGAAGTACCATCTTTACAGGTCTATTATGATTGTATAGGGTCCAAATAAAATAAATATGAAGCCTCAAAATTTCGGATTGAATTATTTAGGGTTTATGCATGTTTTTAAGATTTAATTCACAAATAATTCATAGAGTATGCATGGATCGATTTTATCATTTTATATGATGTTCATATGATGTAAGGGACCTGATAAAAATACCAACCCAAGATTTGAACGTGCGAAAAAGGGCTGCACCAATTGTTTTATACGTGTATATGAAAATCGAACCAAAAATCCAAAACGACTCCAAAAGCTTCTCCACAACCTTTCCAACATTTTTCCCAGAGTATACACGATATAAGGATTATGATAAAAATCATGAACAAATTTTATATAGCTTGATCGAATTTATTTAGAAGGTACCTTAAAAATAGGCTCGATAAGAACAATAATCCACAAAACTCGAATTCAGCCAAGAACAGCCTCAAATCTATTTTTAATGGATCACATATGATACAAGGAATATGAGAAAAATAAGAAACGAATTTTTAGAAGGTCGCAAGAATTAATTCGATCCATACCTCCTTTAAACCTAGCGACAAGAAAACAATTCACCAAGATCGAATCGTGCAAGGAACACCTTCACAATGATTTTTCTAGGACTCTTTGGATGATGCTTGAACTCAAAAAAATGGCTTAGGGTTTGATGAATGTCGAATGGAGGCTATGGAAATTGTGTGTGTGTTTTATTTTCAATCGGCATTAGGGTTAGGAAAAGGAAATGTGTTTTGTGATCTTAAATTGATTTGGCCGAGTATATGGGGAGGGTTGGACCAAGGAATTCGGCAAAATGGTTGGCATGATCATTTGATTGATTTACTTCCATAATTATCCATTTTAAAATCATTTATATAATCATAATAATACATAATATTTCATTCGGCTCATGTAGGGGCATTTTAGTAATTTTGTCACTTGTATAAAGGTTGAATTAAGTTGTTAAAATTATTTGGTAACATATCTTGTGCATTGCCAGAAGTTTAGGATTGTTTTGATACTTTATAAGCTTTTAAATAAATTTTTAAACTTGTAGGGGCATTTTGGTCATTTTACATGCTTTTCAGATTTTAGGGTTTTACACGCCGTATCTTATAATCGTTAAAATTAAATCAGACTTTTATTCAGAAAATAGATACGCCGCTTAGAAATTAGAATGCGCCGTATCAATTTTAATAATCAAAAATCGATATTTATTTAAAATTAAATGCATCGTATTAACAAAAGTTAATGCGCCGTATTTTCGTTACGTTTCAAAATATAAGATTTTTGATTCAGAAGATACGCCGTATCGACAGATATCGATGCGTCGTATCTGTTTAATAATTCGAAAACTGTTTTTAATTAAAATAATAGATACGTCGTATCTGCTAAAGCAGATGCGTCGTATGGCGTTAACGTTTAGAAATTTTTTTTATCAAAAACAGATACGCCGTATCTTGGGGAAAAGATGCGTCGTATCGAATTAATTAAACGCGTTGTATTTTATAAAAATTAAACGCAATACGCCGTATCTGAGAGATCAGATGCGCCGTATCGTTCGATTTAGCTCAGTACAACGATAGCAGAATACAAAAAATACGAAAAATAAAAACAAATAAACACAAACGAAAATAAACACAAAGAAAACAAACAAATAGCACACAAAAACAGAAAATATGCAAAATAATACAATGAATGCAAATTAATCTAATACACAACAGAATTAGCGGTTAGATAAAAAAAATTAAAAACCTAATTAAAATACTAATCAAATTAACAGATAATAACAATTCACTCCCCGGCAGCGGCGCCAAAAACTTGATGCGGTGCGATGTGTCGTTGCGGTTTAGCAGTATTAATGCCTACTCAAGTTTTAAATTTATATTTAGCCGACTTATCAATAACACACACACTTAACGAGCAGTGTACCCGGTCAGTATGAATATAATGGTAAGTAGAGTGTCGATCACTAAGAGTGGAACGTATTATCTAGTTATTCTAATCAGTATTTTAATGTAGTCAAGCATAATATGAAAAGTTTTTTGTTGACTTTTATTGTTTGAAGTTTTGTTGTTAGATATCTTGTTATTCAAGCTTGAATAAAGATTAAAATGGGTAATATAAGTTCACTAAAAAGTCTACAAAGGTTAAACCTTTTCGTCGGGTCAAAATATGTGTTTTGGTGAATCTGTGTCAGATCCGCGGATCCCTTTGTTATTAAAGGGCGGATCCCTTTTGGAAGGGATCTGGCGAATCCGTCTGCACAGAGGACAGTTTTTGATAAACTTCAAAAATTCATAACTAATTAACCGTAAGTCCGTAGAAGTCGTGCCACCTATCGTTTTAAAGGTATTTGAGTCTACTTTCATATAAAAATAATTTCATAAACTGAATCAAAACAAACATTTACAAAATCTTTGTTTTATAATAGAAAGTCATTTTTCGGTCATAACATTTGCACAAACTTTTGGTCTAATTGGAGATGGATGTCTTCATCTTTGAATATAAGCATGTTTTCTTTTGAAACTTGGTTTTGGTCATATTCATAAATATAAAGGAAAACTAATCAAGCTTGGTATACATGTTTATATTTAACACAAAGCGATGAAAAGAACTTTCGTATGCTATGCTAAATGATTAATTGTTTTACCTTGCATTACTTGATCATATGCTTATAGTTTTTGTGCTTGATTGTTTGTGTAACATATGTGGTTTCCTTACCTTGATATTCATTCACTTGTTTGTCGATTTAGTAATATTTACTAATCAATGTGCTATTTGAAGGAGTGTTTGGGATAACATCTAGTTGTGTTGAAAATGTTATTTTCTTAAATGCTTGAATAAGACATATAAGTTGAATAATGTTTAAAAAATGTAATATGTTATATGACTTCTTGTTGAGTTTGTTATTTGTGCAACATAAGTGTATTATGTGCTTATATTTTAGTTGATTTCTTGATTTCATCTTTTCTTGTGTTGTTTTCTGAAACGACAAGAATGTACGTCGAATCATAAACCACACTTGTGTTGATGATGTACTTTCCCGTCTTCTTCTCCATGATCACATTCCAAGCTTCATAGTTGGATTGACAACTTGATTGTTTCATTCGAAATACTCAAGTAGATTATTTTGGCATGCAAATATAATTGGTAATATCCAAAAATCCAAACTCAAGCTTCCCAACAACATAATTTGAAACCCCACATCCCCACACTCTATATTAAAACATATTGTTTAACTCTAAAAATCATCACACCAATTCATAAACCTTTTAACATAACATCTTCGTCACCTTAATTGTTATGCATAATGATAATAAAACGAAGCAAAGTATCATCATTGTTACTCTTCGATAGGCCATTGTAGGAATACAAATTTTCCTAACTTGAGAATGAATACTGGAGAACTTATTGCACTAGAAACTCAATTTGACCTAACGGTTGAATTGCTTCAGGGAAGTTGGGTATGTGGAATCACCCGTAAAAGTGGTCGTGTTTAGCCTTAATTGAGAACCGTTAGTAATAGTCTCCTATTCATTCTCTCACTTGAAAAATCTCTACTCCTATGTTTTCCTAACGTAAGTTTACAATGGCAATGCTTTGCATTGTCTTAGGATTATATTACTAATCAAACAAATAGTAAATTTGATTTTTCTTTTGTTAGTCAATCACAACCACTTGCCTCATCAAGCGATTATCTTGCTTTGATCGAGAAGAGATACATGACTTCAAGGATGAAGTTCAATGTATGCTAATCACCATCCGTAATGACTATACTTAGTTCATCGCCTTCATTAAACCGAAACAACCTTCTAAACAATCTAATTCCTTATCTTTTTTATCTCTTGTTAAACTCATTATATTTGATGTCCACCAATTATGGGGGAGGGAAATTCATTCGTATAATTATCTTTTAAGAACGCATATACATGTGTCTCTTACTCTTCTAAAGACATAGGTAAACATCTCTTAGCTAAAACCAACTAAACCGTACTTGCTTCAACCCTCTCTAATCCAACACTTACTCTTCTAAACACAACTCCTTCATATCCACAAACAACAACTCCACCTTCTGGATCTTAATGTAAATGAAGCCTAGGATTGTCCTAACTAGCACGTCACAACTCTATTGTCTAGAACACCATCATATATCCTCTTCTCTCTTGACACATACCTTGTACGCCATTGTTAGTGCAAACGATTTTCTAATTTAGACCATCTCTTTCAACACCTGCTATTATGAAAACTTATTTTTAAGTTTTGATAGGTGTGAGTTACCTTTGCGAGCCTTCTGTGTAAATTTAGTTCTCAGACGCCGGATCCCTTTGGGATAACCTGCCAGATCCCTTCTTGAACGGATCCGGTTGAACAAAGATACATTTCTTACTTTTCTACCTCTATATCACCTTCCAGACCTCATTAGATTTGTTACTCATACCTTATTAAACACAATTGAACTATCCTTATTCTTAGTAGTTCCTATACCTTCTTATGGATGTCTTAGGACTCTTCTAAGATGTTTATGATTTATCATTTCTTAAACACTCATCATCTTTCCATTTTGGTGCTTACACCTTCTTCCTCTCATCTTAATCCATTTATCCTCATATTAATCTTATTTTTCACAAAATCATTTTACCCATTTTATCCCTAAAATGCTCTAAAATCAAATTTTCATTTCTTATAGTTTTTAAGAAATTTTCTGACTTTCCTCTTGACCACTCTCTGATTTGTATCTCCATTAACCACTTCCTAAGCCAACTAGTTTCATCCTTAATCATCTCTTAGCTTTCTTTAGCTCTCATCTCTCTATAAAACCCATCATTAGCAACTTCTCATCATTAGTCTTAAGTTATCAGGACTTCTACTATTTAAGACACTCTCTTACACGAATCACCTTAACTTATATAGGCTAGGAGAACTTACATACACACCAATACTACATTTCCCTGTCTCAGTTATCCGGATCCCTTAGCTAGTGCTAGCCGGATCCCTTTTGAGAAGGATCTGGTGGATCCGGGGAAACCGAGCAGTTAAAAACAAACACTTTCACTTATAATCTTCCTTTCTTCACTAAAACACTAGCTCAAAACATAGGATTATCCATTTCTCTTAAGGCCTTGTTCTATAGTCTTTCTCTTCAAGCATGTTGCAACATTCATGGAAGAAGAAACTTTTATGTGTTCCGTATATTTGACCATTTATGTGTTCTCTTTTGTTATTTCCATGATATTATGTGAACAATTTCTCTGTTTGTACTAGTTGATATAATTGTTTTCCTTTTGTACTAACTCATTTGGATTTATGTAGGTGGACAATGGTCGATTCCACTATCAAGTCAATTTGTGCTCATTCGCACCTTTATCTTATTCCTCAACTTGCATTATCCTCACCATCTTCCTCCACTTCTTTCACTACTCACAAAGTCACCATGTCTACACTGGTACAGAAAGTGGCTTTCGTCACACCAAAAATGTGTGACGATATGCATATAGTCACACACGTTTTTTTGGGTGTGTGTGACGAAAGGTCGCGCCACCGTAGGTAGTATATGGTCACATTGTTAAGTTTGTGGCCGTTTTCATTGAAAAAGAGTGACCAAAACCCGAATATGTGTGACAAATTAGGCACAAGTTTTGTTGGATTTATCAGTTTTGTGTGCCGTAAACACTTTATAGTCACACAAATATTTTTTGAGAGTAACTATTGTTCGTCCTTTGGCCACATAAATATATAATATATGTGACATTTGAGATGATTTATTCAAGTAAATGTGTATTTTGTGTGACTATTTCCCGTCCTATGGCCACATGAATATATAATAAATGTGACATTTGTGATGATTTAGTCACACAACGTGTGTTGTTTTTTTGGAGTTAGTCACATACAATTTAAAAAACAGTGGCCAAAAGTGTTAATAAGTGTGACCATATGCTGTTTAAAGTGAAAAAATGTGTATTTTGTGTGACTATTGTTCATCCAATGGCCACTTGAATTTTATGTTTGTGTGGCCTTTTGTAATATTTAGTCACACAAAGCATGTTTGTTTTGGGTATTTAGTCACATACAATTAAGCAAAAAGTGGCCAAAAGTGTTAATAAGTGTGACCATTTGCTGTTTAAAGTGTAGAAATGTGTATTTTTTGTGACTATTGATCATCCAATGGCCACTTGAATTTTATGTTTGTGTGGCCTTTTGTAATATTTAGTCACACAAAGCATGTTTGTTTTGGGTATTTAGTCACATACAATTAAGCAAAAAGTGGCCAAAAGTGTTAATAAGTGTGACCATATGCTGTTTAAAGTGAAGAAATGTATATTTTGTATAACTATTGATCATCCAATGGCCACTTGAATTTTATGTTTGTGTGGCCTTTTGTAATATTTAGTCACACAAAGCATGTTTGTTTTGGGTATTTAGTCACATACAAAAAAGCAGAAAGTGGCCAAAAGTGTTAATAAGTGTGACCATATGTTGTTTAAAGTGAAGAAATGTGTATTTTGTGTGACTGTTGATCATCCAATGGCCACTTGAATTTTATGTTTGTATGGCCTTTTGTAATATTTAGTCACACAAAGCATGTTTGTTTTGGGTATTTAGTCACATACAATAAAGCAAAAAGTGTCCAAAAGTGTTAATAAGTGTGACCATATGCTGTTTAAAGTGAAAAAATGTGTATTTTGTGTGACTTTTGATCATCTAATGGCCACTTGAATTTTATGTTTGTGTGGCATTTTGTAATATTTAGTCACACAAAGCATGTTTGTTTTGGGTATTTAGTCACATACAATTAAGCAAAAAGTGTCCAAAAGTGTTATTAAGTGTGACCATATGCTGTTTAAAGTGAAGAAATCTGTATTTTGTGTGACTATTGATCATCCAATGGCCACTTGAATTTTATGTTTGTGTGGCCTTTTGTAATATTTAGTCAAACAAAGCATGTTTGTTTTGGGTATTTAGTCACATACAATTAAGCAAAAGTGGCCAAAAGTGTTAATAAGTGTGACCATATGCTGTTTACAGTGAAGAAATGTGTATTTTGTGTGACTATTGATCATCCAATGGCCACTTGAATTTTATGTTTGTGTGGCCTTTTGTAATATTTAGTCACACAAAGCATATTTGTTTTGGGTATTTAGTCACATACAATTAAGCATAAAGTGGACGAAAGTGTTAATAAGTGTGACCATATGCTGTTTAAAGTGAAGAAATGTGTATTTTGCGTGACTATTGTTCATCCAATGGTCACATGAATTTTTAGTTTATGTGGCATTTTGTAATATTTAGTCACACATCGAATTAAACAAAGAGTGACCAATAATGTTGATAAGCGTGACCATATTATGTGAGTGCATCATTAAGTCACAGGGTTAGTACTGCTATTACTAAATTAATGCTGTTGGAGCAGAGTTTATACTGCTAGTACTAAGTTAGTCCTGCTGAAGCAGAGTTACTACTGCTAGTACTATGCTAGTGCTGCTGGAATTTTTGTGTGTGTGTGTATATATATATATATATATATATATATATATATATATATATATATATATATAAAACAGAATTAAAAACAAAAAGAAATTTCAAATTGAATTAAACTCAACCGAATATACAATTGTAATGTCGTACATAATCAAATTCTCAAGTACCATAATTTAAAGACTTTTGACTCTTTGCCGGCCTAGCTTGCTTTAGGGCTTCAATAGAGACATAACTTTTGCGCTTCGATGGTGTTGTTGGTCCACATTTGTTGTTACTAATCTTTTGCATCGTAGTTGGTGGTGTAACCTGTAGTAACAAAAGACGCTTGTATCAAACATTGAATTATATATGAAGAATTATATATATGTAGGTTGAAAAAACACATGTATGTACCCAAAGCAACGATATTTGATTTCTTTAAGTGCCACAATTTGCACTTAAATAGCTAAAAAAATTGCATGTATATATCAGAAATTATTTAAACAAAAGAATAACAGGAAACATGTTGAAATACATACTGTTGGCAGTGCTTGTGTTGGAGACACATTTTGTTCCGATTGGGAATCTGGAGACTCATTTTGTCGTGACTTAGGCTTTTTCTTAAGTCCGACAATTTTAGCAGGTTCCTATATGTATATATAAAACACGTTACATTATTTAAACAAAAGAATAACAAGAAACATGTTGAAATACATACTGTTGGTACTCCTTGTGTTGGAGACACATTTCCTTGCGATTGGGAATCTGTAGACCCTTGTTGGCTTACATCTGAGGCTACTGGCAATTGAGATGAAAAATTTAACTGCACCCCTTGTTAACTCAACTATGCCATCAGTTGAGTAAGTATTTTCTTTGTTTCTGTAATCCCATTGGATAATTTCTTGATCTGGTCATCATCTTCTTTCTACAAAAAAAATGTAAGAAATGTTGGGATTAAAAGTTTTCTTGATGCTGTTAGAGTAACTGCTGCTCATATTTGTGTCAATGCTGCTCAGCTGGAGTTAGTGCTGCTCATGAACTTCAATGAAAAATATGCCTAGTGTTTACTACTGCCAGTACACAGTTACTGCTGTTAGTACGCAGTTAATATTGCTGGTATACAAGTTACTACTGCTAGTACACAGTTAATGCTGCTGGTATATAAGCATAATAATAGAATTTGCAGTCAAACTTACAAGTTTATCTCCCACTGACCTAATCTCATCATCTAGAAATTTGCCGTCTTTGTTTACCCTTCCTTTCAACCACATTATACCACGCAGGGGTTCTTCATCTGCTTCAATCTCTTTATTTTCGATCTAATAAACATCAAATGCATACACATGTAAAGTTAAAACAAGATAAACGAAAATATGAGGATGCATACACATGTAATCTTACCATTTTCTCTTTCACATAAACATATCCACCTCGTCCCATTTTATGCTGGTGCAAGACCCGAATTTTTCTTTAATTCTTCAATCAGTTTAAGGAGACTACTAAAAGAGAAGACAAAGATTGAAGAGGAGATCAAGGCTACAATGAAAGAAGAGAGCTCTGCAACCGACTTACATGCCTTACCTCATAAAGAAAAAGACCCAGGAAGTTTTACTTTACCTTGTTCAATTAATGATATATCTTTCAATAATGTGTTAGCTGACTTAGGAGCTAGCGTTAGTGTAATGCCCCTTAAGACATTCACTACCCTAGGACTAAGAAAATTAGCACCAACTAAGTTACTTATTGAATTGGCTGATAAAACGGTAAAACGACCTGAAGGGATTGCTAATAATGTGCTAGTTAAGATTGAGAAGTTTGTTTTCCCTATAGACTTTGTTATATTAGATATGCCTGAGGATGTTAAGATTCCTTTAATCCTTGGAAGACCTTTCTTGTCTACCGCCCATGCTAAGATTGATGTGTTTAAAAGAAAAATCTCATTAAGGGTAGGGAATAATAAACTAGTCTATAAGTGCCAAGATCCTGTTAAAAGCATAATTAGAGGCATCTATGTGCTAGGATTAAGAGAACGTATGGACCTCGATCTTGAAGCTAGGCTTATGGGAGAAACATTGATTCAAAACAACTCAACTAATCCTAATCATGAGAACCTTGAGGAATTTATTGACCTTAATGTACCTACCGAACTTAGGCGCGATATTATTGATGATTCTGATGATGAGTGGTATGATTGCGTAGTAATTAACAAACGTAGGAGAATAGTTGAGATTACGAATTTGAAAAATGAGGTGTTTATTGAACTTCCACCCTACCTTGCTTATTTATGCCTTTATAATAATAAGAATTTCCCGTCTATCATTTTGTCATCTCTGCCCGAAAGGGACAGAACTTTGTTTATACAGATATTAAAAAAGAATGGCGTGGAAATTAAGGACGAGCAAGGAGTGTTCAATATTAGTGGACTGGCGATGAGGGAGCGCGATGCTTCCGACTCCTTCAATGATCGGTAAATAAGAGCTGAACGTGAGTCTAACTTGAAGACTCTGGAATAAAGACAAGTGCTGACCGGGAGACAACCCGGAGAATTTTTACTATTCTGTTCTGTGTCGAGTCAGTCAGGCCGCAGAAGATACGGCGCATCTCCATCCTAAGATGCGACGCATCTCCTGCACTGGTCATATCTTATTTTATTTTCTGCATTTTTATTTTTAACTTTAAAACTTTTTGTCAGTTTATTTAATGCGGCGCATCCCTGGTTAAGGATGCGACGCATCTTTTATTCTGATTCGTATTTATTCCAGGGTCGATACGGCGTATCTTCTTCTAAAAGATACGGCGCATCGACTGACCTGATGATTTTCATTTTAATTTTTATGTTTTATTTTTACTAACTACTAATGTATTATGCAAGTTTGAACCTTCTTAACTCAGGTGTGTTAAAGTCTTGATGGTATTATAGATTCCTGCATTTCCTGTGGATACATCAATTATGAAGCTTAAACGTTCTCATCCACAAGAAGTTGATTTTTGCTCTTATACTAATGGAGGATCATACCGAGCAAATCTCAGGGGAGTTTTTCTGTTTTAATTCTTTTATTTTCCAGTTTTTAACCTTTGATACAAACAACGAGGACGTTGTTTAACTTAAGTGGGGGGATTGGAGAATTAGAACACTTACTTGTCCTAAACTTTTTCAAAAATTATGCTTAAAATGCGCTTAATATATCAAAATTAAAAAAAAAAAAAAAAAAAAATTAGCATGTTTTTGTTTAAGATCTAAGTTGCATAGCTGCACACATAACATTATTTCCAAAAATTGTGATTTTTTCAAAATTCACAAATCTATGAGTGTGCCGGTGACTTGTAAACTTTAGAACTTGGCTTGTATACTATTCGAGACCACCATAATAAGTATTATTTATATAATTGGAATGACTTGTCTAAATTGGTAAATTTCTAGGATTACACCCAAATAGCCTTTATATGTTATGTGTTATTAACTAACTACACTGGTTAGTTAACCCCCGTATAAACCTTTTGTTATTCTCATTTTTAGAGTAAGATACCCCTAGAAAAACACTCAGAGCCATTCCTTTCGTTTCTTACACCTTTGTTATTATGTTTCGTTACACCCTTACACCTTAGCCTACCCTGTAGATTAAAATCCGTGGTTGGTTAATTGCTTTAGGCAAAATGTGTTTCCTTACATTACCTGTGTTCGCGTGCGTAATTCATTATCTTTGGTTGAGTCGGGAAATTGCACAATGCAATTGGAGTGAAAGTAAATATTGTATATCTTTGAGTTTATTTTTCGTGTGTTTACTACTTTCACTATTACTGTTATTTCTGAAGTCATGAAAAGTATGGAAAAAATTATCCAGAGTTATCGTTATAGTGATGTGGTGAAATTTTACACATCTATGTTTATGTTTCAAGTTAAAAAAAAAAAAAAAAAAAAAAAAAAAAAAAAAAAAAAAAAAAGTTGGAAGTTTGATTTAACCAACTTATGTAAAGTTTTGTATTAAGTGGTCGATATCACCACTATTTGTTATATATTACATTTATGGATTGAATGGGAGTTGAACGTTATGGGAACGCCAACTAAGGTTTATTCTTTGATTAAGATCTTGTTGAGTATAATTCGTGTCTACCTAAAGCGTGTGTTTCAAGTGTTAAAGCGTGAGTTATTCAGTGATATGAGTCTTATTCATGGGATGGTTGGGATAGTGATTAACCACACTTAGGATTTTAATTTATCTGTTTTGTTTATTTTTCCTTTTACACCAATTTGTATCCCAAATATTATCCATACCCTATATTATTCTTTATCCAAACCTTTGATTTATTGAGATTAGGGATTTGAGCAATCTTAAGTATCGTAGTCGTGGATTCGGCTATGTATTTATGATTTTGTCGCCCTTTTTGATATAATATTATTGGTGAAGATTACTTGGTCCTATCTTTAGCCTATTCGAGTTAAGGATTTGAGCAATTGCAAGTATCGTGTTCGTGGATTCGATCATGTATTTGTGATTTTGTCGCCTTTTCTGGAATTTGAGATCAATAGAGATTAAGAAGAATGATTAACCCTTAAACCTCAAAACCCTTTTTATCGCTTTAGACTTGTTATTCCTTGGCTTTAGTGGGGGAGATGTGTATACTTGCCAAGCTTATGATAGAATATTCGTCACGACTGGACAGTTAAACGATTAGATTTGCTTTTATCAAAATATTTTATTTTACTTCTAATTCGTTAAGTGTTTGGTTGTGTGATTATGATAAAACGAATACATGCTTAAATATAAAAATAAATCCTAATATCTTTTAGGATACATTTTCATAAGATTAATTCTAAGGTTTACTTGGGGACAAGTAAAGTTCAAGTGGGGGGATATTTGATGAACTCAAATAAGTACATCTTATTATCATCATTTATCCTATTTATTTGACTTGTTTTATTATATTATGTATGAGAATTGATACTTAATCGTTTACTTTTGTAATTCTCAGTTAAAAACAAGCATTTGGTGAAACTTAGCTATTATGGACTAAAAATGGAGATAAATGATCAAGATTGGAAAAGGTTGCTGAAATGAAGAGATTGAAGACCATTGCCTGACTTTGAAGAATGCACGCATGCAATTCTGTCATGCGTTGCATATGAAACTTTGGTCAACGAAGAAGAACCAACATGTTCTACTCCAGATGCGCCGCATTATACTTCTTACATACGGCGCATCACTATCAAGATTTCACCAGTTTCGATCCAAGATACAAGAATACATGCGCCGCATACAGTTATGAAGATACGCCGCATCTCAAGGCGGTGTACGAATATTCTGGAATATAATAACCTTGGACCCCACGTGAAGTTAAGTCAATGCGCCGCATCTACTTATTCAATGCGCCGCATCTTACCTCAGACAGAAACTATAAATACCCCAAGACCAGACGAATTTCGAGAGCCCTAGTTTGAGAAGAAGACCGAAGACCAGAAAACCTAAGGCCGAATTCAGTCGAATAGGCAGCACAAGACACACCCGAACGAAGATACAAGAGCTGTAAGAAGGTCCTGCATGTGTTTAATTCATTAAGTAGTTTTGTTTCATTGTATTAGTACACTTTAATTCATCAGGATTGGTGGCTTGTGTAATGTGACAACGGAAAGGTTGCACTCCCTTAAAACTGCTTTCCCATTAATTAAAGTTTATATGTTGATGTCTTTGGTGACTTTTATTAGTGCATTGATAACCTCTGTGTCTATTAGTGGCTTGTCGTATGTGACTACGGAAGATCATATTGCTCCCACGGTTATAACTAACTTGATCACTTAGGAATAACTTTTAGACATAAGTAATCATTAAGGGTTTACTCGCCGATAAGATTAGAGCCAACGAGAAAGGGTTAATTACATACACTTCATATAAAACTAGCAATAAAACAAGTGACAAGCTACTTAATTATCAGGACAGGTCTTCTTATTGTCTCAAGTATTTATCTGTGTACGTGCGTGCTTATCGCTGATTCGTGCTCATTAGTTTAGTTTATTATTTAATTGCAACCAAAACGTGCCAGTCTCTTAGGCTGAACCCCCTTGCGTTAGATTAGGTTGTATAATTGACTTAAGATATTAAAATACTGATTAGAATAACTAGATAATACGTTCCACTCTTAGTGATCGACACTCTACTTACCATTATATTCATACTGACCGGGTACACTGCTCGTTAAGTGTGTGTGTTATTGATAAGTCGGCTAAATATAAATTTAAAACTTGAGTAGGCATTAATACTGCTAAACCGCAACGACACATAACGCTCCATCACCAATCTACCACAATCTACCCGATCTACCCTTGATCCACATGATCAATCACACAAGCCCAATGGCTTCAAGAGATCTTCACTATCTCTTAAGATCACAATGATCTTGACTCACTCTCTCACAAAAGAAAAGTAATCTTGATGTATTATATGATACAATCAAGAGTGTAATAAATGTTACAAGACCTAACAACTCCAACACTTTGTATCTACTTGGATACTTTGTGTTCTTCTCTTGCTAATCAAGAGGGATGACAACACTTTGTATCTACTTGGATACTTTGTGTTCTTCTCTTGCTAATCAAGAGGGATGACAACACTTTGTATCTAGGATACTTTGTGTTCTTCTCTTGCTAATCAAGAGGGATGACAACACTTTGTATCTAGGATACTTTGTGTTCTTCTCTTGCTAATCAAGAGGAATGAAGAGAATCACTTGAGTGGATGATTGGATCACTCTTAAACAACCTAAGACTCTCCAAATGATCAAAGAAAGTTATCTAAGTGAAGAGGGATAAGACCAGAGAAAAAGGACTGGAAAAATCAAGTTGGAAGTGTGGAATGGTCCACTATTTATAGGCAAGGGAAAATCTGACCGTTACAGACCCACGGCTCCACTAAATACCCGACGGCTCCACTAAATTTAGTGGAGCCGTACCTATTTAATGGTGCCGTAGACGCTCCTTCGTTTGTGTTTAGTGGGGAAGGTTTATTTGGGGAAGTTAGGAGCTGTTTTGGGGGGAAATTTGACTGTTGGGATTTTCAAACATATTTTTCAAAATAAAACTTTTCTTTTTAATTCAAAAATAATTTGTGAAATATATTTTTGAAAAAAAAAAATGTTTTGTCACATTAAAAATGTGAAGTTTAGAAAAATAAAATCCTTTGATCATTTGTCAAGTAGTAGATTTGTTTATCCATACCTTGAGTGATTTATGTCGGGATGGAAATCTACCACTTCGTTGAAGCATACTTGAGACGTCGGGAGGTGTTGATGTAAGTATGCATTGATGATTTATGTGTACAAGTAACTTTCACATTTTACGTTATGTATTACAAGTTACATGTTTGTCATCATTAAAACCGAAGAAACCGTTTAGTTTAAATATCGTAATATTTGCACTAACAATCTCCCCCTTTTTGATGATGACAAATATGTAAACCGTAACACATAGTAAAATGTAAAAGTTACCTGTTTACACTCCCCTTCTCCCCCTTTTGTCGAATAAAAAAGGTAGTTGCCTCGAGCGCTCCCTTGAATTTATTCCCTACTCCCCCTTATTGAACTACATTCCTTTCTTCCTAGAAAGGAGAGTTTGCATCATCCTAGTGAAGCCTTCTATCAACACTTGTGAAGACGACTCCATGCTATGTATTCAAATACTCCCGAGCTCCCCCTGGCTCAATGCTCCCCTATGGTGACTTAAACCCCTTGTTTATTTACCTTAGTATCTAGCTGATCCATGGATCAAATTCTTACAAAGGCTTTTCCTACATCAAGGGTTAGCTTTGTGCAGCATAATATATAACAGTATAGGAGCAACATTATAGGGATAGAATACACATAGCAAGACATGCATGGGTTAAACTATGTTAACACGTAAGTGTCACAACCCGACCGAGAACCTAAGGTGAAATTGTTCACTCAATCACACTAATCAAGAACGAGATTCGTTCATTGACTGACGTACTAAATGACTTATTCCAAGTTGTCATTGGGAGGAAAGTTCTAACAAACCTTTTGAACAACATAATCATCTACCTAAGATGATTGATGTTAATGATAGTTTATTGATAAGACATACTCTAAATGATTACTATTATGACAAGTCGTGCCATAAAGTAGACTCAATAGAGGTTATACCTAAATGATTCCATAAGGTGGGAGAGTGTTGGTTGTGGTGACAACAAGGACAACTTGGGTTATGTGGTTGTAGGGGATAAGTAATGGGATGACCCATTAGTGGTTGTGGTGATGGTGATAGTGATAAGGATGATGTGTTAGTGCCAAGTCCAAAGAGGTTTGATGGTGATAGGGTTAGTGTGATAGCTAAAGGTTGTGGTGGACTTGGTGGAGGTAAGGGTGTAGGAATCCTAAAGGTGGAGGATGAAGATGATGTGGTTGGAGATGTTGGTTTTGCCCTTTGAGGAAAGGTGGGAAAGGATGGTTTAGGTTAATATATCGTTTGCACTGACAATGAGATGCATGATATATTTCAAAAGGGAAAAAGAAAAGGTGTATGTGATCCTAACAGGATTGTTGGTGGATATCTCTAACGGGGTTAGGGTAACGAAGTTCTAGGTTTCTAGGTTGGATGATCCTAGTTGTGTGTTAGAGATAATTTGGTGCATGAAGGGTTTCATGTGTTTGTGAGGATTGAAGGTTGTTGTAAGGTTTGAGTGTGATGAGTTGAGGGTTATAAGGTTTGAGTGTGATGATATATAGGTTGAAGGTTCTTAGACAAACTATCACTGTCAAGAGTGAAGTGTAGCTATGAGGGTTAAGTGTGATGATGCAAGATAAGCTTGCAATAGTGAGGCCTTCTATAGGCAAGGGTTGTGGGATTCAAACTAAAAGTTGGTGGTAGAGTCTTATGGTGTAGTGAAAGAATCCTAGGGTGTATGTGAGTTTGCAAAATTTTGCAGGTTTGAGGTTAGGGATGCAGGGATCTAAAGGAAATAGTGAAAATTCGTTAAACATAGGCACGGTACCACTAAATACCTCACGGTACCGTTAAATTTAATGGTACCGTGGCCTATTTAACGGTACCGTGACCTGGAAGTCACGAATATTCCTGTGCAGCCTAGTTCTGGGCAGCTAAATGGAAGTTTCCTAGGGAATAAGAACCACATTTGTGTGTTCTTGAGAGTGTTTGGTGAAAGACTATATGAGTGTGTTTTCGCTCCCCCTCAATCTATGACCATCCGGACAAGATGTAAAAGATAAAGAGGAAAACAAACGTTGATGAAAGCGATGAGCTTAGTAACGTCATGACAAGTGGTGGATAGCATACGATAAACTTCACCTTTGAAGTCACGTAGCTCTTCTCAATCATTGTGAATATTCATAGAATATTATGATGAGGCATGCGATTACTAGGAGATATCCTAAGGGTTAAGAAGATAAAATCTTCAGGGTTGTGAGGTTGGTGACAAGGTTCTAGTGGGGTTATCTCAACTTATCCTAGCGGTTTTTCGCTTGAGGTGTGTGGAAGGTGAGTGGGATGCGGAAGCATTGGTAGTATTTAGTACCATGCAGAAGTGGGAGGGAAAAGACTAAGGAATCAGATGATAGATACAATCTATTCTGATAGGAGACGGTTTTAGGTTCAAGACTACATCAAGTGGGTTTTGATGGTGTTAGTGAGAATTGAAAGCAAGATTTTTGACAAAGAAAATTCACATATGTTGTGATTTTTCTGGACTTTAGATTAAAAGAATTTATACCGAATAAATTCTTTTATGAATGACTCCAACGGGATTCGATGAACGTTCATCGAGAATGAGAAATGACATTTAATCGCATTTTGCAAATTAAATATACTTTAAATATTTCAGATGAAATATTTAAGTTGTCATTGGAGTTTAAGAGGATTTCACGAATAAATCTCGCTGATTTAGTGAGACTTTTCGACACGAGAAATGACATTTAATTGCATTTCGCAAATTAAATATACTTTAAATATTTCGGATGAAATATTTAAGTTGTCATTGGAATTTAAGATGATTTCACGAATAAATCTTCGCTGATTATTTTTCGACATGAGGAGAGAATTTATACCTAATAAATTCTTTGACCGGTACTGGACGAGAAGAAATGACTTTTATATTTCCGAGGAAATACATAGGTAGTCATTAGAGCGATGTGAAAGATGACTTAATATTTCCAGTGAAATATTTAAAAAGTCATCAGACGAGACACAGGATATGACTTGACATTTCGAGTGAAATATCTAAAAGTCAAGACACGAAATAGAATAGATGATCTCAATATTTCCAATGAAATATTCAAGAGATCATGCAAGGAACGTGAGGGATGACTTAATATTTCCAGTGAAATATTTAGATAGTCATGAGAGGGATTTAAAGAATGACTCAATATTTCCAGTGAAATATTTAAAGAGTCATGAGACGAGACGCACGAGATGACTACAATATTTCCAGTGAAATATTCAAGTAATCATAAGAGGGGTACGAGAGATAACTTTAATATTTCCAGTGAAATATTTAAATAGTCATAAGTTTTATGGAAAATGTTCCATCATTCCTAAACCTAGACGGAGATGGTAAGGGGATTCTCGGTTGAGAGGTTTGGTTGATTTAAGGATTTCTATGTGTTTCGCACGTGAGTGTTTCATTGGGTTTTGAAAGATGTAAAGCTAGGCCTATGGTGCTGATTTGCAGCAGGGTTTGGGATCTTAAGACGTGTATATTCACACGAGGATGAAAGGAACTACTAATTACTTATATAGTAACTCGTGAGTCCTTTGGATGAGCGTTTTAACATATGTTGTTAAAAGGCTTGAGTATGATGTTTCGGATATGACATTTAACAATTGCGAGCGCAAGTTAAACTTACTTGAATATTTCGGATGAAATATTTAAGTTGTCAACCCTACTCCGAGTTCTACTAGATTTGTTCCTAACCTTCCCATGACAAAAGGATGTATTACTTGGAAGAAGGCGAAGTGATGACTGGGGAATTAGGGTAACTTCGCGACTACTTTGACCTATGGGTTTTGACACTAGTGTATGGCTCTATGACTTCTAAGGGTTCATAGTGATGGGCATACCTAATTCCTAATGTGTCAAAAGGACATAGTGTGGGTGCAGACTTTACAAGTAAATCATGTAAAATGCACATAAGGAATAAAGGCAAGCATCATGTAAAACATGATAATCATTTAGCATTTAAGATCATGAAGACATTTAACCATATCTTACGAGAACATGTTATCATTTTGAAACACGTATGTGGGATGCAAGCAATCTAGGTTTGCTAAGGCAGATCCTAATTACTACTTGTTCAAGATGACATCCTAATGGGAGATAAAGTTCACCGATGTAAACTATCTCTAGTCAAATGTAGGAAGGAAAGTTTTTCAAGTTAGAGAATGAGTATGGGACTATCACTAGTGGTGCTCAATTAAGGCTAAACACGACCATTTTTACGGGTTATACACAAACCCAACTTCTCTCCTAGAAGCAATTCAACCGTTAGGTCAAATTGAATTTCTAGTGCGATAGGTTCTCCAGTAGTCATTCTCATGTTAGAAAAATTCGAATTCCTATATTTTCCTATTGAAGTGTAGCAAAGATGATATTAGCTTACTTCGCTAATACATGGCCTAATATGACTCAATTAACCATACTTTGAAAGTCGGTTAAGAAAAAGACATGTCTTACACAACTCCTAACAAAGGCAAGTGAGATGTTTTAATTTCGTGTTTGAGATTTAAAGGTTGTTTGATGGAGATGGTGTATTTTATGATCTCTTGGACAACATCTTTGTTTGTTGAGTTGTTACATGTTATTTTAACATGATTTGGTTTCCTAGAACCAAGAGACACTCTAATGTGATACAATGTAGAACCTACTACATCGTGTGTGTTTCAAGAATGCTCCTTTACATATCTTGAGTGAGAATCTAGTAAAGCTTACTTACCTCAATAGATCTTGTGAGCATTTTATTTGAAATGAGACATACTGTTTATTTCAACAAGTATGCTTTTCTAAGAGGAAACATATCACTCTTAAGAATGCTTTGTGAAACAAGTATTTTAGTGTATGACCAATTTTACGTGTTTATGCAATGACACATGACGTATTAGGTTATTATTCAACTCTAATATCCTATATTTGTTAACAGGATGCAATGTATTCTCTTGTAACATAACCATTCATGTCACAAAGAAAATAAGATGCATGGGATATAAGTTATCCTTTGTCAATCTTTTGATAAGAGAAATACATGTTATATTCTCAAAGATTGATGACTTACATAATAGTTAATAACATATTATGTGTGACACTTTTACTAGACATTTGACATTGAGTGTTGAGTCGTTCATGAGCAAAGTTTACATATGTTGTTTGTTTTCTCTTGTTTGGTTTTTCGGAAATGACACATTTACTAATTTCATTGCAATGTAAATTACTTGTATATTTCGGATGAAACATCCAAGTTGTCACTCCTACTTAGTTGTGTATTTTATGCATCTTTTAAACATATTAGTTTAATGTTTGGAACACAACTATTGGATAACAAGACTCAATATGGCATCTTCAACACAAGTGTGAGTTATGATCCGATGCATATTATTTTCGTCTTGAGAGGACGTCATTATTTTCATAACAATCAAGTGTGATTGAGTATGTAGATTCAAGATAATATGTTTCATCATGTTTTGATGTTATCTTGAAGCTAAACAAATAATGACTCCAATTTCATGTCCACACTCGAAAACTTGTCAATTAGATTCGATGATGATATCAATCATAATTTGAATAATGAATTGATATGTACTCGAAATCTTTCTTGACCCTCACAATCACTCCCTTTTTAAAAAGAAAATAAAAATTTAAGGAGTGTGTTCCATTTATTTTAACACTAGTTGTATGTGTGAGGTTAATGACAAACTAAGTTACTACTTTGATATTGTCATTTATTTTTATTTGAGAAAAACTATTTATATTATTATGTATAATACTCTTAGTTTTTCGACACCTCATTAGTATAAAAATAATTATCTTAACCATTTTTATACCACATACGTAAAATACTAAATGTTTAAAACATTTTGTATGTGTGTTAAATCAATGCAAGTTTAATACATTTTCTTTTACTTAAATACTAATGTATTAAAATGACCTTTTATCTTATTTAGACAACCCATGGTCAAACAAGACAAAATGATGTGATGTTTTAAGGATCATGTTATGGATTTTATGAAAGTGTTAAGTGTTTTGGGGTGATATACTTTTTACACTTAAACCTTTGGAAAAATAATTGTGTAAGACAATATCTTTCGACACACATGATCTACCAACTTAGTTTCTATTCCTAAGAAAGTTACTAAACCATTTTAAGAACTTGCAACAAATGCAAGACAAATGGTTGATGCCTATATGCAATGCAAACTAATTACTTAATATAGTGCAAGTGATTTAGCATGAGCCTTATAAATGCATAAACCGAAAAACTATAATAAGCAAATAGCAATTTAACACACAAAAATACTTATCGTCATTTTGTGTATTAGGTATAACAATGTATACTAAGCTTGATTTTATTTGACAATGAATTGGTTTCCTCCCCATTTCAAATATTTTTGCTGAGCACTTTGAAAACATGTCAAGGTTTAAAAGTTGAATCGCCCTTTTTCAGTTTGACCAAAGATTTACGCAAACTGCATGACCAGAAGACCTTTAGTTGAAAATCAAGGACTTTAACATACTTTCATTTAGAACTAATTCACAAAAATGTTTCTCAAATGAAAGTAGACTCAACATCATTCAAAATGATGGGCGACACGACTCGTACAGACTCATGGTTGATTTTATATGGATTTTTGAAAATGAACCAAAAATGAAAAACAGACAATCAGATGCACGACACCGTTAAATGACCCACGGTACCATTAAATATAACGGTACCGTACAATGTTTAGTGGTACCGTGGTCTGTTTTCTGATACAGAACTGCATGACTTAATGACTCGTTCTGAAAACATGACCGGACACTTAAAGACACTGTTCTTTTAGTGGTTTAAGAAAACCTTCAAGCTAGTATGACAAAGTATACTTAAAAACAAAACTTGTAAGTATTAAGCAACTAAATACTTTTCATATTTTTATCACCTTCATGGGTAATTTGATACATGGATCGTACTCAATTTTGAAAACCATTTGTTTTTAAAATTTGAGCGACGTGGCTCTGGTACCAATTGTGGAAACCGTAGAGGGGGGGGTGAATACGTTTCCATTTAAAAACTTAAAACTTTTGTATCAAACACCCGATCAAGTGTGACGTAATATGAAGAGTGTCAACAATGAGTATATAGCATCTAGAGATGACTATAGTAAACTACAACATATGCACAATCAAACCATGGAACATACATGATCAATCACTACATGAGCAACAAGCCACACAAACACATATGCAATGCAAATATAAATATAAAGCGATAACTAATGAAATGAAAGTAAAGAGATAAGTTAGAAGGCGCAAACCGGACACGGTGATTTATAGTGGTTCGGTCACGAAGCTCCTCTTCGCCCTACTCCACTCCCCGAGTACCCAACTCGAGAGTTACTTCACTAATCAACAAACTCCCTTTAGGCGGAGAAAACCGTACACGTCGCTTAACTTGTTTTTCGACACTAAGCTAGATGTCGAGTGCTAATCTTAGCTAGCACCAATCTACCACGATCTACCCGATCTACACCATACACGTCGCTTATCCTATTTCCGACACTAAGCTAGATGTCGAGTGCTAATCTTAGCTAGCACCAATCTACCACGATCTACCCGATCTACCCTTGATCCACATGATCAATCACACAAGCCCAATGGCTTCAAGAGATCTTCACTATCTCTTAAGATCACAATGATCTTGACTCACTCTCTCACAAAAGAAAAGTAATCTTGATGTATTCTATGATACAATCAAGAGTGTAACAAATGTTACAAGACCTAACAACTCCAACACTTTGTATCTACTTGGATACTTTGTGTTCTTCTCTTGCTAATCAAGAGGGATGACAACACTTTGTATCTACTTGGATACTTTGTGTTCTTCTCTTGCTAATCAAGAGGGATGACAACACTTTGTATCTAGGATACTTTGTGTTCTTCTCTTGCTAATCAAGAGGGATGACAACACTTTGTATCTAGGATACTTTGTGTTCTTCTCTTGCTAATCAAGAGGAATGAAGAGGATCACTTGAGTGGATGATTGGATCACTCTTAAACAACCTAAGACTCTCCAAATGATCAAAGAAAGTTATCTAAGTGAAGAGTGATAAGACCAGAGAAAAAGGACTAGAAAAATCAAGTTGGAAGTGTGGAATGGTCCACTATTTATAGGCAAGGGAAAATCTGACCGTTACAGACCCACGGCTCCACTAAATACCCGACGGCTCCACTAAATTTAGTGGAGCCGTACCTATTTAATGGTGCCGTAGACGCTCCTTCGTTTGTCTTTAGTGGGGAAGGTTTATTTGGGGAAGTTAGGAGCTGTTTTGGGGGGAAATTTGACTGTTGAGATTTTCAAACATATTTTTCAAAATAAAACTTTTCTTTTTAATTCAAAAATAATTTGTGAAATATATTTTTGAAAAAAAAAATGTTTTGTCACATTAAAAATGTGAAGTTTAGAAAAATAAAATCCTTTGATCATTTGTCAAGTAGTAGATTTGTTTGTCCATACTTTGAGTGATTTATGTCGGGATGGAAATCTACGACTTCGTTGAAGCATACTTGAGACGTCGGGAGGTGTTGATGTAAGTATGCATTGATGATTTATGTTTACAAGTAACTTGCACATTTTACGTTATGTATTACAAGTTACATGTTTGTCATCATTAAAACCGAAGAAACCGTTTAGTTTAAATATCGTAATATTTGCACTAACAAAGTAGTCACATTTAAATAATGTGAGACAAACTTGAGTATATGATTTAGCTACATACACAATTAATTCATGTGACCATATATGGATTTTGGTCACACTGTTCAATTGTGTGACATATATTTGTCACATATGTATATATATAGTGTGACTAATGTTTCAAACTCATTTGTATCCATCACACGTCCCAAATTATAAGTGACTAAATAATCAAATTTTTTTTTTACCGGATACCTATAGTCACGAAAATATTCAAATGTATGGCTGTAGCATCAGATGTAATTCCGAAATGGTCACACAAGTCGGATCAAGTGTGGTTGTTTCTTTTATTCTGGTACATTTAGTCACATAAAAAAGTTACTGTGTGGCCGTTCAAAAAACAACATGTGTGACGAAATCCCATTTTTGTACTAGTGCTACCACCACAACTCCATTCTATCAAACCATCACTTTCATCTCTTAAACCAACTACTTCTAAACCTACATCATAAAAAACTCCCATATCTACACAACCTACATGAGTTTCACCTCTTAAACCTCGACTTCTCTCCTCTACTACACCTCATTCTTCACCTCACCTCATCCTTTCTTAAATTCTCTAGAAAATTTACCCCCGAGAACTAACAATCCTCAACCACAACCTACTTGTGTCAACCACATCCTACTAGTGTCTCACTACCACTACAATCCATGGTCGTTGAACCATCTTCCACAAACATCTATGTTGTCAAAAGCCAAGTGAATTTCGTAATAAAATGCGTCTCATTCCCAAATACATTCTTTCTACCTTGAAAACCTTACAACCTCTAAACCAACCACGATGATGCAAGTAGTAGGATTATTTTCTTTTTGACACTAATCTTTTCTTTGTAGGTTCTTCTTGACACCCTCGAGCAAGGGGGAACTCCCGTCGAGCATCTATAGTGTGCATCGTCCAAGGACGAATATAGTTTTGCACTAATTCTTGTTTTGAAGATTTTCAAAAACACATTTGGAGTATTTGACGCCCTCAATAAGGGGGATCTTTCGTCAAAGCCAAATCATTGCAAAATTTTGCAATACTTTCGTCTTAGCCTTCCTAAAACACTTGACGCCCTCACTAAGGGGGAGCACTCGTCAAGGGGGAGCAAAGACGCATCACTTTACATCTCATTTATCCTTCTAATCTCAATTATTCTTATTTTTCTCTAACCTCAGATCCAAGGATCATTATTATAGCTTTTTTTGTAGCTTTCTTTCTCTTGCGTTTCTCAAGGTTCTTCTTACAAGACGAGATCACGATTCTTTCATAGAAGTCTTCCAAGCTTCAATAGAAGTGTTGCTAGACTTAGGGGAGCAATAAGGGGTTTTCAATTTAAATTCACTAGGGATGATGCAAGCTCGCCATTCTTGGGAGAAGTAAAGTCTAAGTCCAAAGGAACACCCTTTTTGTTTCGACAAAAGGGGGAAAATAGTGTAAATGAAGAAGGTAATATGAAGGAAGTACGAACACAAGTAAATTTATCATTTTACCTATCTATTACGTTTACATATATTTTGTCATCATCAAAAAGAGGGAGAATGTTTGTGCAAATATTACGATATTTAATCTATACAGTCTTGTTTGTTTTGATTGATGACAAACCATGTAACTTGTAATACATAACGTAAAATGTACAAGTTACTCGTAATCATATTTTGTCTCAACATACTTTCAACAACTCTCGACGCCTCAATTCCTTGAATGCTACAACACAGGTTCGTACATGTTTGTTATGTTGCGTTATGATCAAAACCCAAATAAACCATTAAACACATCTAGTAAAATAGTTTATATAAATCCAAAACCATTTTTATGAAACACTTATAAGTAATATTCAATACTTATATTTTCATAAAATACATTTTTTAGAATCAACTAATTAAATGTAATATACTAGTAAAATGGCTTGGACTATCCATAACCCAAAACTCATGACCCATAACCCGTGACCCATGTGCATTAATGTGCATTACATCATGCATAACATCACAATGGTTAAAACCCATGACCCATGACCCAAAGTACATAACCCATGACCCAAAGTCCATAACCCATGACCCAAGATGTCTTTGACATCATGCATGACATCACATGACCCATGAACCATAACCCATAACCCATTACCCATGACCCATGACCCAAATAAAGAGGAGCGTCGCCGGATCCCTTGGTTTACAAGGGCCGGATCCATTTCAAAGGGATCCGGGTGAACAGTAAACAACTTCTTCTTTTAGCCTATAAATAGCAAACCATTTCTCATCATTTAAACACACCTTTCACACACTTTCTCTCCACCATTACTAACACATTTAGATCAGTAGGAAAACATGTAGAACACCTTCTTTCTCATATGATCATAATGCTTCTAACTTTCATTTTGTTATAAGCATACTCCCGAAGTGATCCTCCAAAGCAAGCCTAGAGATCTTGCATCCTTACCTACTGAAGTGATCCTCCAAAGCAAGCTTAGAGATCTTGCATTCTCATCCACCACAACCATACATACATGAAGATCTATCACAACAAGCTTAGGGAACTTTTGATCTTCATTGAAGGCTTTCTATTAAAGGAAGTTCATTTAGTTTAGTCATTCATATCCATTAGACACATTGTCTTGGATCTTCTCTTGTATCATCTTCTTGTAACTCTAACTAGATTAGTTGGTTTATGTGTTTGTGCCATAAAACACAAGGTTTGTTATGTTGGGCCACAAAGCATAACGGGTGTCATAGATGTGTTGTATAGATTGGTATAGTAGGGCGTTGGTCCCTCATGATGTGTTGTGTTGATCGGGTAGTGGTTCCTCCTTTATAATAGAACCCGGTATCTAGCCTTGTACTGGATAAAGTATATGCAACGAAGGTTTGGATCTACCTCGTGGAAGAGCTCGGTATCTAGCCTTGTACCGGATAAAGTGTAGGCGACGTCGTGTAAGGTTTGGTTCCACCTTGTGTGAAGGACCCAGTATTTAGCTTTGTACCGGATAAAGGGTAAGCTATGTTGTGTAAGGTTTCTCTGCCGAGAACGGAGCTTGTTGATCTAGTGAAGTAACTCTCGAGTTGGATACTCGGGGAGTGGAGTAGGGCGAAGAGGAGCTTCGTGACCGAACCACTATAAATCCTCGTGTTGGTTTGCGTATCCTTCTTACTTATCGCTTTACTTTTACTCTTGCTTTATATTGTTGATTGTCTTTGTGTTGACACTTTACATATTACGTCAAGCTTGATCGGCAATTTGTCATAAGGATGTTTTTGTAAAAGAAATATAAAACGGACTAACAATGCAGAACTTGATTTATACTATATTTGATACAAAAGTTTTTAAGTTTGAAACGAAAACGTATTCAACCCCCCCCCCCTCTACTGTTTCCATATCTTTTCCACAAAAATTATAAAAACACTAATTTCTCAATGCTCTTTGAATAAGCATTTAACATTTAGCATTATGTCATTTTATACATTAAAATTATATATTAAAATTATAGCTACAACTACTTTACTAAACACTTTTTATAAATTAAACTGCTACTACTAATTGTTATGCTAAATGTTTATTGCTAACTGTTACTGCTAACTACCATTGATAACTGCTACTGTTAGTTTCGACAAACACAACCTTAATCATTGATGGATTTCTGACTACAAGTATGTTCGTACAAAGTTATTTAGAAAACATTACAAACAAGAAACTTATTAGAACTTTTTTATTTATTTATTTATTTTATCTTTTTCTTTTACAAATTCTAATAGAGACATAGACAAGTCGTGAGCTACTCTAGATTGATTATGAAGAAAACTCAGGGTCCGTTTGGTTTGTAGACGGGTTTAGGATTAAGATTTAGATTTGGAGAGAGAAAAGAAAATGATGTAAGAGAAAATAATATTATAAATTAAAATAATAGTATATTATATAATATTTTAAGAATTAAAAGTAAATAAATAAATTGAAATAAATACAAAATGAATTAAATATTATATATCATGTGGTTGTGACTCTTTACACAAATTATCTAAACTAAAAGATACTACTTTATTTTTCTTTGTGTTTTACAAAAAGCTACTAGAACATATTTGGGCATCAACACCAGTCAGAAATCTAAGTGGGGTATACCAAATGTATGAAACAAGTTCAAATCCGAATCTTTCAGTAAAAAACCTCCAAACAAACCGCACCTCAATGTCATTCTCAATTTTAATCATGTCAAATTTGAGTGAGTACTAAACTAGTTAAGCTAGTTGTCATGGACTCATTCCTTCGAGCCCGTGTGGCACCCTTACACCGATAAGGACCAGCCATCCATCTCGCGTATAATAGAGGTTCACTAGTTTCTTCCTGCCTTTGACTCATTAGGGAAGCGACCCCAACTCCCGACCAGTGTGGTGCCATATCGAGTCTCTACTCATGGTACGTACTACACCCTTAAAGTTGAGGTACTCCAACAAGACCAATAGGATTAACCAGGAACCCACACATTAAGTAACGCTTCTAGGCAGAACCCGACCTTCAGAATTTGACTCGTGACATTCTCCTACCAAGAATTCATACACGTCCTCGTGCATGGTCATTCGTCTCGACCAACGACTTCCCTCGAATGATTTAGTTTTACTTCGGCTTCATGGCTTAAAGGGACATTCGACTTCGAACTCTTTTTGGTCCCAGCGTGCAGCGACTAAACTCCATAGTCCATTACTCATTCTAGCTTTCATCTAATGCGACATTGTGAACTCCACACAACAACGTATTGACTCTTCAACATCCCGAGAGACCTCTCCCGCCACCTTTGCTTAGCCAACACTTTAAGAACTTTTGGGAGAGCGACATGAATGATTCTGTTTCGGTCCACCTCGGTCCGACTTGGCATTGATACCACTTGTCACGGACTCATTCCTTCGAGCCCGCGTGGCGCCCTTACACCGATAAGGACCATCCATTCGTCCCGCGTATAATAGAGGTTCACTGGTTTCGTCCTGCCTTGGAATCATCAGGGGAGTGGCCCCAACTCCCGACCAGTGTGGTGCCATATCGAGTCTTTACTCGTGGCACGTACTACACCCTTAACATTGAGGTACTCCAATAAGACCAATAGGATTAACCAGAAACCCACGCATTAAGCAACGCTTCCAAGCAGAACCCGACCTTCAGAATTTGCCTCGTGACATAGTGCTATTTGACATTTTTAATCTTGTATATATGTATATTTATATTTAGATTTTCACAAAACAATCTAACTATGTATAATCCAGCTGAGCTCGAAAATATCAATAAACTAAACCAATGAAGCTTTATATTAAAATAAAAACATGTTCAAGCTTGAGTCCAATTTTGAGCTTCAAGTTTTGTTTTTTTAAAACGACGTTGTCTAAGGGTCTTTTTTTTCTTCTCTTTATTAATAAATTTATGTAATTTTGACTTATATTTAGTGAACCTTTTTATTTCTTTTAAGAGTAAACAGCAAAAAATGTCCCTAAACTTTCCGAAAAATGCAAAAAATGTCTTCCAAAAAAAAATGCAAGAAATGTCCCTAACGTTTCATTTTTCTGCAAGTTATGCCCTTGAAGAGTTACTGTAGCTGCAAAAACACATTTTTGGCTAACGCTCGTTTGTAAAACCCGTTAGTTAGCCCTCAAGTGCATTGCACGAGAGGGTATTTTTGTCATTTCACTTTTCCAGCCATCAAATCCACCTGACGGCCCCACTAGCACACCTACCTTTGTGTTGAGGGACATTTTTTGCAACAAGGTTTTTCTTATTTCATTCTTACTACTTAACACATCTACACACCTATAACATCGAACCCTTGCTTCCAACTTCTATATTGTCCAAATCACCTCAATTAATAGTAGATCCAACATGGGCGGCTGGCAAATTAGAGCTCGGAGTTCACCGATTCCCCATATTGCTACACTATACGGTACGATTTGTTTTGTTTACTTTTGTTTCGAATGACCATGCAATGTATATCTGGAAAGTAAAGCATGCCTTGATTCATGATAATGTTGTGGATGTTTTTTGATTTTGGGTTTTTTGTTTCGTTGATTTATGTTCCCAGAATCGTACCGAAAGCTCTTCACTATTCAAATCCACCACACTAGCGAGTTTTCTGATCCACCTCGTAGAGTGTACAAGTTTGCTATGGTTGATCATGTAGACCTAACTAATTGTGACAAGTTCTTCATGCGCGAGATGGTCAAAATCTTAGCTGAACTGGGTTTGGGTGATAATAAACAGTTGTTGTTTACCCATTTTAGGGTCCCAGGCCTGCCTTTAGATGATGGATTAGTTCCATTGATGTCGGATCAGGACGTCAAGATATTGTTAAATTTTGTCCCTAGGTATAAGGAAATAGATGTTTATGTAAAGACTGATGTATCTTTGGAAGAAAAACACTTGTTGCTGGTTATGGGTTGTCAGTCCTCAAAGGGTCTAGAGATTGAAGAGATTGTTGAGGATGATGTGGTCGGTGCACCTATCAAGAAGAACAAAGGAAAGTTGTTGCTGTTAGAGTGGTATAATGATACAATGGCACCAACGCATCATGAAATGGCACCAACGTAAGCTTCAACTACTAATGTTTGTCCATTGGTTGAAAGAACTGTTAATGCTGATACTGTAGGATTCATGCATTGTAAAAATGAGCCACAATCCTCAACCCATGGATTCAGTTACTTAAATTGGATGGAAGATAGTGATTGTGACCCTATGGGTAGTTTCATGCATTTGAAGCGTAAACAAGCTGAGACATATTTTGATGACTTGTTCCAGCAAGATAGTGCAGTGAATTTGGATCAGGAAACATGATTTGATGATAGGCCAGAAGATATTGCAGAAATGATTCATGAGTTATATCCAGAAGATGGGGGTGTGATTTTTCGAAATATTGTCCTAGAGGTTGATGAGGAAGTTGTAGAAATGGAACTTGATATTGAAGACGCCCTTTCCCAGAGTAAAGAACCAGAACCAGAAGGGGGTGGTAGTGATTTTGAACATGCTGCCAGTGACATACCAACACCTGAAACTGATGTTGACATGCGTGGTTTCTCATTTCAGCTGCATTCAAACATTCAAGACAGTAGGAGAGAAGATGCTGCCAAACTTCCTCTGAAAGAGTCTGCTGAAGGGGTACTTGCACCTGTCGTTGAAATAGATGACCTTGATAGTGTTGATGAAGCAGATACTGAAGAGGGTGCAGGTCTAAGAAGGAGAAGGTTGAAGCTATTGAGAAAGTCTTATAAGGGTAAGTCTAAAATCAAAGAATGTGCATTTAATGTGGCAAAGGAGTTTGTTACAAGAAAAGAAGTGACTCAGAAGGTGAAAATGCATGCATTGCAGTCAAGGAGAGCTATTTCGGTTCTAATATGTGATAACAATAGGGTCAGAGCTAAGTGCTATGGCACTGTGGTTGGTGCAACTTCTTTCAATCCAACACATGGCAGAGAAGGGGATGTGCCATCCACCTCAAAAACACAGGGCCAATTTGAGAAAACCAAAAAGCATAAGGACATGAAATGCAAGGGTGTTAGTCCTAAAGGATATAAAATCAAGAATCATAAACCCCCTTGCCCATAGGACCTACTCGTCTCAAAGTGGGAGAATGAGCAGTGTTGGTCGGTTAAAACATTGAATGATACTCATAAATGTATCCAAACAAGAGATCTTACTAGTGTTACAGCTAGGTTTCTGTCAACTTATGTCATCCAGATTCTTAATAGAAATTCCAAAATCTCAGTCAAATCATTACAGCTTGAATTAACACAGAGGTTACAAATAAACGTAACATTCGATAAAGCTTATAGGGAAAAGGAAATTGCTGAGGAGAAGATGACAGGTGATCACAAACAACAGTATGCCCAACATGGAGATTATGTAATGGAGCTCAAAGCAAAAAACCCAGACACAACAGTCAAGATCCAAGTGGAAATCAACACAGATCTGACTCTTAATTCAAAGGGTATTCAAAAGAATTTATGTGTGTATTGGTGCACTTAAAGCCGGGTACAGAGGTACAAGAAGAGAGATATTGGGATTGGATGGTGCTTTCATAAAAGGACCATATACAGGGCAAATTTTGACGGTTGTTGGTATTGATGGTAACAATGGTATTTACCCTCTTGCATATGCTATTGTTGAGGCAGAATGCAAGAGTTCTTGGTTATGGTTCCTAAAAACTCTAGGTGATAACCTTGATTTACAACCATACTACAACTACACTTTCATTTCAGACAGAAAAAATGTATAATAAATTCAATTAACACTAATTACAAAACAATTCGTTAGACATAAGCAATGTTTTAATCCACTATGTATTACTTGTAACAGGGTATTCTACCAGCTATTCAAGAGCTTTTTTCTTCTGCTGAACACAGATTCTGCGTTAGACACATCCATGAGAACATGAAGCAGATTTTCAAAGGAATGTTTTACAAGGATTTTCTGTAGAAGTGTGCAACAACAACAACTGTGCCTCAGTTTGAACAAATAATGGAGGAACTGCAATCCTACGACCCTAAAGCTCATGACTGGTTAAGAAGGATACCACCAACCTCATGGTCAAGGGCTTATTTTCAGGTATATCATTTTTCATTTTTGTGCTTTAAGTGTGTATATAGTGGATATTAACTTATCCTTAATCGTTAATCAAAAAACAGGTAGAGCTAAGTGTGAAATTCTGTTCAACAACCTTTGTGAGTCACTCAACAGTAAGTTGGTAGATGGTAGAGATAAACCAATAATAGGTCATAGAATATTAGGGAGTATTTGATGAAGAGGATAGTGAATGTGCAAAAGGTCATAGAAAAGTCTACAGATCCCTGAACCTCAACTGCAACATCCATTTATGTTGTTATTAAGCGAGAAGCTACTGAATATCATGTTATTTGGAATGGGGCTGACAGTTACCAGTGTAAGGGACCATGGAATGACCAATGTGTGGTGAATATGAAGTTAAGGACATGTACATATAGGAGATGGGAGCTAACCGGTATTTCATGCAAATATGCTGTGGCAGCAATGTATAGCATGAAAAATGATGGTAGGGAGGTAGGTACACCTGAGGATTGGGTACATCAAGCATATTAGCTAAAACCATGGAAGGAGACGTACAACCATAATATTGAATGTATTGCTAACAGTCAATTTTGGCCCAAGTGCAGCATCCCTAGTATCTTATTGCCCCCACACCATCATGTTCCAGTTGGCAGACCAAGGAAGAACAGGAGAGTGACCAAAGATGAGACGGCTGAGAATGCGTTCAAGGAAATGGTCAAGGGTGGGAAGCTTTCAAAAAAGGGAAAGACTGTCACTTGTAGCCAATGTGATACAACATCACAACAAAAGAGCATGTACATGTCCAAGAAAGAAGAATGCAAAGGGGAAAGGCAAGAAGAAGGCAAGATCTGAGGGTGTTGCAGACACTGAAGCAACTGAAACTGATGCAGGAGCAAGTCAACCAATGGATTCACAATCAACCCAATAGGTTGGTAGTCAGAGGAGAAAGAGTACCAGAAAGGCTTCCAAACAAGCCGCAATTTGAATGGCTTTATGTATGAGTGAGATAAACAATTACTTTAAGTTTTATTGTTGCTTGTAAGTTTTGGATTAAGACAATTGCTATTTCTGTAGTTCTGTTATGTTTGTTAAACAATGGTGATTAAGACAATTAGTATGTCTTTATTTCTGTTTTATGGTCTGCAATATGCATTATTGCCTTTTGAGCTTGGTTTGTTTATGCCTTGTAATTCTTTGGATACTATAATATCTTATATGTCGGTAAACAACCTAGGACACCATATGACCATTAACTAACATCCAAATCCATTAAACAAATACATTAAATAATACTACCAACATACAGCCAAAGTTTTTTCAACTACCACAAAGTTATTACATCAACTGTTTCATCCTTAACTGGAGCAACACAAAAGACTTAACAAAGATGTCATTTCTTCATTTTTTTCTCACTGGAAAGTTTTCTTTTTCCACCTGCAACTTCAACCTTCCTTTTTCCTTTACTGTCATTTTCTGGAATTGCTCCTAAACCATCTGTGGATCTTTTTATTCCAAATGTCTTATTACCTGTACAATCCCAAGTATGTTGTGCTGGTAGGGCTAGTATGCATTTAGCAGAAACTTTTTGATGTGGAACATTTTTTGAGCTGAAACCTTTTCAACAGGAATTTTTTTGATGGCCACATAAAGGTGCATCTTTCAATCCATTTAATAGTCTCAACATCGAGTTCATCACTGCTAATTTCATCACTGCTTGATGATACAATGTCACTGCTTGTATCATAATCATCACTGCTTGAGTATACCCATTCACAGATTGGGCTTGAACACTTGGCAGCTTGAACATTGACTTCATCACTGCTTGATGATACAATGTCACTGCTTGTATAAGAAGAATCAACGAAAATCCCTTCTGCAAACATAAAAAAAATGATAGGCATGAACTAACAAATACGAAACTAGAGTAACAAAGGTAGTAAACAATATATTCAGATTCTCAACCACAATTAAATATAGTAACCTTTTTTCACCATGGTTTTCAAAGTCCAATTGAGTAAATAAGTTAGGTGAGGAGATTTGGGGGCCTGGTTTCTCTATTTATTGTATAGGGATTTTGTTGCAAAAAATGTCCTTAAACATTAATGTGGGTCGGGTTAAATAACAACTGGCTTATGTTGAGTGACATAAGTCAAAATTGATGTGGGTCGGCTTTGACTTTTTTAGTCAACTGCGATTAAATAGCAGCCTAACAATCTCATACCGCACAATCTAAATCACTCCTAACACTGACAATTCTTCATCTTCAACTTTAGTTAAATGAATATTGTGAGTTGAGACAGAAATGAAGGGAAAAATATGATTGTATTCAACAAAATGAGAAACGTACACATACATGGGTATTTATACAAGAGCAAAGTACATTGGCTAACTCACTGCTACTCTACACTACATGCTCCATTCTATTACAATTAGTTAGGCTATTATGCAGTAGTAAATGAGTCTTGCGTCGAGAGGTCTTTTGCACTGATAAGCTTTCAACGCATACCCCAAACACTGCTTTTACTCCAGCAATTGTTACTGAACACACTGACCACAACTTCTACTCATGTTAGCCATCCAACCCACGACCAACCTTTGTTCGACTTTTAAAGCACATTTATGGACTTGCATAATGACATGAACAACATAAATCATAATCCTACTTAACAAACAAATAGCACAAATCATAAACAATCATAATCCTACTTAACAAACAAATAACACAAATTATAGTAGATAATTAAAGATAATTGAACCATTGTTGTGATACCATAATGTACATAAACTACATAACCAACCATCAACATAAGACATTGTTCATATACACCTAACATAAACACCATCAACTACCAGAAACCCAAAAAACCAACCCATATTGACCAAACCCAAACGGTCAAATTTGCAAGTAAACATAAGAAGCGAAGAAAACCTAACTGATGATAAGGTATTTCCTCAACTTGTTAGCTCGCTGCTCCTCCATTTTTGCCCGAAGCTCCGCCCGGTTTGCCTGGGTCTCCTCCTCGTTTGCCCTTTGCTCCTCCCAGTTAGCCCTCTCTTGCTCTAACCCCATTACATCTTCCAAAGCATCCCTGGTCCTAAGTAGAACATGGATGATGTCTAAAGATCGGTCGCACATCGGTGGATCCACCCAACCGATGAAGGGACAACTCGAGTTCTGTAAAATGAAAGAAATGTAATTAAAATGAAGAAAACATATGCAACTTGTAAAATGTAACATTATTATTGTTTTGATCAAGAGTCAAACTTACGTATGTCAGGCATTAGTAGAATCGCCTACCAGGATTCATGTTCGTCAAGGAAGTTCTAACGATAGCTTGAAGACCACAGGCGCAAAGAACCATTTTGTGGAAAACTAGAAGGGGGGGGTTGAATAGTTTTACGTCTTTTTAATTTATTATAAAACCTTTGTTTACTTTTAAAAACTTAGATTCAAGTTTATTATGAAAAATAAAACTTGAACCTTATTATTAGTAATATAAGTATTCTTTTAAATTGATTGTAAAAGTTTTAGTTTCTTGAATGGATTTTCAAATTGATCTTTATGTGAAGTCGACCTCTAATTAATACTAGCAATTATATAAACCTATGTGTATGAAAGTAATGACGATGCAAGTAAAGAAATAAATAAGGTATGGAAAGATCTAACCGAGACACGAGAGATTTATAGTGGTTCGGCTACAAGGACACCTTCCTTGCCCTACTCCACTCCCCGAGCACACCTTGCTCGAGAGTTTTCTTCACAACTTCAATAAGCTCCCTTATGGCGGAGAAAACCGTACACAACTTTGGCTTACACGGGTTTAACGACACAAAGCTAAATATCGAGTTCTAATAGTAGCTAGAACCAATCTCACAACTTCACAACACAACTTATTCACGACTACTTCACAACGGCTTCACGACTGCTTCACGACTTCTTCACGACTTCTTCACGACTTCAACACGACCGCTACACAACCTCTATGATGCGGCTTCACGACTTCAACACCATGTCTTCATGACTAAGACTTCACGACTTCAACAAGACCGCTACACAACCTCTATGCTACGGCTTCACGACTTCACGACTAGGACTTCACGGCTTCAACACGACCGCTACACAACTTCTATGCTACGGCTTCACGACTTCAACACTAGGACTTCACGACTAGGACTTCATTGCTTCAACACGACCGCTACACAGCTTCTATGCTATGGCTTCACGACTTCAACACAAGAACTTCAAGACTAGGACTTCACAACTTTAACATGACCGCTTCACAGCTTCTATGCTACGGCTTCACGGCTTCAACACCACGGGTTCACGACTTCTACACAATGGCTTCACGACTTCTACACTTTGACCTCACAACTTCTATACCACAACTACTTATACAACATCTTCACTACTTACACACAACACACACCTTACATACAAATGAATGAATGATTTACAAACTTTGTTAAACACACAACTTAAGTAACAAGATGATACTAAGTTGTAATACTTCTAATCTTGATTGATAGAAGTATTCTTCTTTTGCACTTGGATGGTGGAAGCTTGGATCACTTGGAAACCAATGCTTAAGATTACATGATCAAAGGTTTTTGTTTAGATATGAAATGAGATCTACAACAGAAAGTTTTAGTGCAAAAGGGTTGAGAAAAAATCCAGGAGAAGGCTTGTATTTATAGGGAAAAATCTGGACAGCTGGAGCGGGGGCGGTCCCCTTAATTATTAAGGGGGCCGCCTAGTAAAATTAAGGGGGCCGCCCCTACTGAACGTTGGCCAATTTTGTCCTTTTGTGGGGAAGGTTTTTCTGGAACATTTTAACTGATTTTGGTTAAAAATTTGAATTCATATTTTTATAAAAGATTAAACATTTTTATTTAATGCCAAAAATGTTTTTCAAAAATATATAAAATGTTTTTGATGTTTTATAAAAAATCTAGTTTTTAAGAAAATGTTCCTTTGATCATATAATGCATTAAGCATTAGTTCATTCATACCTTAAGTGATTTTAGTTGTAGAAGTGAATATTTACAACTAAGTACTTGTTTAATTTATAAGTTTATGTTTTAATGAGTTTACATTTTGTGATCATCAAAACATAGAGATATGAATAAATATTGATAATGTTTTTAGACATTTATTTATGTCAACACATTTTTTCAGATGAACAAGATGATGAGCAGTAACAGTAGGTTCAAGGGTGTGCAATAATGACTTCTTAATCGTGTTATATAAGAATGAAAGAAGTAAAACTTTGTTGCAAAAAATGTCCCTTAACATAAAGGTAGTTGTGGTAGTGGGCCTGTCAGGTGGATTTGATAGCGGTAATAGTGAAATGACAAAAATACCCTCATGTGCAACCCACATGACGACTAACTAACGGGTTTTACTAACGAGCGTTAGCCAAAAACGTGTTTTTGCAGCTACAGTAACCCTTCAAGGGCATAACTTGCAGAAAAATGAAACGTTAGGGACATTTCTTGCAGTTTTTTTTGGAGGACATTTTTTTGCATTTTTCGGAAAGTTTAGGGACATTTTTTGCTGTTTACTCTTTTTTTTTTTAACTTATTATGTAACTTATGTATTTATATAAGTGTATTGTCTCTTAATTAAACAAGTTACGACTCGACTCATGTCAGTTACATCTGTCTTTGAATTTAACTTAGCGAATACCTCTTAAAAGTTAAGACCATGTAAGGTCGTAAATGAACAGAACGTCCAATGAAGCTTTCAGTAAAATGTTCATTTATGATCGTTATTTATTAATTGAACGATCATGAATACAAAGCTTGTTTGTTTAGTTACGTCCGTGAACGCTTATGTGTCATTTATTTATGTTTATTTGTATATGTTCGAATATATATATATATATATATATATATATATATATATATATATATATATATATATATATATATAGGATCCGGTTCCATTGAGAAGGTTTTTATTTTGAGAAGATTGAGAAATCTTCGTTTGAACAAACTGATTCATGTTTTTGATTTGATTCACAAGTAAAACATCATTTTATGGTGAATCGAATTTATAAATTACAAATTTGATTCACAAATCATTGTTAAAATCGAGTTATGATGATGATTCATTAAATTTGTACAGATGATTCAGTATTCTATATATATCGCAAAATCGAGAGATTTTTAACATTGATTCAAATTTTTTTTACACATTTTGAATTTTAATCACATTAAAATGAGTTTTACACTTGAAAAACATGAATCAAAGTTAAAAATCTATCGTTTTTGAAAACCTTCTCAATCTTCTCAAAATAAAAACCTTCTCAATCGATCCAGATTCTATATATATATATGATATATATATATATATATATATATATATATATATATATATATATATATTATATATATATATATGATAAAGATCAAATAAAAAGACAAATATCCTTACATTACGTAAAAAGATTATTTTTTTCAAAAATTTTCTCGAAAAATTCCAAAAAAATTCCACAAGATCAGGTATGTTGGTGCATGAAAAAGTTGTGAAGAAAGTTTTTCTAAAAGTGGATATTTTTTTCGAAAACAAATTATGAAAAAATACGTTTGTGCATTAAATCGCTTTTTTGTGCATCAAAATTCGTTTTTACACCCAAGTTCTTTTGACTTTTTTAATCAAAATAACATTGCGCATTTAACTAAAAAAAGTTGAAAATTTTGTGCATCAAAATTTTTTTGCGCATCAAAATTCGTTTTTTTGTGCATTAAAAAAAACGTATAAAAACTCAAAATTAGAAAAACTTTTTTCACAAAAGTTTTATGCACCAACATACCCGATCTTGTGTAACTTTTTGGGATTTTTTTGCGAACTTAAAAAAAAAAAAAAAAAAAAAATTCTTTCTACGTAGTGTACGGATGTTTGTTTTTTTATTTTAACTTTACTATATATATATATATATATATAGGGTCCGGTTCTAGAGAAAAGTGTAATTAGATAGAAAAGTGAGAAAAAAAGTTATAGGGTAGAATTTGCAAATATCTCAAACTTCAGGGTAAGTTTTGAAACCCTCCACCCACCCCCCCCCCCCCCCCCCCCCCAAAAAAAAAAAAAAAAAAAATCCCTCCTTTTTTGGGGGGGGTTTTTTTTTTTTTTTTTTTTTTTTTTTTTTAGCCAAAAATTTTTCCACCGAAATTTTATAACTATGATGCACCTTTTTATTTTGGTGCATCACAGTTATAAAATTTTGTGCATCATAGTTATAACTGTGATGCACTAAAATAAAAAGGTGCATCATAGTTATAAAATTTTGGCGGGAAAATTTTTGGGTCGAAAAAAAAAAAATTGGCCAAAATTTTTTTTTAATTTTTTTGGAGCGAAAATTTTTTTTTTTTCCGAGAGGGGGGGGGGGTAGGGTGCGAATATACAAAACCTATCTTAAAGAATGAAAGAAAATACAATAAGGTCCTTGTAGTTTGGTTTGAAAAAAAGGAGAGTAAGGAGGGGGTGATTTGCACACTTTTCTCACTTTTCTACCAAAATCAACTTTTTTATTATCTAAGTTTTTTTTTTTTTTTTCTTGTTAAATTTTTTCACTAAAAGATAAAATCTGATTAGCCCAAAATACAAGTCGCCCAAAGTACACTAACCTTACACACTACTTTTTAAAATTAAATTATGGCACACTGTTATAATTTTAATGTGGTTGGCTAGTCGCCCGGTCAATTTTTTTTTTGCCAGATGTTTAATGCAATTTTGGTTTTTTTCTTTTTTTTTTTTGCCTAGTTTGGAATTTTCCAATAGCTTCCATAGAAGCGATCCTCAATAAAAAAAATCTAATCCAATGTCAGCCACAGTCACCACAACAACAACCACCATACACCGCCGTCATGTCCCACCATGCTCCAACATCAGTACATTTCGGGCATTAAACCCAATCCTTAACTACACAGCTCACCGACCATTTTGTCTACTTAGTTCCACACGGTTGGTGGATTTTAAACATTGTTGTTCTAAGAAAACAGAGCTTCCTGAATTGTTGGATTCAGGTTTTGGTTCTTGTATTGTAATTTTATAATGTTTGAGTTTTTGGGTTTTTTAATTGATTTGTTGTTTGTTTTGTGATGGATTGATCATAGAGAATGGAAATGTGGTGTTGGAAGAAGAGGATGATATAGGATGGTTACCTGCATTTCCTCATGTACTTGTTGCTTCCATGTCCAATTTCCTTTTCGGTTTTCATATCGGGTACCTTTCGTATAGTCTTATCTCTGTATTCTGATTTATCACAAAAGTTATTGCAACACTAAGGTTTAAATGTTAGCTGCTATGGCGTGACTTTGAGCAAGCATAAAAAAGTATATTAGTGACTACTAAGCCTCATTTTGTGTCATTTGAGACTTGTGTCAATTTAAAGCAAACATAAAAAACTACAGTATATGGAACCAAAGTTACTAGTAACTTACTTATGTTTGTTTTTTCTTGTACACCCTTTTGTATCTTCTATATATGTTGATCTGCTGTATGAGCATTGTACTGCAGCACACAGTTCATACAAAATGAAACAACTGAAACAACATCAAGGCTGTGGAATCTTAATGTATGAGCGCTTGCACTTAATTCAAAAAACAAAACAAGCAACATATAGCACCTTAATTCATATTGAGGGGAAAACAAAACAAGCAACATATAGCACCTTAATTCATATTATGTTCTAGCAATATTTGGACTAGAATGTATCTACCTTCTGTTCTCACTGATGTATAAGTAAGCCTTTATTTTGTGTCGTTTTGAACTAAACATAAAAAACTATATGGAACCAAACTTACTAGTTACTACTGTAGTACTAAATCGCCATTAATCACTACTGTAGTACTAAAAAACTGTATGGAACCAACTAAGTAAACCCAAACCCAAACACCCCCTGCTATAGGCTGCAAATCAAACCACATTAAACAACCAAGAAAAATCAAACTGTATGGAACCAACTAGTTAACACTTAACATCTTTGTTTTAGAACACTTATCAAACACCCATCCAAATCAAACCACATTAAACAACTAAGAAAAACCCAAACTTAACCCAAACACCCCCTGATGTAGGCTGCAAGTCTGCAATAATATCCAAACAACCCCTGTTAGTCTGCTATTGCATATTTGCATTACCAAAGGCACTTTGCCGCTAAAACACAACAGTAACATATCACATTAACTTGTAACAAGTAAAAACAAACCATTCTAAATTGCCACTGTGCGTACAACAACAACAACAACAAATCCAATCCCGCCGGGGCAGGGTATGGGGGAGGTAGAATGTATACAGATCCTACCCCTACTCCAAGGAAAACCCGGGAGTAGAGAGACTACTTCCAAAGAGACCTCCGGCAAGTGCATGTGTGCGCATGAGAGAGTACAACCGAGTTAGCATAACAGGCAACAAGCAGGCAAAAGAAAACAGGCAAAACAAGCAAACACATAGACAGAGCAGAAACAAAAGCACAATAAGCAAAGAGCAAAGCACCAAGAAAAGCAGGCAAACCTAAGGGGGCAAAACAAAGCAAAGCAGGGCAACGCACTGGGCCTAAAGCTAAGGCAAAGCAACCAAACAATGCAAAGCAGGGCAACGCACAGGGCCTAAAGCTAAGGTAAAGCACCCAAACGACCTAGACCCACGCACACCTAGCCGGAGCTACCCGCATATCCTAATTCTATCTCTCCACGCCTTCCTATCTGAGGTCATGTCCTCGGACAAGAGCAGCTCCTTCATGTCGAGCTTAAGTCTATCCTCCCATCTGAGTTTGGGTCTACCCCTCCTTCTCACACCGTCCACTACTAGCGCTTCGACTCTTCTTACAGGCGCTGATTGTGGCCTCCTCCTAACATGACCGAACCACCTGAGCCTTCCTTCTCTCATCTTCGAAATAATAGTCTCGACCTCTAGTTTAGCTCTGAAAACTCCGTTCGGGATCATGTCCAGCAAGGTCTTACCGCAAGATCACCTTAGCATTCTCAGTTCCGCCACCTCGACCCTGTTAGCATGGGCTTTGGAGATAGGCCAACACTCAGACCCGTACAACATAGCCGGTCTAATCGCCACCTTATAAAATTGCCACTGTGCGTGAAACAAAAAAAAAAAATACCAGTAGGCACACAAGCCCAATCTTTAGTTTTCATCTTAAAAGAAATACTAGCATTGCCAATTTTCTAGTAAGCATGAAACAAAACGAACATTAATGAAATAATGATTTTCGGGTCTTGACGGGTTAACCCGACAACAAAAAATTTCTAACCCTAACCCGACCGGATAACAATGTCGGGTTATCGGGTTCGGGTGAAACTACCCTGATAAGCTTTTTCAACCCGATTTAACCCGACCTGATAAGGCTTATCGGGTTCAAGTTACCCGACCCTACTGACACCCTACTTGTTATTATCAAATCTTGCTATGCTAATTAAAAAGTCAATTTTATGTTTGTGGACTATTAATTTGGGACAAAGTGAGTATCTACATGTGAATAATTAGCTAATGTGTCAACCTAAATGGGTCATTGTACAAATTTTCGTTTGAATTTAGTCTTCAAACTTAGTGAAAGTCTTTTATTTTTACCATCTTTTTTATATAAAATATTAGATCAAGATAAAATATATGACAATGTTGCTTTCTCAGATAAACCGCATTGGTCACTGAACAATTTATTAATTTAGTGATAAATTGATACTCACATACGGCATTTGGCAAAATGACCAATGTGTAAAATTCAATCAAGTACGTAGCTACTTTATGACATTAGCCTTGAATATACATGAATTACGTGCATATATATGGTGATAGAAGATATATACTTCAAAGCGGGGATAAGTGACTGAGATCAGAGCAAGGCCCACATTTCATATCCTGAATCGATATTTTCTCAAAGTTAAAATTTTAGGGCATGATTTTTGTTTGTTGTAAGTTACTAAAGTTGATTTTAGACTTCTGGTTTATTTGTAGACAAATGACTAGTATTGAAGTATTTTCTTTTTGGTTCTGACTAGATTTTAATGGTGTGGTGCAGTGTGATGAATGGTCCAATTATATCTATTGCTAGAGAGCTAGGATTTGAAGGCAATTCGATACTTGAAGGGCTTGTGGTGAGCATATTTATCGCAGGTGCATTTCTGGGAAGTTCAGGTGCTGGTTATCTGGTTGACAGACTCGGGTTTAGGAGAACCCTTCAGGTTGACACAATACCACTCATTCTTGGTGCGGTTTTATGGTATTTTTGGTTAAAACCAATGCAACCTTCCTTTTACATATTAAGATCTGGGATTAACAGTTATAGTTGTTGTTGAAAACAGTTTTGATATGTAGTGTACTAGTGTGTGTACTCTTTTGACAGTGCACAAGCCCACTCTTTGGATCAGTTATTGTTGGGAAGATTTTTCGTGGGTCTTGGTATTGGAGCAAATGCAGTTCTTGTCCCTATTTATATATCAGAGGTATACTTCCGAGGGTCTGCACTTTGTTGGTGTCTAATTTTTGTTGCATCATTTTAAAGTTATTTATTGTTCCTTGTTAATAGAAAATAAGTGTCTTATTTTCCGTTCATTGTTTATAGCTAATTAATAAGTTAAAGATTACGGTATATGGTTGCATGCAGCATATACACACAATGACACAAATCTTTACTTTGTATCATTTCAAGAAAAACTAGATGCAAATCAATCACATCAGTTGTTAAACTATTTACTAAGATGGTGTTTGGGATTGTCTGCAAACAGAATTTGGCAAACCATTTGAAAAAAGTGATTGTCTCTGTTTTCTTAGAGACAAATCGTAGTATAAAACGCAGTTTTGCAAACACATAATCTGTTTTGAAAACACAATCCCAAACACCGCTAATATGTGACTCATCAATACACACACATACTTATGCACATGTTTAGGCCACAATACACACGTATAAAACGCATACTTATCAATACACACGCATAAAACGCAGTTTTGCAAACACATAATCTGTGTTAGTATCTTCCTTGTAATCTTTGTTGAATTGGATTTTGTTCATAGTAAAGAATGTGGATATCCTATAGAATTGCAACATACCATTACATCAGATGGATGCAAAAATACTTACTAATAGTGTTAAAAGTATTCACCATGTTATATTCAGGTCGCTCCAACAAAATATAGAGGTTCGTTGGGGAGCTTGTGTTCAATTGGAATATGTATTGGACTTATAGCATCACTCTTTCTAGGAATATTCTCGGAGAGTGATCCCCACTGGTATATATCTTTTCTTTTGTTTTCGTTTTATTTAGGATTATTGATAAAATAAAATTAAAAAGTATTCCTATATGTTGTAGATAATTTGCTGAACATAAGTTGTACAATGATGCCTACTTAATTTTCTTTATAAATTCTTGACACAATATGGTAAACTGTTGACAGGTGGAGAACGATGCTATATATTGCAAGTGCTACTGGTTTTGTTTTAGCATTTGGTATGCAGTTTGCTGTCGAGAGCCCGCGCTGGCTATGCAAAGTAGGATTCTGGTTCTAAGTTCTTAAAAGCACACATTTATGTTAGCAAGAAAAAGAAACACTTTATTAATTAATTGTGGTGTTTGTGAAGGCGGGAAAGCTTAATGATGCTAAACAAATCATCTCTAATCTTTGGGGACCTTCTAAAGTTGAGAAAAGCATTGAAGAATTTCAATCTGTTCTTAAGAACGATGGTGGTGATTTAGACAGTAGATGGTCAGAACTTCTAGATGAACCACATTCTAGAGGTACTATTATATTGCGAGTTATATATGTGTAAAAGTTTACATTTCTAACATTTTCAGCCTAACGGTTTTTAATGATTGCAGTTGCTTTAATTGGAGGCACTCTGTTTGTACTGCAACAGTTCGCTGGTATCAATGCAGTTCTTTATTTTTCCTCCTTAACTTTCAAAGATACTGGAATCACAAACGGTGCATTGGCAAGCTTGTGTGTTGGACTCACCAATTTTGCAGGTTTTTAATGTGATTTTAAGTACACAATTCTCAGTCAGTACACATTAATGAATCCAATTGTTTCTAACTATTATCACATTCATGGCTTACAGGTGCTCTTGGTGCCTTATACTTGGTTGATAGGCAAGGAAGGCAGAAGCTTATAATCGGAAGTTATGTAGGAATGGTAATATGATACTATCAGTTGTTTCCTTAAAGTTTTTGTGATGTTCTCAGTACATTAAACTACTTAAATTCAGTCAATATGAGGTCAAAACTCATTTTCTGAAATAGTATATAATATTTACATACTTATCTTTACCTTGATAAACTGAGATTATTACTTATGCGTACAGGCAATATCGATGTTTCTTGTTGTATATGCTATTAGCTTTCCTATAGATGAAGAGCTTCGTAACAACTTGTCAATTCTTGGGACCATCTTGTAAGATTAATCATCTTGGACTTGCAAAATTAGAGTTTATATTTTGGAAATAGCAGTGTTGTATATCTGATATTATACATTGTCAAAGGTACATTTTGACTTATGCAAGTGGAGCTGGTCCTGTAACTGGTCTTATTATACCTGAACTGAGCAGCAGCAGGACACGTGGAAAGATCATGAGCTTCAGTTTTTCTGTTCATTGGGTACGTATCTTAAATGTTTTGTTAGACTACTTGGTAACTAAATATTTGATTTACATCTGATATCATTGAATCTGAATTTGCTCAATCGATGAAATTTGAAGACACATACAACCAAATATCTTATATACCTCTTTATGAATTATGACAAAACAAATGCTATCAGTATTTTGCTATGATTACTAATAGATAAAAAAAATAATAATAATAATCCTGAACCGAAACGATAAGAAAGCAGAGTTTTTCATTTATTTTAGGTGTTGAGATTAAGCTGTTATTATGTATGACATTTTGATTCAGGTGTGTAATTTCTTGGTTGGGTTATTCTTCCTTGAGCTAACGGATAAATTTGGTGTTGCGCCGGTTTATGGGAGCTTCGGTGTAGTTTCCGCATTCGCAGCGATATTCTCTTATTATTTCTTAGTTGAAACCAAAGGGCGATCTCTTGAAGAAATTGAGATGTCACTAAATCCTAATTTTGCAAAGCGTGATTAGTGCTAGTTTAAATCCAAGTAACTAATTTAGTATGCATCCATGAAAGGTAATTCTGTTATATCATGTTCTGTATAGTTCAATGTATAAGTTATAACATAGTTTTGCGACCACATTCATGTGTGATTGTATTACATATATACAATAAAGCAGGCTTTGTAAATGTTACAATCGGGATCTCTTATGTATGTTATGTTCTAATACAAATGTTGTACCGTGCCATTTGTATACATGTATATTATTGATATCTAAGTTTGTATATTATATTCTTGTGAAATGGAGTTAACAGCAATGTTGATCAGTGGACAGCAAAGCAAATCTGTTACTATGCGCCTGTTGGTTTATGTTAGTTTGTGTTTATGGTGTTGTTGATGTTCAACATACCCTCGTTAAAAGGCTGCAAAGCAGTACATGGTTTTCAGTTGTTGATTTGATTTTGGTTTGGTGTTCTTAGATTCATATTAAGGCATCATTAATGGTTTTTAGATCTCGGTTTTGTTAAGGAATTGATTTGTGCGTGTTTTTGGTTTTCTTGATGTTAGAATGCCTTATTGTCTTAGGGTTTGGTTTGTTAAATTTAATGGATTAATAAAGGAAATGCAATGGATGATGTAATGAAATGAACATAAATAAGTCATTACTGTTCAATTGACCTACTTGATTGTTATAAAATAAAGCATTTACGCATTTTATTTGGTACGATGCAATGAACATTAGAAATAAATAAAATATGACAAAATGTGATTCCAAGTCGTAATGGAAGGTGGTTACAGTACAGACGTAATGGGTGAACTAATAAATAAACTATTCAATTATAAAACTCAAAACAAGCATCATTTTTTTTTTGGGTAACCATGGTTTCCACACTCACTCAAAAGAAACAACATTTTTTATTCCATCTTAATGATTTATTTCATTCCAACTTCGATTAATGCATATTTGTGTGTATGTTTTTTTTTCACTTTTGTTATCACTTACTCTACAATCATTGATGGATTTCCGACTACAAGTATGTTCGGACAAAGTTATTTAGAAAACTTTACAAATAAGAAACTTATTAGAGCCTTTTTTACAAATTTTAAGAGTAATCAGACATAGACTGTTGAAAAATTTAGTGCACTTGAGGGATTAATTCACACCTGGTAATGGGTTTGGAGGTACGGAGTGTACACCAATTTGGTCAATGTTTACCCTGACTCAATTATATGGTTTGTAGTTCTGCTGCTAGTATTATGGATAATGCTGCTGATGCAGATCATTCTGCTGCTAGTGTTATTCATACTACTGCTGAGGCAAGAACTTTCTGCTGCTAGTGTTATTATACTGCTGCTAGTACAATAATGTTGCTGCTGGTTAGCTAGGCAATAGATTCTGCTGCTAGTGCAATTTATTGTGTTGCTAGGCATCAGATTCTGCTGCTGGTATGCTGGATAGAATTTGTAACTGACTTTGCTATATTTTGGGAAGTTTCAAATTCGTAATTAAGGCCATGATTTTCTGGTCTTGTAACCACTGTATCTAGAATTAAGGAATGTATATGGAGAATATTTGGGCAATATTCACTTATAATTCCTTTGACTAGGGTTTTGAGTATATCTCTTATATATATAGAGATCAACACATCGGCATGAGATACACAGAAAACCTAAACACTTGAAAGCAATTCGTTCTTGATTTGTGCCTAAAACAAGAACATCACTTGGTCTTATCCCATAGAGATATTCGTGTAACCCAGGCATAGGGTCGAATAGTTTCTTTTGGAAAGTGATTACACGATTTCAAGTGAATATCCGGTACCTTGATTGATTATCTTTACCCTGTTCTGGGAAAACCAAACACTAAACAACCAACAATCAATAGAAACTATTTCGTGATAATCAATGGCGGCTGCTATGAGGCATATGGCTGCTAACTTTTCAAAGCTTGAAAAGTTTGAAGGTGTCGATTTCAGAAGATGGCAAAAGAAGATGCACTTCTTGTTGTCAAGCATGAATGTGGTGTATGTGCTGACCACATCCATTCCTGAAGATCATGGGGATGATGCTACTATGGAACAGATGAGGAACAGAAGCAAATGGGAGAATGATGACTATGTTTGCAGAGGGTTAATCCTCAATGGTATGTCTGATTCTTTGTTTGATCTTTATCAAAATGTTGATTCTTCTCAAGAACTGTGGGATTCCTTGGAAGCCAAATACATGGCTGAGGATGCATCAAGTAAGAAGTTCCTTGTAAGTAATTTTAACAATTACAAAATGGTCGATTCTAGACCTGTCATGGAACAATACAATGAACTTCTTAGTATACTTGGTCGATTCACACAACACAAGATGAACATGGATGAGGCTATTTCAGTCTCTTGTATCATCGATAAATTGCCTCCTTCTTGGAAAGATTTCAAGCATATGCTAAAGCATAAGAAGGAGGAATTAACTCTAGTTGAGTTGGGCAGTCATTTGCGCATTGAGGAATCACTCAAAGCACATGAAAGTGACAAGCCAAAGAGCAGCAATGTTGCTGGTCCATCAGTTGTCAATTTGGTAGAGCATAACAACTCCTCCAAGAACAATGACAACAAGGGCAAACGTAAGCATCAGGATAACACCAAAACTGATCCTAACAAGAAGTTAAAAGCTACTTGTTGGAAGTGTGGTAAAACTGGACACTTCAGGAAGGATTGCAAAGGTGTTAAGATTGGCAATAAAGCCAATGGATCAGGCACAAGTGGATCTGGGAATGGTAATACCAATTCCCTAAAAGGTCAGAATATATTTGATAAGTCTTTTGAGATTTATTATGTTACATATATATCTGATGTGTACTTTGTGCAGGATGATGATGTTGCATGGTGGGTTGACTCTAGAGCAACAACTCATGTGTGTAAAGATAGAAGCTGGTTCAAGACCTACGAGTCAATGAATGATGGTTCTATTCTTCATATGGGAAACGAGTCAACAGCCCTGGTGCATGGAAAAGGATGTGTGGATTTGAAGTTTAGTTCTAGAAAGATTGTTTCTTTGTTTAATGTTTTACATGTTCCTGTTATTAGAAAAAAACTTGGTTTCTAGTAGTATTTTGAATAATTGTGGTTATAAACAAGTTATTGAATCTGATAAGTTTGTTTTGTCTAAACATGGTGTATTTATTGGTTTTGGTTATTTATGTAATCAGATGTTTAGGCTTAACATTGTTCATGATGTTGTTAATTCTACTTTTATGTCGACATCTAAATTGAATGATTCAACCCTTTGGCATGCTAGACTTGGCCATGTACACTTTAAAAGGATGCAAGATATGTCCAAGGATGGGTTAATCCCAGCATTTGACATGGACACTGAAAAGTGTAAAACTTGTATGATGAACAAGATAACTAAGAAACCATTTCAAAGTGTAAAACGTGAAACTAAAGTGTTGGAACTGGTTCATAGTGACTTATGTGATTTACATGCTACTCCCTCTTTGGGGAATAAGAAATACTTTGTGACTTTTATTGATGATGCTTCTAGGTATTGTTATGTTTATTTATTGCATACTAAGGATGAAACATTAGATAAATTTAAAGTATTTAAAACTGAGGTTGAATTGCAACAAGAGTCCCTGATCAAGAGATTAAGGACTGATAGGGGAGGTGAGTACATGGATACTCTGTATTTTCAGTCTGTTGGTATAATCCATGAAGCGACTGCTCCCTATACTCCTCAACAAAATGGTATTTCTGAAAGGAAAAACAAGGTGCTGAAGGAGATGGTTAATTCCATGTTGTCCTATTCTGGGCTAAGTCAAGGGTTCTGGGGTGAAGCTATGTTAACAGCTTGCTATTTATTAAATAGGGTTCCCAACAAAAGGAACAAGACAACCCCTTATGAACTCTTGACTAAAAAGAAACCCAACTTGAATTATCTCAGGGTTTGGGGTTGTAGGGCAGTTGTAAGACTCCCTGATCCAAAGCTAAAGACTTTGGGTGAAAGAGGCATTGAATTCATCTTTGTTGGATATGCTGAGCATTCCAAGGCATATAGGTTCTATGTTATTGAACCTAATGAATCTGTTTCAATTAACTCTATAATTGAATCAAGGGATGCCATCTTTGATGAGAATAGATTCTCATCAGTCCCTAGACCAAGTCAGAGGATTCCTAATGGAACTAATGATGTTGGTGTATCTGAGATCTCTGATGAGGTCCCTGATGAGGCTGTGGTTCAACAACCTGAACTTGAGCTCAGAAGGAGCAAAAGGGTTAGGACTCCAAAGTCATTTGGACCTGAGTTCCAATTATACTTAATTGAAGGAACAAGGGATGAGGTCTTTGACCAACACTCCTATTGCTTTAATGTTGAGGATGATCCCAAAACATTTGATGAAGCAATGAAGTCCCAGGATGTTGCTTTCTGGAAAGAAGCAATAAATGATGAAATGGATTCCATCATGGGCAACAACACTTGGGTGTTGGCTGATCTACCACTTGGTTGCAAACCTTTGGGTTGCAAATGGATTTTCAAAAAGAAAATGAAGGTAGATGGAACTGTTGAAAAGTTCAAGGCTAGACTAGTCATTCATGGCTTTAAACAAAAGTCAGGGATAGACTATTTTGATACTTATGCCCCTGTAGCTCGTATCAGTACCATAAGATTGCTAATTTCTTTGGCATCAATTCATAATCTGATTATTCATCAGATGGATGTGAAGACAGCTTTCTTGAATGGTGAATTGGATGAGGAGGTGTATATGAACCAACCTCAGGGCTTCATCATGCCTGGCAATGAAAATAAGGTGTGCAAACTGATTAAGTCCTTATATGGACTGAAGCAGGCACCTAAGCAATGGCATCAAAAATTTGATGAAGTGGTTTTGTCTAGTGGTTATTTACTTAACCAGTCTGACAAAAGTGTATATAGCAAATTTGATGAATCTGGTAAAGGAGTCATCATTTGTCTATATGTTGATGACGTGTTGATCTTTGGTACTGACCAAAATCAAGTTGACCTAACAAAGGAATTTCTGTCATCAAGATTCTCCATGAAGGATATGGGGGAGGCTGATGTTATCCTTGGTATAAGGATTAAACATGAAAGTAACAAGATTTCTATCTCTCAGTCTCATTACATTGAGAAGGTGTTGAGGAAATTTAATTACTTTGATTGTACTCCAGTGAGTACTCCTATGGATACAAGTGAGAAGCTTTTGCCTAATACTGGTAAAGCTGTATCTCAACTTGAGTATTCTAGGGTGATTGGCTGCCTAATGTATGCCATGACTTGTACAAGGCCTGATATTGCATTTGCTGTGGGAAAATTGAGCGGGTATACTAGTAATCCTAGTGCTCATCATTGGCAAGCAATTCAGAGGGTACTGAAGTATTTGAAGAGAACTATGGATTATAGTCTCTCATATACTGGTTATCCTTTAGTAGTAGAAGGATACACTGATGCAAGTTGGATCAGTAACACTGAAGACAATTTGTCTACTAGTGGCTGGGTATTCCTACTTGGTGGAGGTGTAATTTCTTGGGCATCCAAGAAGCAAACTTGCATCACCAGTTCAACCATGGAATATGAATTTGTGGCCTTAGCAGCTGCTGGTAAAGAAGCTGAATGGTTGAAAAACTTGCTTCTTGAGATTCCATTGTGGCCTAAACCTATAGCACCTATTTCTATCCGTTGTGATAGTGCTGCTACATTGGCAAAGGCTTATAGCCAGATGTACAATGGGAAGTGATTGAACAAATATTCGTCAACCAAGCCTTCGATGGTGATCAAAGGAATAATGGGGTGTTGAGATTGAGCCAAGCTTGTTCTTAACCTGAAAATAAGAAATACAAAGACACTACGTTAAGTGATTGCGCAGGGGTTGGACCCTGCGAACCACCTCCGGCGTGAGAGTAAGTATGTGTAATGGTAATGTAGGTCGTAAATTGAGAGGGTGAGGTTAACTTGTGAATTAACTCGAAATTACTTACATTGTTCTTGGCCCGACTATGCTATTTATAGGTGAGAAATAGGACATAGTGGGCGGTTGCACATAGTTCGGAGATCATGGGGGCGTCCCATGGAAAGTGGTAACCGCTAGGGCTTTGTAGCCCACGATCTCTGTTTTGGCGGGAAGCCAAAGGATAGAGGAGACGTGGGTTTGACCAGGTCTGGATGATCCTTCGTGTTAGTCCCTTCGTCAGGAATACCCCGAAGGGCTTAGGGCTTCGATTGGCGGATTCCCACGTGGTAACCATTCGCAGGCGAATGGTTTTACGCCAATGAAACGTGTTAAGGAAATTAACCTGGGCCTCCGAAGGGAGGGCTTTCTACAGGCTCGAAGGGGTGTCCTTCGACCCGTTAGGAGGGTACATCATCAAGCCCCCCAGTCGAAGGCGATATATACGTACGAGTATAAATTGCTTTCGACTCAAAAAACCTTATACACTCTATCCCATTTATCACAAATTCTGACGAAATGAAGATAAGTGCTTTAAATAAATTCAAATGCAAGAAGTAGTATTCTATCCTTCTGATGTTAAAAAATAAAAAGGAATACGTCTAACTGAATTCCGCATTAAATGCAAACCATCATTATCCGGCCACTTGCAAACCCTTAATTGCTACTTCTTTGGTAATCGCAAAACGTCATTTCAAATTTAGCATCCATTTGAAATCCGCTTAGATAGTAAAGAAGTGTACACGTGTTCGGTTATGATCAAAGATTTCATGAGTATTTAATCTTCGACATGTTAAACCCTAGAATACTTTTACCTCCGCCCAAAATATACACAACTCTGTGTCATTGTGCTTCCATTGGAATCTAAAAGGTAAAATTCAGCCATTTTCTTTGCTCTCCTTACTTTATTTATGAGTATGGCTGCCAAACGAATAATTAAAGAACAAACTTGTACCTTGTCGAAACAAGCATTGTCTGATTTTCTGAATGATTATCCCATACCCTTGGAATATAAAATCATGCTTCCCAGTAAGAAGCAAAGTATTTTTGATGCTCCGAAAGGATTTGTAGGCTTATATGTGCATGCGTTTACGCAATCAAACTTTAGGATTCCCATCCACCCTCTTATTTTGGAGTTTTTGCAATATTACAAGGTGCACATTTCAAGGTTTAACCCATTTGGTTTAGCCAAGTTGACAACTTATATTGTGATGTGCAAAGCGTATGGTTTTGAGCCTTCATTGACTGTGTTTAGAGGCTTTGCCAATCTCTATCCTGGTGGAGATTGGGTAACTATTGCAAAAAGGAGTGAGTATGATGTCCCACACCTATTGACTAAACCTTTTTCGAATATTCGAAATTGGAAAGGTCAATTTTTTTATATTGAGAGTACCATCATACCCCCCGAATATCCTGAGCTGTTGGCCGAAGGGAATAGGTTTGATGAAAAACGATACAATGACCCATTACCTTATGAGGTGAGAAGTGAACCTTTGTATCAACGTCTTGCACGTCATCCAGTGGACGTACAAACGTTTTCTGAGCCCATCTTATTCATGGCTGGCATTGCTAGGAGTTGGGAAGGGTCTCCATTGCTTCCTGAAATTATTTGTGAAGGAGAAAGTATGTATAATTTCTTATTTCATAAATAATTAACTTACCTGCTGATATTCATCTCTTTTCCTTTGTCTTGTGCAGAAATGGCTTTTCGAAACTTTGTCGTGGCTGGAGGTGCCAAAGAAGTTAGCTTTATGCCAAGGGACCCTCAAAATACAAGTTACGGAGCGGGATCTCCTTCCATTTCTGTTAATAATAATGATGTTGATATCTCTCCACCCAAGCCCCTTGCTGTGCTTCCCCCAGTCAAAGCAGTTGGTACTGAGGAAGCCCCCCAGGTAGTGGAGGACATTGGTGATTCTGATGATACCCCTTCCGGAGGTGATCAGCTCAGGATTGTTGGGTCCTCCGGCATCGCTGATAGAGTTCGGACTAGAAAGGGTACTAGTGCCAAGGCTGCAAAGGCTGTCCCCAAGAGAAAATTGAACATTCCTACCCCAACTTCCCGAACCACCAAGCAAAAAACAGAGAAGTCTCGTGGGAAGACCATCATGTATGCTCCGGAAGGACTGGCCGATGAAGATGACATATCTGGTAAGTGGAAATTCTTCCAGCCTCCTTTTTTTTTTTTTTTTTTTTTTCGTAATATTGCGTGTTTGGCTTACATTGCTTTTGTATTTAAGGTTTGCCAGATACGAAGGAATTGCCCAACTCTCTCTCCTGCCGCTTGCTTGTTGAGAATGTTACTCCTGCCTCATGGAGGAAGAAAATGAATGAAATGTCCATTGAAGAACTATGTGATCTCAACGACAAGAGTTATATCCGACAAGCAATGCTGGATAGTCATCTGAGCTTTCGCACCAGGGGATTGCTTAATAGGGTCCAGGAAGCGAAGGAGGAGGTTGCTGCTGTTGTTGCCAGAGAAAAGGAGAGGGAGAAAAATTATGCTGAATTGGAGAAAAGATGCGACGAAGCCATGGAGAACTTTGAGAAACATCCCAGGTATGAGGCTCTTCAAGACAAGATTGATAGTCTTGAAAAACAGCTTAAGGAGTCACAGGCAGAATGCGGTAGGTTAATTCTTGAGGAGGCTAAGGTTGTAGGCTATGAGAACCAGGTGAGTGCCCTGGAATCCAAGTGTACTGGGTTGGAGGCTGAGAGAACTAGACTAGTGGAGCAGGATGCTAAACGTTGTCAGGAGGTTGATAGGTTGAAGGTTGAATGTCAAAGGTTGAGAAAAGATAGGGCTGAGGTCGTATCGAAGGTTGTTCCCTATATTGCTATGGAATTATATCACAGCGATGAGGTGGGAGTGGTTGTGGGTAAACTGGTGAATGCAGCCATATTTCATGGCAAATGCACAACTTTGGAAGAGATTGCCGAAACTAAGAAACCCGTTGTGCTTTCAGATGTGCCATATTATCGCCCAAATTCCGTTCAGGAGTATGATGAAGCTGGTAATGCCTTCACCACTGCAGTTTACCCCTTTCTTGCCGAAGCAACCAAAGATCCTTCAGCCTCCATCGAAGATCTCCTTTCTAAAAAACCGAAAAGTATACAGCCTCCGTCTCCAACTAAAAGAACCTTGTCCGAGAAACCCAAGTCTGCGACTCATCAAGAAGATCCAAACTCTTCCATCAACAAATGAAGGCTGCCATGTTGGCAGTAATTTAGTCTGTAAGGGTGGCGTGTACCCTTTGAAACAATTTGTTTGTGCTTAAAGGCTGATGCCTTTCTTTAAGACAATTTAGTGTGCTTTTGTCAGGCTAGTGCCTGTTTGAATGGTTTGTCTGGGCTTCGTCCCATAACTTTGAACAACTGTCCTTTTTTTGAAAATGGCTTCGCCTGTGCGTAGCCTTTATGACTCTTAATTTGGAGGAGTATCCTCCTTTTTTAATGCCATGCTTATCTTCTCTTACGCTCATTATTAGAACGTAAACATACAACCTAAGGTTATAACCTTATTGTGTGTATTTTGGACCAAGATTTTATGCAATCGTATAATTTGACTGCGACAGAGGGTCGCGACCCACTCCGTCTTTATCCTTAAGTTACAGAGGGCTTCAAATACCCTAAGACTTCATAGGAAAGCTAATGTGAATTGTAATGGATGTTAATGTTATACAAGACATGTGTCTTGCTTCATCCTTCGACATTGAAACTTGTAAAGTACTTGGCTGGATAAATCTATGTTGTATAAAACGAAACAAGAGATTTTGAGGGAAACATGTTATATCATTAAGTGGGTAGGGAGGATTACATCATTTGAAAAAATGAACACTAGACATCTACCATTAATGCTTTTTCCCATGTGAGAAGATTACGTTACATGAAATTGAAAACAACTAAATGTTTTTAAAGGGAGGTAAGTTCTTATATGTAAGACTTACGAGAGCTTGTATCATGTCGAAACTTGTTCACGACATCTTTTGTTTTCCACCTTTCGAGCTTCCACGTCTTTGTTGTCACCGTAATTCTTTTTCGACGCTGGGCTCTTTCATTTTGGCTTCGCTTGCTTTTACTCGAAGGACAACTTCCTATATGCCCTCAAGGCTTTGGGAAGTTTGTCTGCCCATTTATTCTGATATTGCCCTAACTTCGCCTCAATTTCGGTGACAATATCCTTGTCAACACAAATGAATCTTTGCTTCACGTTCAGGCTTTTGCAGAAAGAAGGGAACGCTCCTTCGGCAAAGTGTGGTCCTTCGTAAGAGGTGATAACTTGTGGAATTCCAAATCTGAATATTATGTGTTCCCACATGAACTCTTCCACATCTTTTCCTTTTGTTGATGCCAACGGCTTGGCCTCGACCCACTTGGTGAAGTGATCGATGGCTATGACCAAGAATTGTACCCCTCCGGGAGTTAATGGTAAGGGTCCAATTATGCTGACTCCCCATTGATCGAAGGGTCTTACAATCATGCTAGCTGTCGCATCATACTCTAATGGTTTATGGGCTTTGGAGTGTGTCTGACATACCGTGCATGTTCTGATTGCTTCCCTTGCATCTTCTAGTACGGTTGGCCAGTAATAACCCCATTTTGTTACCTTCGCGGCGATGGCTCTAGGGCTTGTGTGTCTTCCACAGAATTCTTCATGAGCATCGCAGAGGATGATCGAAGCCTGTTTTAACTCGATACAGCGGAGCCAAGGAGATGAAAGACGCCTTTTGTAGAGATTATCGCCTATGAGCCTGTACTGTGGACTTTTGACTTTGATTTTTCGTGCCGATTTTGACTCATCGGGCAAAACGCCGCTTATCAAATGCATTTTGATCGGTTCTATCCAGCTGGAGCCTTCATCAAATGTTTCACTTCTTGCAATTGACCTGGTGGCCAATTTTTCCACTAAAACCTCACGGGGCAAATGGGCGAAAGCAGTCGATGCTAATTTGATTAGGGCCTCCGCCTTCTTATTTTGGCTTCTGTGGATGTTTGTCACCTTGTATCTTTCGAAACCCCGAAGGACTTTTTTAACCTCGTTCAAGTACTCTTTGATTATTGGCTGCCTTGCTCTGCGAGAACCCTTGATTTGACCAGCGACTAAAAGCGAGCCTACGAAAATGGAGAGGTCCTGAACCTCAATACCCTTTGCAAGTCGAAGGCCAGCCAGCAAGGCTTCGTACTCTGCTTCATCTTTCGTTGCCTTGAATTCAAAACGTAGCGCGTAACTGTACTCCTTTTCCTCCGGACTTATTAGGATTAACCCTGTTCCGAAACCATTGAAGCTTGAGGCTCCGTCGGTAAATAACTTCCATTCTTTCGCCGCTGTTGGGAGAGTTTCTCCGTTTGGGCTGTGCCCGGAAGGTGTTTCGTTGAGGACTTCTGCGAAAGTCGGCCTCTTGGTGGAGCTTGGATTATCACGCTTTTTCGATGATCCTGGAGCCGGCAGGTCAATAGCTGCTTTGAATTTCGAAGGATCGATTTTGACTTCTTGCTTTGTCGACTTAGTGGGCTTGAAACCCTTGAGTCGATACCCCTTGCCATAGAGCTTGTCATCAGTTCTCGGTGTCGGAGGAGTTCTGATGCTCCTAGGACGTATCCCCTCAAAGATCTTCCCTTCGGCTTTGTGTGGCTTCTCCAATTCTGCTGTGGAACTATTTGGATATTGCTTTTTGCTTATCACTCTTCGTTCTGCACGATGCTTTTTTGTGACAATATCTTCTTCCCTATCCGTACTTTCAATAACATCATTCGGAGGCTTTTTATAGCCTTCTATCTTTTTCTGGCCGTCCTTCGGGCTGTGCTCAGAGAATACCGTCCCTATTCCGTTGGGTGTGTGAAACTTTACTGCTGCATGTATAGTGGAAACTACTATACCCATCTTTTGCATGGCGGTCCTCCCTATCAATAAGTTGTAAGGAGAGTTGGACCCTACGATAGTAAACATGAGGGTTTCTGTCCTTGCGATCCTGCCTTCTCCGATTGTTATTTCCAGCGGAACTTCCCCTAGGGGCCACGAGCGTTCGCCAGAAAACCCTACTAAAGGCCTCTTCGAATCGACCCTTTGAGACCTGACTGCCGACGAGAGCTTTCGAAAGCAATGCTCATATATGACTTCGCAAGGGCTTCCGCAGTCCATGTAGGCTCCCCCTATTTCTTGGCTAAAAATTAGGACTTTGATGACCACTGGATCGTTCGAAGGGATCCTGCCTGAGATAGGAGAAAACGTTACATCCCTTATCTTGTTTGCTTCCGACTCCGGTACCTTCCTTTTCGAAGTGGTTTCGTCCCTGCGTATCATTAGTATGGGGGCTTCGGTAGGGTTAGTATCCTTGGCCATTTGAGTGTCAGTCATCTTTTCTTTGCCTTTCTTGATTCCTTTTACCAGGTGTGCCAATTGCCCAGATCTTACGGCCTCTTCAATTTGTTTCTTTAATTCCCTGCAACTGTTCGTATCGTGACCATTGTCTTCGTGGAAGTGACAGTACTTGCTGGTATCTCTGTTTTTACCCTTACTCGTCATGCGTGGAGGCGCTTCGAAAGCTTTGGCCGCCCTCTCTGTAGCCAGTATTTCTTTTGGAGACTTCGTTAGATTGCTCAACAAACCATGGTTGGGGCCTTTGTTGTACGGAGAGAACCTATCTCTGTTCTTGTTCTTATTCTTGGACCCTTCCCACGTGGAATGCTTCGAAGACTTGTTATTGCTATCCTTATCTATCGGAGCCCCATTAGTGGATACCTCTTTGGCTTCGATCCAAGTGTACGTCTTCTCGGTCAGGCCCTTGTAAGTTGTTGGAAGGTCGGTGGATAAGAATTCCACCAAACTCCGATTCCGAAGGCCATGTACGAAACCAGAAATACGCTGATCTTCATGAAGACCCAAAATTTGCAAAGTCTCATCGGTGTACCTAGTGACGAAGGCCCTGGTGCTTTCATTTTCTTTTTGTTTGATGTTGTGTACCGTTAAATGAGTCCTTGTGAATTTCTTTTGCTGACTGAAGTGTGACCGGAACTTAGCCTTGAGGTCATCAAGATTGACAATGCTACCGGGTTTTTGCCCATTCCACCAAATACGAGCAGAATCCCGAAGGGTGTATGTAAACATGTGACAGGCCACCGGCATAACCCACTTTTGCATTTTGATAGCCCCTTCGAACAAGTGTAAGAAATTGTCCGGATCCCCTTTCCCATCATAAGTCCCGACATGTGAAGGCATTTTCAAACCATCAGGCAGTGGGTAATCTTCTATCCACCTAACGAAGGGTGTAGCTGAACCCATGGGGTCTGAATATAGACAATTATAAGGTGGTGCGTACATGGGGACTGTATTGTATGGATTGCTGTTTGGGGGCATTCCCATGGGAGTTTGGCCTGGGTAGGACTGATAAGGTGTACTCATGGCGAACGGGTAACTGTTTCCCATGGCGTATGGAGGGTACGCCATAGGGTGGCCAAAGGGCATGCTCCCATAGTTTTGAAGGAAGCTTGGGTTATTGGGCTGTCCATTTATAGGAGGATATAAATTTTGAGGATAAGACTGAGTTTGGAACGGGGGGTACATACCATTGGGAGGAAGATTTCCTCCCATATTGATTGTAGACGGATTGCCTTCTACGCCTGACGCGTGAGAAGGCTGCAACGGAACCCCGGCTTCAGTTCTTCCAAGATGAGCGGCTAGCAATGGAGGTAAAGTCACCCCCCTTTCTTCCCTAAGCTGACTCCTACCGTTGGAGCCTTCGGCAACCGCCCCTTCTCGTCTTGTCGGAGCCCTCTCGGGGACCCCTTCGAAACCAACAGACCTTTTGCTTAGCCTTCGGCCAACTGGAGAACCAATCCTTAAGGCAGATAGGGTTGGTCCTTGGGTCGGAGGCCTAGGTTCCATCTCCATTTCCTCATCATACTCTTCACTCGAGTATTCCAACTCCTTTCGTACCTCAGCATTCCTGACTTGCCTGTTGCGAGCCCTTAAAAGGGTTTCTAACACTTCATGGTTGGCTTCGACAAAGGCTGGGCTAATGACAGGTTCTGGGTTGGCTGATGTCGAAGCATGATTGTTGGTTGTGACCTCTGGGTGAGAACGTGTTGTGAAGGTGGAGGCGGTTATTGGGGGAAGGTTGTTAGGTTCGTCGACTGGTATTGGTGTTAAGGTAGAGAAGCCCGGTGGGGGAGTATCTTCTCTCCCTTGATCCATGCCGGAATAATAGTGAAATTGGTTGGTAGGTTAAAAGCTCGGAAATAACGAGACCAATTGTAGCGGTCCCACGGATGGCGCCACTGATTGAACAAATATTCGTCAACCAAGCCTTCGATGGTGATCAAAGGAATAATGGGGTGTTGAGATTGAGCCAAGCTTGTTCTTAACCTGAAAATAAGAAATACAAAGACACTACGTTAAGTGATTGCGCAGGGGTTGGACCCTGCGAACCACCTCCGGCGTGAGAGTAAGTATGTGTAATGGTAATGTAGGTCGTAAATTGAGAGGGTGAGGTTAACTTGTGAATTAACTCGAAATTACTTACATTGTTCTTGGCCCGACTATGCTATTTATAGGTGAGAAATAGGACATAGTGGGCGGTTGCACATAGTTCGGAGATCATGGGGGCGTCCCATGGAAAGTGGTAACCGCTAGGGCTTTGTAGCCCACGATCTCTGTTTTGGCGGGAAGCCAAAGGATAGAGGAGACGTGGGTTTGACCAGGTCTGGATGATCCTTCGTGTTAGTCCCTTCGTCAGGAATACCCCGAAGGGCTTAGGGCTTCGATTGGCGGATTCCCACGTGGTAACCATTCGCAGGCGAATGGTTTTACGCCAATGAAACGTGTTAAGGAAATTAACCTGGGCCTCCGAAGGGAGGGCTTTCTACAGGCTCGAAGGGGTGTCCTTCGACCCGTTAGGAGGGTACATCATCAGGAAGTCTAGACACTTAGGTGTCAGGCATAGCATGATTCGTGAGCTTATCATGAATGGGGTGGTATCTATAGAGTTTGTTAGATCTCAAAAATGATCACTTGACGAAGGGTTTGGCTAGAGACTTGGTTTTAAAGTCTGCTAAAGGGATGGGTTTAAGTCCAACTTAGTCACTGAATGCTAAGACACCCAACTCCCTCCTGAGGAAACTTGGGAGCTGAGTTCAATGTGGAAAGCTGAACATTCAGTGTACTGGAGCACATGTTTTATTATCATCCCAAGGTTGTGCTCAGAACCTGCTGAAAAGGAGGATGAAGTCTTTACTTCTCAATGGTTAATTTTCTTTGAAAAAGTGCTTAGCAGGAGCATGAATAAAGAGGAACCACCTATGTAAATGTTGAAGTTTTGCCGCTTCAGGAAGCTTTGAACTTTTAGCTTCTACAATATTTATGAATTGGATATGGACACATGGCTTGTATAGTGTCAGGAGCTTTTAAGTGTTTAAAACTTGTGTGTATTTTATCTTCAGGTATTCAAATGAGTTGAAGGGTTCAATTCTTAGAACACCCTGATTCTCGAATATTTGAACGTGTAATGTACTAAGATGAGAATTCAATCTTCAAGATATTTTCATTTATGCACATGTTTGTTTTATGTTTATTTTCATGCAAAGGAAGTGAACTAAATTTGGGGAGGATTGTTGGAAAATTTAGTGCACTTGAGGGATTAATTCACACCTGGTAATGGGTTTGGAGGTACGGAGTGTACACCCATTTGGTCAATGTTTACCCTGGCTCAATTATGTGGTTTGTAGTTCTGCTGCTAGTATTATGGATAATGCTGCTGATGCAGATCATTCTGCTGCTAGTGTTATTCATACTACTGCTGAGGCAAGAACTTTCTGCTGCTAGTGCAATTTATTGTGCTGCTAGGCATCAGATTCTGCTGCTGATATGCTGGATAAATTTGTAACTGACTTTGCTATATTTTGGGAAGTTTCAAATTCGTAATTAAGGCCATGATTTTCTGGTCTTGTAACCACTGTATCTAGAATTAAGGAATGTATATGGAGAATATTTGGGCAATATTCACTCATAATTCCTTTGACTAGGGTTTTGAGTATATCTCTTATATATATAGAGATCATCACATCGGCATGAGATACACATAAAACCTAAACACTTGAAAGCAATTCGTTCTTGATTTGTGCCTAAAACAAGAACATCACTTGGTCTTATCCCATAGAGATATTCGTGTAACCCAGGCATAGGGTTGAATAGTTTCTATTGGAAAGTGATTACACGATTTCAAGTGAATATCCGGTACCTTGATTGATTATCTTTACCCTGTTCTGGGAAAACCATAACGCAAAACAACCAACATAGACAAGTCACAAGCTACTGTAAATATATACAAGAGTAAAATGTCCAATAGCAAGCCTTTGAATTTAGCTTACAGAATACATCTTAAAAGTTAAAACAATGTAAGCTTGTAAATTAACCGAACATGCAATGAAGCTTTCAGTAAAAGGTTCGTTATTGAACGAACATTAACATAATCATTTACGTCCGATTATACGTTTGATAATGTTCGCTTATGTGTTACTCCCTCCGTTCAAAAATAAGTGTCTAATTTGACTTTTCAGAGTCAAACTGGTTCAACTTTGACTCTAAATATTTTTGTTTTATTTTTTTTGTTTTATATAATACTTGATGAAAATTATACTATTGAAAAATACACTTAAAACCCAATTCATTCATATATTTTTACATCAAATATTATATAACACCCACAAAAATAGTTAAGGTCAAAGTTGAACCAATTTGACTATGAAAAGTCAAACTGGACACTTATTTTAAGACGGAGGTAGTATTTATTTATGTTTATTTGTATATGTTCAGATATCATATATATTTATTATTTACTATTAGAGGATAATAGGGCCAAGCCATGTTTGTGGGTTTAGGGTATGTTTTAGTGTGGTTAGGGTTTGTGATTGTGATTCGGTTTTCTGCGTTCGGTGGTGGAGACATCGGTGGTTAGGGTTTGGTCTCTGTAAATCCGTAGGTATAATTTTATTATTGACCATTACCTTTCATCGGATAAGTAAGGTGTTGTCTTAACATGACTTCTCACGAAAATGGTTGGGAGCATCAAGGGAAAAGCACCAACAGTAATTGTGGAAATACTATTTTCCACTCCATCAATACATACGGTTATGATATTTTTGAGCGTGCTCGGAAACTTGGCCCTCTGGTGGGGAGAGATGATGAGATTACCAGTCTGATTACAATTCTAGCTAAACTAACAAAGAACAACCCTCTTATTGTTGGAGAAGATGGTGTGGGTAAAACTGCTATTGTTAAAGGATTGGCTAAGAGGATCGTGAATGGTGATGTCCTTAGTAGTCTTAATGGTGTGCGACTTGTAGCTTTGTCAACACACGCTTTTCTCCTAGGAGATGAGTATAAGGAGGAGCTCAAGTTTATATTGAAAAAGCTAGACGAGGCTGCTGATGGGAGACTAATATTGTTCATTGATGAAATCCATCTTGTTCTTGGGGCCTGTGGATCGATGGATGTAGCAAATCTGTTGAAACTTTTGCTTGATAGGAAATCTGTTGAAACTTTTGCTTGATAGGGGCCGGTTACGATGCATTGGCTCCACCACTCCTGAGCAATTTAGGAAATATGTCAAAGAAGATGCTACCTTCAATGGGTGTTTTCAGCAGGTCTTTGTAGCAGAACCTGGTGTTGATGATACCATAAACATTCTTCGGGGGTTGAAAGAGAGCTATGAAGCACATCATGCTATTCAGATTCTTGATAGTGCTTTGGTTGCTGCAGCGGAGATTTCAAGCCTATATGTAACTGGTTTTCAGCCTGATAAGGCAATAAAGGTGGTTGATCAAGCCTGTGCGGAAGTTAGATTATAACTTTTAAGGAAGCCTAAAGAAATTTTTGATCTTGAAAGAAAGAAAACACACTTAATGATAGAGTTTTGTGCTTTGGAGAAGGAGAAAGACAAAAAAAAAAAGAAGCAAATTACGCTTTGTAGAGGTACAAAAAGAACTTTGCGATGTGAGAGATAAAATTGAGCCACCAATGATCAAGTACAAAAAGGAGAAAGAGAAACAAGAGGAAGCCTTGGTTGTTTTACAAGAAGCAGATGTAGCACGAACTACAAATGTGAAACTTGGGGTAGTTCAAGGAGTTGGGCCAGCGATGCATGAAAATATGATGTTAATGCAGACACTAGGACCTGTAACCCGGCCAATCCTAAGGAGTTGTGACCAAAAGGGGCTAATTGTGCTAGCGAAGAGGTTGCAGGAGAGAGTCGTGGGACAAGATGAAGCAGTTAATGTTGTGGCTGATGCAATGCTGAGGTCTAGAGCTGTTTTCGGAAGGGCTAACAAACCAGCTGGTTTACTCTTTGTTGTGGGCCCCAGTGGCGTAGGTAAAACTGAGATCGCTAGGGCTCTTTCTGAACAATTGTTTGCTGATGAGAAGTTTATGATTAGAATAAATATGTGTCTCTATACGGAGGAAGAATCTGTTCCATTTTATATTGGACAACTCACATAAACTGTCAAGAAAGAGCCTTACAGTGTTGTGTTATTTGATAAAGCAGAAAAAGCTCATCCATCAGTGTTCCATACTCTGCACCACATGTTGGACGACGGGCGTTCAAGAGATTTCACCCACACAGTGCTCATTATGACTTCAAACATTGGAGAAAATCATCTCTTAAGGGCTCTGTCTGAGAATACGTCAATGGAGGATGCTCGTTTGGAGGTAATGGAAGAGGTGATGAGGCACTTCAAACCAAACCTGCTAAAAAGATTTGATACGATTGTTGTTTTCAATCCTCTATCTTATGATTTGTTGAGGAAAGTTGCTAGACTTGTATTGAAAGACATTGCTATTTGTCTTGCTGAAAAGGGTGTTACTTTACAAGTCATGGAAGCAGCATTGCATGTTATAGTTCCAGAAAGTTATGATCTGGTGTACGGGGCACAACCCATAAAAATATGGCTAGAGAAGAACCTTGTGACTAGACTATCGAATATGCTGATCACAAATGAGATTGTTAAAAACTCGACTATCTATGTGGATGCAGACTAAAATGGGAAAGATTTGAGCTACCGGGTCGTGAGGGAAGGTGGAAAGAAATCCGATACAATGTATCAAGTCATAATTGCGAGTGATTTAAAGAATGCTGCGAAGAAGCTGAAAATAAGGTGATTGGTCTTGGGGTAGACTAAATAGATTAATTAGTCTCTAAAAACTGTCGTGTCAAAATGAAACAGTTTTCTTGTTTGTTCTGATGATATATGAGTATTTTATTTAGTATATGTGGTAAAACAAGGATTTAAGACCCGCGCTTCGCGGCGGGGTGGTTTCATATAGAAGTTTATAGACGGCATAAGGTAATGAACTCATGTTTCAGATGGTCTTAAATCAAGACTCAAAATCACTAAAACCAACATTTTCGTACTAAATAATTCATACTGTAACACATACTTCATCTTCACTTACACTTATCATTATAATCCTTAAACAAATTATCCAAGTAACCACTGAGGGGGTGCTTGGTTGAGGGGTATAAGGCCTAATCAATGGGAAAGGAAATGAAACATGGTGCTTGGTTGGCTCTAATGCAATGACCCATTACCCAATAGTGGGTAATGGGCCATTGCCCAATAAATTGGGGGGAATGGTTTCCTTAGCATTCCCTTTGCCTTTGCCTTTCCCTTTCCCTTTCTCATTCCCTATTTTGCTGCTGCTTCACAGTTCCCCTGGTGCTTATATTCTTTGATATACTAAACCACCTCCAAAGCTTTATCTCTTTCCTGTATGTTGGAATTGCATCTACTGAAGTGAATGATTGAAGCAACAATTCAAGAAAGGAAATAAGAAACACATAATAGCAGGTCGAACCTACCTGAACTCTAAAACTAATGTGCTTTGATCAAAGATGGGAGCCCTTTTTTTGACCCATTCCATCGGTAATCCGCCAATATACTTCATCCACGACTGAGCCCAGCAAATAAGCCTGACATGATTTCATAATCACATATTTCACAAAAAGTTGTTAAAAAAATATCAGGTTCCCACTTTTTTCAGTTATACAATTGACAAAAATAGATGTTGAAGTAAAACCTTGTGGGTGGGTCCAATTTCTGTATAAGATCCTTCGTATGGTTTCCTCCGGACGCTGTGAGCTCCTATACACAAACAACACGCACGTTAGACTCGCCTTGGGTTTTATCCCAAGGCCAACCTCCGGCGTGAGAGTGAGTATATGATGGTATGAAGGATAAAACAGTAAATGAGAGGAAATGTTATAAGTGAATTAGTTGTGAATCATAAATGAGGTGGGGGTATTTATTCTACCCACACCTATTATCTGTTTGCCTTGGGACTAAGCAAGCCGACCTATGCCTAGCCTAGTATGTAGGTGTCAGATCACGTGAGGAACATAATCCCGGGAAATCTGGGATGGCGGCGTGGCGGCGGTTGATGGGATTGTTCATTGGGTAAACGGCGGCGGTTGACCTTTCAGTAAGTATGTCCAGAATTGAGTTTCTAGTCCGGACGAAATATGACGCCCGGACACGTAGGCTGGTCCGGACGAAGTGTGACGTCCGAACACATACGCCAACATGTCCCCCCCAGTATTGGAGTATCGGCCTTGTGTCGATAGTCCAATACTTAAAAACTTGTATCTTCCGATACTTCCTCTGTCTTTGTCGCGTAATCAAGTTATGTAAACGTTGTCCGAATCACTGAAGGGGCCTGTTAAACCTTCTTGGGCCGACCGACTTCCAGGCCCATGGGCCGAATAAAAAATAGTATTATCTTACCATGCATAGTTGTACGCCACGTGTAATTTTACCGCAGAGGTCCAATGCACCACAATCAGCCACGTCAGAGAGGTACAGACTGATGCGATGTTTTCGTGTCCTTCTAGGTTTTCCCTATATATATACCGTGTTACCCTCTTCATTTTTTACCTTTCACTGTTTATTTCATTTCTTTCCGTCTTCCTCAGGGTTTTATATCTTGCTATCACCGGACGTTTGTTTGTGCAACGTCTTCCAGGGTTTTCCGAGAGGTGCGTTTTATATTTCTCTTGTAATTATATTGCATATACATTCCTCGGCATCCTTTTAGTTATAGCCGCTAGTGAACTCGCTGAGATGAACGTACTGGAAACCCATCCATTAGCTAGTAAACCTGGGCCTTCGTCTGGTAAGGTTATCCCTAAGTTTGATATGCACGTACATACTTCTAGAATGATGCAAAAAGATTTAGATGATGTGGTATTAGAGTTTGGCATCCCTTCGGATCTACGGCCCACCCTTCCCCCGTATGACATGACCATGAATGAGCTACCGGACGATAAGATAGGTATTTATGTTCATCAATTGAAGCAAGAGGGTGTTAGGATACCTTTCTCCACGTTTTTACTGGTGGTGATGCGCGTGATGTGTCGTTGCGGTTTAGCAGTATTAATGCCTACTCAAGTTTTAAATTTATATTTAGCCGATTTATCAATAACACACACACTTAACGAGCAGTGTACCCGGTCAGTATGAATATAATGGTAAGTAGAGTGTCGATCACTAAGAGTGGAACGTATTATCTAGTTATTCTAATCAGTATTTTAATATCCTAAGTTAGCTATACAACCTAATCTAACACAAGGGGGGGTTTCAGCCTGAGAGACTGGCACGGTTTGGTTATGATTAAATAGTAAACTAAACTAATGAGCACGAATCAGCGATTAGCACACACGTACACAGATAGATACTCGAGACAATAAGAAGACCTGTCCTGATAATTAAGTAGCTTGTCACTTGTTTTATTGCTAGTTTTATATGAAGTGTATATAATTAAACCTTTCTCGTTGGCTCTAATCTTATCGGCGAGTAAACCCTTAATGATTACTTATGTCTATCCTACTTTTCTAGAGTATTGGGCATTTGTGATGCCCACGTCTCGTATACACTAGAATAGATAGGCAAGGAAGGGGCATGGCGACCCAAGCAAGACTCAGCTAGACACAGAGGTTATCAATGCACTAATAAAAGTCACCAAAGACATCAACATATAAACTTTAATTAATGGGAAAGCAATATTAAGGGGAGTGCATGATCTTCCGTAGTCACATGACACAAGCCCATCAATCCTGATGAATTAAAGTGTACTAAAACAATAAAACAAAACTACTTAATGAATTGAATACATGCAGGACCTTCTTACAGCTCTTGTATCTTCGTTTAGGTGTGTCTTGTGCTGCTTGGTCGTCTGAATTCGGCTCTAGGGTTATTTCTTCACACTGTCCAAGACTCTCAAATTCGTCTGACGTTGGGGTATTTATAGTTTCTGTCTGAGGGATAGATGCGGCGCATTGAGTGAATAGATGCGGCGCATTGACTTAACTTCGCGTGGGGTCCAAGATTAATATATTCTGGAATATTCGTACACCGTCTTCATACGTGGCGTATCTTGATCTTTGTATGCGGCACATGTACTTTAGCTGTCTTGGATTGTAACTTGTGAAATCTTGATAGTGATACGCCGTATGTTAGAAGTATATTGCGGCGTATCTGGAGTAGAACGAGCTTGATCTTCTGGATTTCAGTAGGCTTTTGACATCTTGCTTGTTTTGCTCCATAATTAGTCCAAAATCGCCAAGTTTCACATAATGCTTGTTTTTACCTGAGAATCACTAAAGTAAACATTAATGTATCGATTCTCATAGATAATATAATAAAACAAGTCAAATAAATAGGATAAATGATGATAATAAAATGTACTTATTTGAGTTCATCAGGCGGTAATAAAATATTTCCGGGTGCACATCTCCCAGATTGTTCCGATAGGTATGAACAGGGTGACAATGTTTGAGATCCGCTGCTATAGCTTAGACGTCCGGCCAACCGTTCCCTTGTTCAGGGTGTTTTATAGGTTGTGCAAGCAAGGACATTGGTTTTCATTTGAGAGTCGAACGGGGAAAAGAGCCAAGAAGTGCTTTGAAGAGGTTCTGTCCGGGTTGAAACATTGGAAGGACCATTTCTTTTTGATAGACCGAAGGGCAATTCCGGATGCCATGCCCTGGAGGCATAAAGATTCCAAAGTCACGGATGAGTTTCCGAAAACACACTCCGACAGAGATGCTGAGAAGGTCGCTAAGAAAGTGATTCTCCTTAGGAAACTCACAACCACCCTTCTATGGATGACGGGTCTCTCAAATGTCTTCAGGGGTCCGGGATATGAGACCGTTCTAAAGGATGCCGAGGGGCATGGTAATACAATATTTCATTGTCTTTATATAGTGCACCGTCTGTTATTGTCTCGTTCTTACCTTTATCTTTTTTTGTAGTTCTTACCATGTCAGAGTATTTGGAGCTTCTGGACTGGGAAGGAACTGTGGTCACTAAGGGGGATCCTCTTCCGGAGGGTCATGTAGAACCGAACCGAACCACCGAGCCGTTAGTGAGATCCCTGAGAAGACCACCCTTCAAAAAGTTGTTGAGAGGCCTGATCCGGAGGTGGTTGCTGTGAGAGAGGAGAAGGAGAGGAAAAAGCGGGAGAGTGGGCCTGTGAGCAAGAAAAGGACCGCTGCGGATCCAACCGCTGCCCTAAAGAGGAAGAAGAAAAAGAGCCAAGGAAACGAGGAAATTATTTCCTCTGATCACACTGTTGATGCCACTCCTCTCAACCATGCTGAGCCGCAGGGCATTGCAAATGTTGAGGAGGGACAGGAGGGGGGTGAATGACCCCGACCGGAAGGTGATGGAGGGACAGTTCATCCGGAAGAACAAACACCTGAGATTGAGAATATCATTCAGAGGAATCCGGAAGAGCAACCTCATGAGGAAGCTCAGGCTCATACCCAACAGCCTCCTTCTGATGGTAAGTGATGATGTACCCTCCGAACGAGTCGAAGGACACCCCTTCGAGCCTGTATGAAGCCTTCTCTTCGAAGGCCCAGGTCAATCTCCAAAAATGTTTCATTGGCGTAAAACCATTCACCAATAAAGTGGTTACCAGTAAGGAAGCCACCAATCGAAGCCTTAAACCCTTCGGGGTTCCTCCTTCGAGGATACTAGAAAGGAGAACCACATTGACTTGGCTATACCCACGTTCCCCTTTTTCTTGAGCTTTCCCGCCAAGGAATAGATCGTGGGTCACAAAGCCCTAGCGGTTACCACAAATCATGGGACGCCCCCATGATATTCGAATTATGTGCAAGAGCTCTCTAAGGCCTATTTTCTCCCCTATAAATAGCTTAGACGGGCTGAAGATTATGGTATGCAAACTAGACTCTCTCATTTCACTACCAACTTATCATATCACATACTTATTCGCACGCCGGAGGTGGTTCGCAGTGTCCAACCCCTGCGCAATCACTTAACGTAGTGTTTTAGTATTTCTTATTTCAGGTTAAGAACAAGCTTGACGCAACCTCAACACCCCTTATATCCTTTGATCATCATCGAAGGTCTGGTCGTGCAATTTATTGTACAATCAGTGGCGCCATCCGTGGGACCGCTACAATTGGCCTCGTTATTTCCAAGCTTATAACCAACCAACTACTTTCACTATATATCCGGCATGGATCAAGGGAGAGAAGATACTCCCCTACCTGGTTTCTTGACCTTGGTGCCAATACCAATTAACGACCCTAACAAATTCTCCCCAATAACCGCTTCCACGTTCACAACACTTTCTCACCCAGAAGTAACACCCAATCATCATGCTTCGACATCAGCCAATCCGAAGCCTGTCATTAGCCCAGCCTTCGTCGAAGCTAACTACGAAGCATTGGAATCTCTCTTGAAGGCTCTTAGAAGGCAAGTTCGGAATACTGAGATGCGAAGGGAGTTGGAATACTCAAGTGACGATTGTGATGAAGAGATGGAAATGGAGCCTAGGCGTCCGACGCAAGGAGCAACACTCTCGGCCCTGAGGATAAGGTCACCAGTTGGTCGAAGGCCAAGTAGAAGGTCTGTTGGGTTCGAAGGAGTCCCAGAGAGGGCTCCGACCAGGAGAGAATGAGCAGTAGTTGAAGGTTTCAACGGGAGAAGCCAAAGAAGGGAAGAGACGGGGGTGAATCTACCTCCGTTGTTACCAGCTCATCTAGGAAGGACTGAAGCAGGGGTTCCGTTGCAGCCTTCTCATGTATCAGGTGTAGAAGGCAATCCTCCTACAATTAATATGGGAAGAAATCTTCCTCCCAATGGTATGTACCCCTCGTTCCAAACTCAGTCTTACCCTCAGGGTTTGTATCCTCCAGTAAATGGGCAGCCTAACAACCCTAGTCTCCCTCAACCTTATGGGAGCATACCCTTCGGGCACCCTACGGTATACCCTCCGTATGCCATGGGAAATGGTTATCCGTTTGCATGAACGCATCTTATCAGTCCTACCCTAGCCAAACTTCTATGGGGTTACCCTCGAACCATACTCCATACAATAATGTTCCTATGTATGCACCACCCTATAATTGTCTATATTCGGACCCTATGGGTTCGGCTACACCCTTCGTTAAGTGGATAGAAGACTACCCATTTCCTGACGGGTTGAAAACACCTTCATACATTGGGACTTATGATGGAAAAGGGGATCCGGACAATTTCCTACATTTGTTCGAAGGGGCCATTAAGATGCAAAAGTGGGTCATGCCTGTGGCCTGTCACATGTTTACATGCACCCTATGGGATTCTGCCCGTATTTGGTAGAATGGGCAAAAGCCTGGCAACATTGTCAACCTCGATGATCTTAAGGCTAAGTTCCGATCACACTTCAGTCAGCAAAAGATGTTTACAAGGACCCATCTGACGGTGCAAAACATTAGATAGAAGGAGAACGAAAGCACAAGGTCTTTCGTCACTAGGTACACCGATGAAACTCTGCAGATCCTGGGTCTACATGAAGATCAGCGCATTTCTGGCTTCGTACATGGCCTACGAAATCGAAGCTTGGTGGAATTCTTGTCCACTGACCATCCGAAAACTTACAAGGGGTTAATGGAGAAGACATATACTTGGATTGAAGCAAAGGAACTATCTACTAATGGTGCTCCGATCGACAGAGAAAATTTCTCAAAGCATTCTGTATGGGAGGGATCAAAGAACAAGAATGTGGAAAACTAGAAGGGGGGTTGAATAGTTTTTACCGTTTTTAAATTAATTCGCTTTGTGACTTAACATGATTTCAAAGTAAATACTCACAAACAAGCAATATAAGTAAAGTAAGTAAGGATAGGAACAATCAAACCACAACATGGAGATTTATAGTGGTTCGGCTACAAGGACTCTCTTCCTTGCCCTACTCCACTCCTCGAGCCTCTAACTCGAGAGTTTTTCTTCACTAAGAAACAAACTCCCTTCTCGGCGGAGAAAACCTTTATACACGTCGCTTACACTTTATCCGGTACTAAGCTAAACACCGGGTTCTTTACAAGGGTACAACCACTCCCGTTGGTACTTTAACAAGGGTACAACTACTCTCGACACTCTTTGTGTTTTAAGGACTAAAACACTAACCAAACACTACTGAATGAAATGTATAATGATGTGTGAACTAATACAAAATCACACCGAACCTAACTAATGAAACTTGCAACAGTAAGTATGTTGAAGCTTGTATGCTTGATCTTCTTTGCTACAAAAGTGAGATCAACAAGAATGAAATGAATGATATGGGTTAGTGATATGCAAATGAATGATTATATATTTTAAGCTATATGAGTGATGAATGTGCCAGAGTGATCAGCTTGCTATTTATAGGCAAACTGATAAAACAGTTGGCGGATCCCTAAATTTGGATCCGCCCTTGTATGGGTTTGGATCCGCCAGTGCAGGACAGCTAATAGATTCTCAAATCTTTCCATATCTTGCACAATCTTTCCATATCTTCAAATGTCAACTCTTTAGCTTGAAGATCTATACAAGATATCTCAAAAATCTTTCTAAGATTATGTTCATGATGCATGCCATAATGTCATCCTAAATATTTCTAATTTAAGAAATAAAAATGTAAATGTATATAATGTTATTCCTAGTAATCTTGTAATGTGTAAATGTGTTTTAAAAGACTTATCACTATAAATGTAAAAGATTTAATCTTATATTTATGCTTTGCTTAAAGATAAACTTTGTAATTGTCATTAACAAAATTAAGCAAAGATCGTAAAATATAAATAACGTTTTTATGACGATATTTGTATTAACAATCTACCCCTTTTTTGTTGATGACAAAACATAAAGTGTATTTTTAAGCAATGAAATAAATAAAGTATGAGTCTTTTAAAAATATAGATTAAGTTGGTTTTATGCAAGTTTTGAAAACAATTTTAAGTATAAAAACATGTACTGTGATGTTAACAGTATGTATGAAACTTAATCCTATCTCCCCCTATTTGTCGAAACAAAAAGAAAATATGCGTAGCAGAATGTGGTGAACAATTCTTGGTTATTACTCCCCCTAAATTGGAGTACCAAGATTGTTTCAATGATTTTGAGAACTTTAAAAGCTCCCCCTTGGATAATACTCCCCCTAATTGGAGTGCCAAGGTTAAGATGCATGATCCTACAAAACAAATGGTTAGAATCTGATATGCTCCCCCTCGATGTATACTCCCCATTGTTAGGGTACCAACGTATACTTTTCAAGGATGAGAAATGCTATAAAATGATGAGTTAGTATATGATATACTCCCCCTTGATCTATACTCCCCGTTGCTAGGTTACCAACGTATATGATTCAAAGTTGAGAAAAGCTACAAAACAAATGTTAGTTGTGAATCAATCCAACCAAATAGCATAATGCATATGTATAAGTCAAACAAACATAAGATTTCAACCCATTTGACTTTAAAAAGTCAAAATAAGTGTCTGATAAAAAATGCTCCTAAATACAAGTGGTCAAATCATTATGAGAATTCAAACCAACCATACAATAATGTTAGTAATGCAATCAAACCAAGATATTATGCCAAATAGTGATCACCCATAAGCATAAATATAACATCCATTACTTGAAAATTTGTTTGTAACATAAGTCACAAAACATGATGTTACAATAAAAAGAAATAAATAAAATGTTCCTAAAAATAGAAAATTCGTAAAACAATCCTATGAAATCCTATAAAAGGAAAATAGGAAGAAACTAAAATTTTGCCTATTGCGGAGGATGAGAGATTGCATTTAGGCGTTCGAGAATATGGTTCAAAATGAACCTCGTCTCATTTTAAAGCTCATGGTCAAAGATGTTGGTCCTTTGGGCCAAGTGAGCGGTCCTCTCGCATTGTGAGCAATCATGCCTTGGAAAGTTAGGAGGAAGAGTGGGCTCAATGGCTTGTGGTGGTGGTGGTGGTTGGTTGTTTGGTGGTGGTGGTTGTGGTTGGTTGTTTGGTGGTGGTGGTGTTTGGTTGTTTGATGTTGGAGTTATGAGGGAGTTAAGCAAGATGGATTGAAGATCCATGGCTTCACCAAGGCGGGTATCTACCATATAAGAGAGAGCATAGAGGCGGGTGAGCTCCTCATTGATCTCTTCATGGGTTTGTGGTTGATTGATCCACATTGCCTCATCAATGGCAATAAGTGTAGATGTAGGTGAAAGAGGTTATGTTTGTGTTTGTGGTTGTGGTGGTGGTGGATCATGGTAAAGTGGACCATGGATATCCCGGTAAATGGGATGGAAGAGCATAGGTGTTTGACCTTCAAAGGTCATGGGAGGAGGATTGGTTGACCTTGGTGGAAGGTCTTCCAAATCATCCAAGTATGGATGAGGTGATGAAGGTGGAGTTCTAAACAACTCTAGGGGCTGAAGTTGTGGTGAATGTTGTGGTGAAGGTGATCTAATAGGTTGTGATGGAGCGGGTGGTGGTGTGGTTGCTACAGGAGTAATTGTTGGAGGTGGTGTGTTGATGATGGTATTAGATGGTGTTGGAGTAGCAAGATTGAGAAAATTCTCATTGGCAATTGGTGAGGATATGTTAAGTGGAGATGACTCCTCTAATGATGAATTAGCTAAGTTCACGAAGCAACAAGGACGGACACTTATTCGGGTTGTCCTTCTTGCGGGTCTGCTTGTAGAGGAGTTACTTGATTTTGTCATTTGAAAAGTGAAAATAGTTGTTCTAAGGTACATGAAGGAAAGTTAGTAGTGATGGTTGTTATGTGATATGTGATGATCCTGAGGTTCTAATTTATAGACAGAAGGTTTGTTGGTCTGTGTGTTTGGATTTGATGTAAATCCAATGGAGAATGTTGGTTCCTAATGATTTGGAACAAAAATTTGTGCTATTCACATCATTTAAGTCAAACCATAGAGCTTAAGTTGAGTGAATTGTAGAAGATTTGTAGTTAATGCAAGGAGTGAGTGGAAATTCTGTTGATGTGATGTTCCCATGGATTTCAAGGATCCCATTAGAGGGTTCCTTGCTTGCATTAGAAAGGTAACTCACATGAAAATTTTGAATTTTCAAATTTTGGTGGGAAATGGATTTCTTATGATTCTAAGTGTGCCTAAAAGATCCTAATAAGCTTAATGATCAGTAGGAGAATTCTAAAAACTAGAATCAATATTTTATGGATCGGGATTAGTCGGGAATTTTTGAAAAAGGTTACTGTTGAAGCCTGCGGATCTAATCGACAACAAAGGCGGATCCCTTATTTGGGTACCACCGAATCTGCAAGCTGAAAGATGGCGGAGCCAAAGTGCATAATAGGCGGATCCAAATTCTGGGATCCGCCAAATCCGCCAATCAAAGGGTGCTAATTTAAGTATAACATATGTCAAAATTTTTGTTATTCGTTCAAATCCGGAAAATTCTCCTAAAAAATATGTAACTACTAATATGTGATAGAATAAAACTAAAAATACGGGTTCTAACACACGTTTGCACGTAGATTAATTCGATCATAATATCTTACCATAAAAGTGGTTAAGCCAAACAGTGGCTTAATCTCGGAAAATTGATAACAACAAGTGTTATCGACCTGCAATGTTAAGTTAGTTCATGTACAAGTTAAGTACTAACATAATATCTAAAGAAACACACAAGTTCAACACTTTGAAAATATCTAATACCAAACACTCCCAATACTTCACTTCTTGCTCATTTTCTTGTGGAGCTTCATGATCCAACGGCCCAAATTCTTCATCATTCCTTTGGTTTGTTTAAACTCCGCTGATTCGTTCGGGATTGGAGGAAGTTGACTCAAGTACTCGGGTGGTGAGATCCTAGAGTTTGGCAATCCATCCTCTTCACTCATGGATGATGATGATGATGATGATGATGATGATGTAGGTGGATGAGCTCGTTTTCCCTTTCCTACGGCTACCCGATGATCACTTAAAGGAACAAAGGTGTGTGGAATCTCAGTGTAGTCGGGAACAAATCCTAAAGAATTTCTAGGAATGGGTGCAAAAGCTTTGTAGAGACGGGTCAAAAGCATCCCGTAGGGCATTGCGGTGGTACCTTGAACCGGAATATCGGCCCTTCTTTTGGTGATATAGTAAGCAAGGTTGAACGGTTGATGGTTTGACACACAATACATCATAGAACAAAGAGATGCGTTGATATGGTCTCGATTCCCTATGGTGCTTATGACATTTGCCCTCAAAACTTCTTCAAGCTTCTTAAACTGAGGCTTAAGTTCATTAAGTTCCATGGCAAATGGATCTCTATCAACTTGTCGACCTCGGTGTAACCTAGTTTGGTTGTTCCTAGGCAAAAAGAGATGCTTACGAATGGTTTCTTTTGCGTTTAATGGTGTGTCATATGGTGCCAAACGATCAAGGTTAAACTCTAAAATGGTTAACGACCACTTGTCAGAATAGAAACAAGTTCCTTGATTTGGAACTCCTAAGACATCTCCAAATTGATCTAAAGGAATATTGAATTGAAACCCGTTGACTTTGAAATGGATATTCATGTATCCATAATCATTTGAACTAAGTCCTACACTAGCATAAAACTCTAGAATGAACCTAGGGATGATGGGCTCATCGATGTCTAGAAGGCTATCGAAATGAATTGCGGCTAATTGTTCGCGGAGAATGGTACCTTCATAGAATGAGGGTTCTACAACTCTACCCTCGTGTACGTATCATTTTTCTAAGGATTTGAATATTTCAACTTGTTGCTCACTAAGTCCTTTGGTTTTGTGATGTTTAGGTAGGTATTTGATGATTTCTTTGTGATCATAATTAGTCGCGGGAGGCATGATTATCCTAGACATGAAAGATATATAGTTTAGTTGAAATTATCGAAAATACGTATATATGTCTAGTGTGTGCCTACATGGGGACAATGTGGAGGTACGGTTATCTCGACTCCTTTTGATGCATGAAAATTTTGTTTATGCAAGTTTTATGATAAAACAAGAGATAACCCAAACACTCCTACTTCAATGTAGCTTCGATTGAATGTACCCGAAAATACATATTAGTTATGTATTTCCTTTAGCATTCAAGAGACATTATGCAAGTGATGTTTAAAACATAACGTTTTTGTATTTGTATGAACAATGTCCAAAAACCGTTTTTCCTAGTTGATGAACTCAAATAAGTACATTTTATTATCATCATTTGTCCTACTCCCTCCGTCCCAATTTTATTGTCCCTTTTTCCTTTTTCAGACGTCCCAAAATTATTGTCCCATACCAAAAATAGAAAGTGAATAGATAGTGGAGTTTGATAAAGTTTACTATATTACCCTTGGTTGAAATTAATATTGCAAACTTTACAGAAGTGTTAATTAATTGGTTAAGGGTAAACTTGTCATTTGGCAAAAAATTAAGAGAGAGAAAGTAGTGATAGTGACATTTTTCTAAAAGAATGTGTTTTTTGTCAGGGGACAATAATTTTGGGACGGAGGGAGTATTTATTTGACTTGTTTTATTATATTATATATGAGAATTGATACGTTAATGTTTACTTTTGTAATTCTCAGGTAAAAACAAGTATTATGTGAAACTTGGCAATTTTGGACTAATTATGGAGCAAAATAAGCAAGATGTTAAGAGTCTACTGAAATGTACAAGATCAAGATCATTCTGCTCCAGATACGCCGCAACATACTTCTTACATACGGCGTATCACTATCAAGATTTCACAAGTTACAATCCAAGACAGCAAAGGACATGCGCCGCATAGAGAAATGGAGTTACGCCGCATCTTAAGGCGGTGTACGAATATTCCTGAATATATTAATCTTGGACCCCACGCGAAGTTAAGTCAATGCGCCGCATCTACTTATCCTATGCGCCACATCTAACCCTCAGACAGAAACTATAAATACCCCAAGGCCAGACGAATTTCGTGACACTTAGCTAAACTCAGAAGAGAGAGACAGAAACCCTAAAGCCGAATTCAGACGTATTAGCAGCACAAGACACACCCTAAACGAAGATACAAGAGCTGTAAGAAGGTCCTGCATGTATTCAATTCATTAAGTAGTTTTGTTTTATTGTATTAGTACACTTTAATTCATCAGGATTGATGGGCTGATGTCATGTGACTACGGAATATCATGTCCACCCCTTAAAATTGCTTTCCCATTAATTAAAGTTTATATGTTAATGTCTTTGGTGACTTTTATTAGTGCATTGATAACCTCTGTGTCTAGCTGAGCGTTGCTTGGGTCGCCATGCCCCTTCCTCGCCTATCTATTCTAGCATATACGAAACGTGGGCATCACAAATGCTCAATATTCTAGAATAGTGGGATAGACATAAGTGATCATTAAGGGTTTACTCGCCGATAAGATTAGAGCCAACGAGAAAGGGTTAATTATATACACTTCATATAAAACTAGCAATAAAACAAGTGACAAGCTACTTAATTATCAGGACAGGTCTTCTTATTGTCTCAAGTATCTATCTGTGTACGTGTGTGCTAATCGCTGATTCGTGCTCATTAGTTTAGTTTACTATTTAATCATAACCAAATCGTGCCAGTCTCTCAGGCTGAACCCCCTTGCGTTAGATTAGGTTGTATAGCTAACTTAGGATATTAAAATACTGATTAGAATAACTAGATAATACGTTCCACTCTTAGTGATCGACACTCTACTTACCATTATATTCATACTGACCGGGTACACTGCTCGTTAAGTGTGTGTGTTATTGATAAGTCGGCTAAATATAAATTTAAAACTTGAGTAGGCATTAATACTGCTAAACCGCAACGACACATCGCACGCATCAAGTTTTTGGCGCCGTTGCCGGGGAGTGAATTGTTATTATCTGTTAATTTGATTAGTATTTTAATTAGGTTTTCTTTTTAATTTTTAGATTCTAACCACTAACTCTGTTATATTATAGATAAATTGCATTCATTGTATTATTTGCATATTTTTTGTTTTTGTGTGTTTTTATTTTCTTTAATTCTTGTTTCTTTTTGTTTGTTTTTATTATTGTTTTTCTCTTTTTTATTTTTTCTGCATTCTGCTATCGTTGTATTGTGCTGATACAAACGATACGGCGCATCTGTTTTCACAGATACGGCGTATTGCGTTTAGTTTTTATAAAATACAACGCGTTTAATAAATTCGAGTACGACGCATCTTTTCCCCAAGATACGGCGTATTCTGTTTTTAATAAGAAATTTTTCTAAACCCTAACGCCATACGACGCATCTGTTTTAACAGATACGGCGTATTTTCGATTTAAATTAAAAACAGTTTTCGAATTATTAAACAGATACGACGCATCGATCTTTATCGATACGGCGCATCTTCTGAATCAAAAATCTTGTATTTTGAAACGTAACGAAAATATGGCGCATTAGCTTTGTTAATACGACGCATTTAATTTTAATAAATATAATCGATTTTTGATAATTTAAATTGGATACGGCGCATACTAAAATTATAAGTGGCGTATCTGTTTTCTGAATATAAGTCTGATTAAATTTTAACGTAATAAGATACGGCGTATCCAACTTTTTGGATACGGCGCATCGGTTGCAGATTTCAGCAACTTTTATTTTTCTTATTTCCGAACGGAAAATATTCTAACCTTTACACTAGGAAGTCTTTACTTTGAAATCTACCTATTTTAACTTTCAGGAACAATGTTCGATATTTTCCCCAACTGGTTCGGAAAACCCCAAAGAAACCCTACCATGGAAGAGTTTGCACTACTGATCGCTCAAGCAAATGAAAAAGAACATCATGAAGCAAGAAACCTTATTAATGAATTCAAAGGCAGTCATGAGCTGTTACTGAAGGAACAAAACAACATGATTAATGGATTGGCAATTGAAGTGCACCAATTGTCAACGATGCTTAACAAGATTCTTTTGGTAAAACACGATTTGAAAGGGATTACAACTAGAGGCGGAAAGTCAACCTTTCAAATCGGAGAGACACCCGAGGATAACAGCACAAACAAGATTTCCCCTGAATCTATATCATCTGAGCCAGAGCAACCAAAAGAGACTAATCCAGAACCTGTGATTAGAGAAGAACCTTCTGTTGAACTTAAACGATCAACACTACCTTTTCCACATAGGGTAAGGAAGGAGAAAGAAGATGCCTATCAAAGGAAGTTCCTGGAAAATCTCAAGCAGCTGCAGCTAAGCATACCATTATTGGAAGCCCTAGTGCAAATGCCAAAATATGCTAAATATCTGAAGAGCTTGCTTACAAACAAGTCCAAACTTGAAGAGGCTTGCACTGTAACAATGGGGGAAAGAAGCTCAGCAGCATTGCTCAACAAACTTCCATCTAAGGAGAAAGATCCAGGGAGTTTCACTATTCCTTGTCAAATTAAAAATTTACATATTGGAAATGCTTTAGCCGACCTAGGAGCTAGTATAAGTCTTATGCCCTCTTCTATGTATGAAAAATTAGGCTTGGGTGAACCAAAACCTACTAGGATGTGCTTAGAGCTAGCTGATAGGTCCATACAATACCCATGATAATTTCTGAAAAAATTAAAAGTCATCAAATACTCTTTGGGACCTGATGAGGAATATGTTGCGATGAAGACAAAAAAAAAATATTAGATTAAGTCGAACGGAAGAAAATGTTGCGGAGCTATACGGGAACATCTTTCGGATGAAAGAAGAAGGATGGCACGTAAAAAGAACTAAATAAGGAGTTGAACGTGAGTCTAACTTGAAGACTCTGGAATAAAGACAAGTGCTGATCGGGAGACAACCCGGAAGAAAATTTTTACTTTTCTGTTCTGTGTCGAGTCTGTCAGACCTGTAGAAGATACGGCGCATCTCCATCCTAAGATGCGACGCATCGCCTGCACTGGTCATATCTTATTTAATTTTCTGCATTTTTATTTTTGACTTTAAAACTTTCTGTCAGTATTTTAATGCGGCGCATCCCTGGTTAAGGATGCGATGCATCTTTTATTCTGATTCGTATTTATTCCAGGCTCGATACGGCGTATCTTCTTGCATAAGATACGGCGTATCGACTGACCTGATGATTTTCAATTTAATTTTTTAGTTTTATTTTTACTAACTACTAATGTATTATGCAAGTTTGAACCTTCTTAACTCAGGTGTGTTAAAGTCTAAATGGTATTATAGATTCCTGCATTTCTGTGGATACATCATCTATGAAGCTTAAACGTTCTAATCCATAAGAAAGTTGATTTTTGCTCTTACACGAATAATGGAGGATCATACCGAGCAAATCTCAGGGGAGTTTTTCTGTTCTAATTCTTTTATTTTCCAGTTTTTAATCTTTGATACAAACAACGAGGACGTTGTTTAACTTAAGTGGGGGGATTGGAGAATTAGAACACTTACTTGTCCTAAACTTTTTCAAAATATGCTTAAAATGCGCTTAATATATCAAAATTTAAAATTTTTTAGCATGTTTTTGTTTAAAGTCTAAATTACATAGCTGCACACATAACATTATTTCCAAAAATTGTGAACTTATCAAAATTCACAAATCTATGAGTGTGCCGGTGACTTGTAAACTTTAGAACTTGGCTTGTATACTATTCGAGACCACCATAATAAGTATTATCTATATAATTTGAATGACTTGTCTAAATTGGTAAATTTCTAGGATTACACCCAAATAGCCTTTATATGTTATGTGATATTAACTAACTACACTGGTTAGTTAACCCCCGTACAAACCCTTTGTTACTCTCACTTTTAGAGTAAAATACCCCTAGAAAAACACTCAGAGCCATTCCTTTCGTTTCTTACACCTTTATTATAATGTTTCGTTACACCCTTACACCTTAGCCTACCCTATAGATTAAAATCCGTGGTTAATTGCTTTAGGCAAAGTGTGTTTCCTTACATTACCTGTGTTCGCGTGCGTAATTCATTATCTTTGGTTAGGTCGGGAAATTGCACAATGCAATTGGAATGAAAGTAAATATTGTATATCTTTGAGTTTATTTTTCGTGTGTTTACTACTTTCGCTATTACAATTATTTCTGAAAGTATGAAGAGTATGGAAAAATTATCCGAAAAAATAGTGATAGAAAAGTTGTGAAATTTCACACATATATGTTGATGTCAAAAAAAAAAAAAAAAAAAAAAAAAAAAAAAAAAAAAAAATAGAAAAGAAAAAGTTGGAAGTTTGTTTTAACCAACTTATGTAAAGTTTTGTATTAAGTGGGCGATATCACCACTATTTGTTATATATTATATTTATGGATTGAATGGGAGTTGGCCGTTATGGGAACGCCAACTAAGGTTATTCTTTGATTGAGATCTTCTTGAGTATAATTCGTGTCTACCTAAAGTGTGTGTTTCAAGTGTTAAAGCGTGAGTTATTCAATGATATGAGTCTTATTCATGGGATGGTTAGGAAAGTGATTAACCACACTTAGGATTTTAATTTATCTGTTTTGTTTATTTTTTATTTTACACCAATTTGTATCCCAAATATTATCCATACCCTATATCATTCTTTATCTAAACCTTTGATTTATTGAGATTAGGGATTTGAGCAATCTTAAGTATCGTAGTCGTGGATTCGGCTATGTATTTATGATTTTGTCGCCCTTTTTGATATAATATTATTGGTAAAGATTACTTGGTCCTATCTTTAGCCTATTCGAGTTAAGGATTTGAGCAATTGCAAGTATCGTGGTCGTGGATTCGATCATGTATTTGTGATTTTGTCACCTTTTCTGGAATATGAGATCGATAGAGATTAAAAAGGATGATCAACCCTTAACCAACAAACCCTTTTTACCGCTTTAGACTTGTTATTCCTTGGCTTTAGTGGGGGAGATGCGTATACTTGCCAAGCTTATGATAGAATATTCGTCACGACTGGACAGTTAAACGATTAGATTTGCTTTTATCAAAATATTTTATTTTATTTCTAATTCGTTAAGTGTTTGGTTGTGCAATTATGACAAAACGAATACATGCTTAAATATAAAAATAAATCCTAATATCTTTTAGGATACATTTTCATAAGATTTATTCTAAGGTTTACTTGGGGACAAGTAAAGTTCAAGTGGGGGGATATTTGATGAACTCAAATAAGTATATTTTATTATCATCATTTGTCCTATTTATTTGACTTGTTTTATTATATTATATATGAGAATTGATACGTTAATGTTTACTTTTGTAATTCTCAGGTAAAAACAAGTATTATGTGAAACTTGGCGATTTTGGACTAATTATGGAGCAAAACAAGCAAGATGTTAAGAGTCTACTGAAATGTACAAGATCAAGATCATTCTGCTCCAGATACGCCGCAACATACTTTTTACATACGGCGTATCACTATCAAGATTTCACAAGTTACAATCCAAGACAGCAAAGGACATGCGCCGCATAGAGAAATGGAGTTACGCCGCATCTTAAGGCGGTGTACGAATATTCCTGAATATATTAATCTTGGACCCCACGCGAAGTTAAGTCAATGCGCCGCATCTACTTATCCTATGCGCCGCATCTAACCCTCAGACAGAAACTATAAATACCCCAAGGCCAGACGAATTTCGTGACACTTAGCTAAACTCAGAAGAGAGAGACAGAAACCCTAAAGCCGAATTCAGACGTATTAGCAGCACAAGACACACCCTAAATGAAGATACAAGAGCTGTAAGAAGGTCCTGCATGTATTCAATTCATTAAGTAGTTTTGTTTTATTGTATTAGTACACTTTAATTCATCAGGATTGATGGGCTGATGTCATGTGACTACGGAATATCATGTCCACCCCTTAAAATTGCTTTCCCATTAATTAAAGTTTATATGTTGATGTCTTTGGTGACTTTTATTAGTGCATTGATAACCTCTGTGTCTAGCTGAGCGTTGCTTGGGTCGCCATGCCCCTTCCTCGCCTATCTATTCTAGCATATACGAAACGTGGGCATCACAAATGCTCAATATTCTAGAATAGTGGGATAGACATAAGTGATCATTAAGGGTTTACTCGCCGATAAGATTAGAGCCAACGAGAAAGGGTTAATTATATACACTTCATATAAAACTAGCAATAAAACAAGTGACAAGCTACTTAATTATCAGGACAGGTCTTCTTATTGTCTCAAGTATCTATCTGTGTACGTGTGTGCTAATCGCTGATTCGTGCTCATTAGTTTAGTTTACTATTTAATCATAACCAAACCGTGCCAGTCTCTCAGGCTGAACCCCCTTGCGTTAGATTAGGTTGTATAGCTAACTTAGGATATTAAAATACTGATTAGAATAACTAGATAATACGTTTCACTCTTAGTGATCGACACTCTACTTACCATTATATTCATACTGACCGGGTACACTGCTCGTTAAGTGTGTGTGTTATTGATAAGTCGGCTAAATATAAATTTAAAACTTGAGTAGGCATTAATACTGCTAAACCGCAACGACACATCGCACGCATCACTAGTCGTGAGAAGATTTTAGCAAAAATTTCTCATGGGGTTTTTGATGAATTATGACAATGTGCTACAAGATGCAATTCTTAACTACCAAAAACATGATTTGTTATGCAATTCAGTAAATATGCTTCATGATTTTACAAGAATTATGCATAAACCCCAAGTTTTGGTTTTGTGCATGAAATAGAAATCCTAGACGCAGATCAGGAATGTAGACATGATAAAGATACTTACAGTGATGATTGGAGTACAAATTGGTTGTGAAAGATGGTCTAAATTGTGAATTTGGTGTGATAATGGTCGAGTTCCAGTAGGTGTTTATGTTTTGGGAAGTGTGATGAATAGTACAGGAAGTTTATTTAATATATAGAAAAGAAGCTCAGCAGGCCACGGATCCGGCGGATCCAAAACAAGGGATCTGCCCTTGTTATCGTTTGGATCCGCAGGATCAGAACACAAAATTGGGTTATTGCCGTGTTTGGTTAATCTATGGTTTGAGCTAACGTTTTATCTACTCACTAGGTTCCATTAATCCTAAACCTAGTCTAAGATAGTTGAAAGGTTCTCTCTTAAGGGGTTTTGTGAGGATGTCGGCAATGTTGCCCTCTGAGGATACTTTCTCGATTGAGATGTTTCTCTTCTGAACATTGTCGCGTAGGAAATGGTGTCGTATTTCTATGTGTTTGGTTCTAGCGTGTTGGACTGGATTTTTTCTGAGGTCGATAGCTCCTTTGTTGTCGCAAAGAATGGGAATGTCATTGAGTTCAATTCCATAGTCGACGAGAGCTTGTTTCATCCACAGTGCTTGTTGACACGCCTTTCCTGTAGATACGTACTCTGCTTCGGTTGTTGATATTGCAAGGGCTGTTTGTTTCTTAGCAAACCATGAGGTGAGACAATGTCCTACAAAAGTACAAATACCACTTTTACTTTTCCTATCGACATAATCACCGGCATGGTCTGAGTCGGCATACACTATGGTTTCTACACCCGTTCCTTTGGGATACCATAATCCTAAATGTGTAGTGCCTTTTATGTACCTAAAGATCCGTTTAACGACTTCAAGATGGGATATTTTGGGATCTTCTTGAAAGCATGCACATAGACAAACACTAAACATAATGTCCGGTCTACTAGCCGTTAGGTAAAGTAAACTACCAATCATCCCTCTATATTTAGTGCTATCTACGGATTCACTTTCGTCATCCTTGGTGAGTTTGGTTTCGGAAGACATTGGTGTTTTCATGGGTTTGGAATCTTCAAGACCAAATTTCTTAAGCATATCCTTGATATACTTAGATTGGTTGAAGAATATCCCATCTTCTAATTGTTTAATTTGGAGACCTAAGAAAAAGTTTAGTTCCCCCATCATACTCATTTCAAACTCATCATGCATGATTTTTGAGAATTCATCGCATAACTCTTGACAAGTTGAACCGAATATAATGTCATCCACATATATCTGGACTATGATAATATGTGATCCCTTTTTCTTGGTGAAAAGAGTATTGTCTACTAGGCCCATGGTATAATTATGGTGCTTGCTTAAGTCCGTATAAAGCTTTCTTAAGTTTGTAGACATGATTTGGTTTTTCAAAATCGGCAAAGCCGGGAGGTTGTGCTACATACACTTCCTCATTTATAAAACCATTAAGAAATGCACTTTTGACATCCATTTGAAATAGTTTAAAGTCATGTGCACATGCATATGCAAGTAGTATCCTAATTGACTCAAGTCTAGCGACGGGTGCAAATGTTTCATCGTAATCTATACCTTCTTGTTGATTGTAGCCTTGTGCTACTAGCCTAGCTTTGTTTCTAGATACTACGCCATTTTCATCCATTTTGTTTCTAAAAACCCATTTTGTACCTATTATGGTTTGATTTTTAGGTTGAGGGACTAATGTCCAAACATCATTCCTAACAAATCGATTTAATTCCTCTTGCATCGCAATGACCCAAGATTCATCTTTTATGGCTTCATTAACATTTTTAGGTTCAATTGTTGAAACAAAACAAAAGAAATTACTTTCTTTTTGAGCTTTAGACCTTAATGTTCTTTCATTGATTTTTCCTATGACGTTTTCTAATGGATGACTTTTGGTTTCTTTGATATTAACTATTTCTCTTTTTACCAGTTCATCTTCTTTGTCACTTTCAATGTTTTCTTGGTTTTCAACCATTTGACTTTCAACTAAGTCATCATCTACTAAAGGTGATGTCTTAGAGGGAGGTGGACTTTCATCGAATGTTACGTTCAATGATTCCTCGACTCTTGAGGTTTCTTTGTTCAAAACTATATATGCTTTACTAGTTTGTGAATATTCTAGAAATACACCTTTATATGACTTTGGGTCGAACTTGGTGAAATAATCCTTTGTGTTTAAAATGAAGCACTTGCTTCTAAACACTCTAAAATATCCTAAAGTAGGCTTTTTGCCTCTGTATAACTCATATGGATTCTTTTTTAAGAATGGTCTAATTAGAACTCGATTTAGGATATATGTGGATGTATCTACAGCGTGACACCAAAACTTTTGAGGTATGTTTTGTTCATTTAACATGGTTCTACTCATTTCTTGAATTGTCCTATTTTTGCATTCTACAACACCATTAGATTGAGGAGTTCGAGGAGCTGATAAATTATGTGTTATGCCATTAGCATCACAAAAAGCTCCGAATTGGATTTCATTTTCAAATTCTCGACTATGGTTAGTTCTTATTGACACTATGTTACTTCCTATTTGATTTTGAATTTTCTTACTTAAGATTTCAAATTTATCAAACGCTTCGTTTTTAGTTTTCAAAAACTTAGTCCATGTATACCTAGAGTAATCATCTGCTATTACCAAAGTATAGAAGTTTCCCCCATAACTTTGTATAGCGGATGGACCAAACAAATCCATATGTAACAATTCTAGACACCTGGATGTAGAAACTATGTTTTTAGCCTTATGGCTATTATGAACTTGTTTTCCTATTTTGCAAGCATCACAAAAGTGTTGGTCATATTTCAACTTGGGCAGGTTCCTAACGAGTTCCTTAGATGATAAGGATTGAATTAGCCTTATATTGGCATGACCTAATCGTCGATGCCATAGATTTGAGTTTTCGTCCAAAGAAGTGAGACAAAGTTTGTCTTTAGGTGTTTTGTCTAATTTCATAACGTAAACGTTATTCTTCAAAACACCTTTTCCTACGGTTATGCCATATTTTAGTATTTTATTTTCATTTTCACTGAAAAGGACGTTATACTTTTTGCGGCATAATTGACTAATACTAAGCAAGTTAAATCCTAAATTATCTACATGAGCAACATCATCAATAGTGAGAGAGTCATGAGAGATTGTACCTTTTCTGATGATTTTACTTTTAAGCTTGCTACCGAATGTGACATTACCTCCGTCATACACTTGAAAGGATGAGAAAAATCTTTTGTTCCCCGTCATGTGTCTTGAACACCCACTATCTTTAATCCTCTTATCTGGTTCTAATTCAACTTTTAAGCACACCTAAGTTCAAGAAAAACTCAAGCGTTTTGTTAGACCCGTTTCCCGGGTAGTGGGACCCCACCCTAGATGAAGTTGATCGAGCCTAAGTATGTTTGACTAAGAGTATGTGGTTGTCTAAGGGCAAATGGTTATAGTGTTAAGTGTTAGTCTGTTATAGTCTAGATGCGGCGCATCCAAGAATTTACATGCGGCGTATGGTAGAATGGAAAGTAGAACCGATTTGTTATAGTCCATGCGCCGTATTAGAGAAGGAGATACGGCGTATATAAGGGATAGCATGGATGCGGCGTATCTATGCAGATAGATGCGGCGCATCAACCTTAAATAAGCAGAATTGACTAAATTGCCCTTGTAGCTAGAAACTTCCCCATTTATCTATAAGTTTCCACACTCTCCTGTAAAGAGAGTATGTTTCCTGTGAATGTCGAACCAAAAGAGAGAGAGAGGGAAAGAAGATGGGATTTGATATGTGATGTTGATGGTGGAGATTGTAATTCCCTAGCAAGGATCCTAGCATGATTTTCAAGTAAGTAATGATGTTTAATTAGAGTTTAATTGGTGATTAAGAAATTAGGGTTTGTAAACCCTAACTTGGGATTAAAGGGTAAATGGTGTTTTAAGATAATTAAGAGGTAATGATGATTATGTGATGAGTTTATAATGGGTTTAAGTTAGTAAATGGTGGGATTGATTATCATATAATCAATATATGATTATATGATGTTTAGACGTGTTTAGAGGTTAGTTATGGTTGTATTAATCATGATTATAGTTAATGATTATGTATTATATGTTATGTATGATCATGTGTTTTAGGATGCGTATGAGGATGATGATGATGTTGATGTTGATGATATCGATGATGATGATATTGATTATGTGCTTAGCGTGGAGCTAAGGTAAGTAAAATGATGATGGCATGTATTATATGGATGTCTAACATGTATGTGTTATGTGTGTTTTGGTGGCTAGTGATAAGAGATTGGATATTTGCTTATGTGCTAGGATGAATATGATCTAAGTGGTGAATTTGGTTATGATGGTAAGTTGATGTTAGGTGGTTGTGCAAGAATTAGAGAGTGGAGTAGCTAAGTAAGTGTTTGGAGATATGTGATGCTTATGTGTTTGATTGAAGTATGATGGTATGTGATTATCGTTTTACTTACTAAGCGTAAGCTTATTCTTTTAGTTGTTAATGTTTTTGTAGGCTTAAGTGCGGCGGAATGGAAGGCTTGGATTGTAGCATAAGGATTTGGGATGGATGTGGAAGATAACAAGCATTAGGAGCTAGGTAGAATACCGAGCTCGAGTCAAAGTTGTACCCCGAGAGTCTATTTTATGAGTCGTATAAAGTGTGTCAAAGTCGGGTAACGGTTTGGGGGTCTAACGAGTCGTCAAGTGTGTTTTAAGGGTTTGTAGCGAATGTTTAAAGGAGCGTTTGGATTTAAGCGTATTTGTACCCATTTTGGGGTCAAACGGGTCATTTGCCGTGTATTATGGTTTTTTATAGTTTTGAATGCTAAATGGGTGTTTTGGCATAAGTTATAATGTTGTATTGAGGTCAAAATGGTTTGTGGATAAGAGTTGAGTTTATGCAGGTTTTCCTGCTGATGTTCTGTCTAAATTGGTCGATGCGGCGTATTAAATAAATTAGATGCGACGTATCAGAGGTTTAAGGTGATGCGGCGTATCACTTCAGGTTGATACGGCGCATGGTCTCTCAGTTTTGATACGGCGTATCCCTCAAAAGGGATACGGCGTATCGGTGGTCACAGAAGGATTGTCTGGTTGTGTTATAAAATGGTGTGAAATGTTTTGAAGGGTTTTCGAATATATGTCCTTGCAAGTACATTTAAAGGGTTAAATGTTATAAGTCCTGGTTATTAAATGAAGAATTTGTATGAGTCAGTTTTAGTCAAACGTTTCCGCGTCAAAAGTTTTTAAATTTTAGTCTAAACGGGTACGGGGCGTTACAACTTGGTATCAGAGCTTCGGTTTAAGTGAATTAGGTTTCCTTTAGGTTGCCTAGTCTTAAACCACTCGTAGACGCGTTAAGTTAAGTTTGAGATAGGCGAGCAAATATTTTGTAAGTTATAGGATGTGAATGTTGAGTTTGGAACGAATGAGGTGATTGCTATATGGGTATAATGATGGGGACTTAGGGATGTGTCTTATGTGATATATGCTGTGGGAGACTTGATGTGTGAGTGATAGGATTACCGTGCACCTCGGGCTGTCTCGGTAATCATTACATGATTATGTGATTGTATGCTAGGGTAGTTTAGCGAGGGCGAATGGATGTAATAAGTTGTGTAGTAGGTTATAGAAATGTGACTAAAAATGAAAGTGCGCGACTTGTGTGATAGTGGTGACCGAAGCATGGCCTTATGAGCAATTATATTTAGCGTGGTGATCATTAATGAGGTATTAGAGATGGGTTAGCGAAAGTCAAAGTATTAGGAGCATAAGTATGAACATGTGGTAACGTTGAATGTGTGTGGTGAAGAAATGAAATAAAAATATATACATAATAAGTTTGTGATGAACTTAGTTACAAGATGAGGAAAGGCATAGAGACTGAGTAAATTGTGAAATAGAACGAAACTTCCTAAGTAATAATAGCTAAAATGAGATGAATATGTGTGAAGCTAAGGAGTTGTCATGAAATAATTATATTACGGCTAAGGCGATTAGCTGTAATCATTAACAAATAATGTGCGTGTTATAATTGACGATCTATGTAAGGTCTACATGTAAAGGAAGCGAGTGAGACTAAAAGAAGAGAGATAAGATATGGAAATAAAAATGTGATGGATTAAAAAAGTAAGAAAGAATGAGAGGAGTATGTGTGAGATAGAGACGTTGTCTTGAATTATCATATTACAGCTAAGGCGATTAGCTGTAATCACCATAATGAATGCATGAGTTTCGGTTGGTAAAATGTGAGAAGTCTATATGTAAATGGGTCGAGTGGACTAAAATGTAAAGTAAGAATGTGGAAATGATTAATGAAGGCTAAGAATGCAAGAGGTAAAGTAAAGATGTGAAAATAACTAAAGCGGATTTAGAATGTAAGGAGTGTGTATGAGATAAAGGCGTCGTTCTGAAATTATCATATTACTGCTAAGGCGATTAGCGGTAATTACTATAATAAAAAAATATAATGACGTATGTAAAATGTTAATGGCTTGGATCCGATGTCAAAATGTGAAAGTGGTAAAGTGATGAATATTAATGATCCTTCGGGATGAATGCTAAATGTGGTATCCATCGGGATGACCAAGTAAAGGAATGTTAAGGAATCCTTCGGGATGAATGTTAAAGATCCTTCGGGATAAAATGCATTGCCTTCACCGGAAAAGTTTGCCTACATCCTTGGCATGTGTGAAAGTCCTTTCGGGGAAAATGTTAAAGTAAAGCGGATCCAAGCTAGAAAATGGAAGAATTTAAATATCAAGTAAAATATAAAATGAAAATGGAATAATAAAAGCTAGATTGGGAAATAGGAGTTGTAGTGTTATGTCGGGAATACATAACCATGAGTTTATATTTCTTGATTTACATCGATTGGGAAGCCTCTCCATGTAAATGAGGAATTATAAACGAGTGGGTTATGTGTTGCCGACACGGCACGAGTAGGGTTAGAGAAGTAGAAAGCAGGAGTTTAGAGTTAGTAGGAATGGTAAGGACTAAGATAGGAGGATTAAGATTAGAGCACGTCTTGTAGCGAGAACTTATGAAAGACCTATGTTTTGAGTGTTAAGTTTAAGTTGGCGTAACCGAGGAATTGTAATGATGTTTCAAATTGTTATGATACGTAATTGTGGCGTGGTGCGAAAAGGTGAGTAATGAAAATAGTTGATGATAAATGTCATGTGTAATGTAACGACAAATGTTAAAGTGTGATGCTACAAAGCTAATTCATGTAATATTTCTATAAGCCTTAGAAGGTAATCAAAAATAACGCGAAGAAAGGAGTAGAATAAATGAGAAAAATTGGAGAGACGTAAAAGAAGTGATTAAGTAGTGTTGATAGGACGTGAAAGCATTAGCCAAATGTAATGATGTAAAGTCAAATAGTGCGAGTTCTTAAGTAGCCAGAAGTCAAGAATGAGGGTAGAGGATAAAGCGAGTGAAATAATGATGTGCGGTAATAGGGCGGATTAGAATGATGATTGGCGATAATAAGTAAGTTTTGTGTTATGTAAAATCTAAGCAAGAGCTGTGTGGTATAGAAGTGAGCGGGAGTAATGTGGATTAGGGCATGTGATATGTTATAGTATATATAGAGTTGCAAGATCACTTAGATCGTTGCAATAAGTAAACTAGTAAGTAAGGTGTTGGGAAAGAGATGAGTTATGAGACTAAGTTTTGATTTGAAATGGATGACAGATTTCGGGGACGAAATCTAAATAAGGGGGTAGAATTGTTAGACCCGTTTCCCGGGTAGTGGGACCCCACCCTAGATGAAGTTGACCGAGCCTAAGTATGTTTGACTAAGAGTATGTGGTTGTCTAAGGGCAAATGGTTATAGTGTTAAGTGTTAGTCTGTTATAGCCTAGATGCGGCGCATCCAAGAATTTACATGCGGCGTATGGTAGAATGAAAAGTAGAACCGACTTGTTATAGTCCATGCGCCGTATTGGAGAAGGAGATACAGCGTATATAAGGGATAGCATGGATGCGGCGTATCTATGCAGATAGATGCGGCGCATCGACCTTAAATAAGCAGAATTGACTAAATTGCCCTTGTAGCTAGAAACTTCCCCATTTATCTATAAGTTTCCACACTCTCCTGTAAAGAGAGTGTGTTTCCTGTGAATGTCGAACCAAAAGAGAGAGAGAGAGGGAAAGAAGATGGGATTTGATATGTGATGTTGATGGTGGAGATTGTAATTCCCTAGCAAGGATCCTAGCATGATTTTCAAGTAAGTAATGATGTTTAATTAGAGTTTAATTGGTGATTAAGAAATTAGGGTTTGTAAACCCTAACTTGGGATTAAAGGGTAAATGGTGTTTTAAGATAATTAAGAGGTAATGATGATTATGTGATGAGTTTATAATGGGTTTAAGTTAGTAAATGGTGGGATTGATTATCATATAATCAATATATGATTATATGATGTTTAGACGTGTTTAGAGGTTAGTTATGGTTGTATTAATCATGATTATAGTTAATGATTATGTATTATATGTTATGTATGATCATGTGTTTTAGGATGCGTATGAGGATGATGATGATGTTGATGTTGATGATATCGATGATGATGATATTGATTATGTGCTTAGCGTGGAGCTAAGGTAAGTAAAATGATGATGGCATGTATTATATGGATGTCTAACATGTATGTGTTATGTGTGTTTTGGTGGCTAGTGATAAGAGATTGGATATGTGCTTATGTGCTAGGATGAATATGATCTAAGTGGTGAATTTGGTTATGATGGTAAGTTGATGTTAGGTGGTTGTGCAAGAATTAGAGAGTGGAGTAGCTAAGTAAGTGTTTGGAGATATGTGATGCTTATGTGTTTGATTGAAGTATGATGGTATGTGATTATCGTTTTACTTACTAAGCGTAAGCTTATTCTTTTAGTTGTTAATGTTTTTGTAGGCTTAAGTGCGGCGGAATGGAAGGCTTGGATTGTAGCATAAGGATTTGGGATGGATGTGGAAGATAACAAGCATTAGGAGCTAGGTAGAATACCGAGCTCGAGTCAAAGTTGTACCCCGAGAGTCTATTTTATGAGTCGTATAAAGTGTGTCAAAGTCGGGTAACGGTTTGGGGGTCTAATGAGTCGTCAAGTGTGTTTTAAGGGTTTGTAGCGAATGTTTAAAGGAGCGTTTGGATTTAAGCGTATTTGTACCCATTTTGGGGTCAAACGGGTCATTTGCCATGTATTATGGTTTGTTATAGTTTTGAATGCTAAATGGGTGTTTTGGCATAAGTTATAATGTTGTATTGAGGTCAAAATGGTTTGTGGATAAGAGTTGAGTTTATGCAGGTTTTCCTGCTGATGTTCTGTCTAAATTGGTCGATGCGGCGTATCAAATAAATTAGATGCGACGTATCAGAGGTTTAAGGTGATGCGGCGTATCACTTCAGGTTGATACGGCGCATGGTCTCTCAGTTTTGATACGGCGTATCCCTCAAAAGGGATACGGCGTATCGGTGGTCACAGAAGGATTGTCTGGTTGTGTTATAAAATGGTGTGAAATATTTTGAAGGGTTTTCGAATATATGTCCTTGCAAGTACTTTTAAAGGGTTAAATGTTATAAGTCCTGGTTATTAAATGAAGAATTTGTATGAGTCAGTTTTAGTCAAACGTTTCCGCGTCAAAAGTTTTTAAATTTTAGTCTAAACGGGTACGGGGCGTTACACGTTTGGTCCCTAATATCTCATGGGTCCGTTTGGGTTAAACATAACATTATCATGGTTCATGTATGAAAATGGTGGACAAGTGTTCCATGGCATGAAGTTGGGACCTTGAAAGTTTCTAGATATGTTTTGGTTCCAATTATTTTGATAATGATGTTGTGAGTTAAAGTTACTCTTTGGAAAGGGGTGTTTGGGAAAACTAGTTTTAGGTGTCTGTTGAACCGTTTTAACTCTATACTCATTTCTAACTTGACCTTGTCCTATAGAGACTGACGGGTTTTTTTTGTTAATAGTTGTACTAGTGCTAGGTTTTCTAGTGACCTTAACAAATTCAGTATGATCCGAATTACAAACTTTCTGTTCATCAACAGTACCTGGGGATCCCTTGGGTATAACTGGCGGATCCAAAATTTTGGATCCGTCGGATCTGTGGATGTCTGACTCAGTTGGAACAGTTTCTTTTTCTTTTACTGTTTGTTTCTTAAAGTCACTTAAGCTTCCTAGTTTCATAAAACCTATTCCGGTTTTATCATAAGGTAATTTTTGCATCTTCATTATCTCATGTATACAACTTATATTTTTATCAAACTTTTTAAACTTAGAATTTTGTTTGATAAGTTCTTCCTGTGTGGACTTAAGTGTTTCTAGTTCTAATTTAAGTTCCCGACATGACATACACGTTTCTTTAACACCTTTACCCTTTTCTATTCGTATCTCTTTTTCTTTTAACCAACGAACTTCGTTTCCTAAAAGTGTTGTTTTGGTTTTTAAGAACTTATTCTTGTTTATGATTTTAAGGGTAATTTCACACAGTTTGTTATATTCTACTTCTAAGGTTTCAACATCAATAGAGGAGTATGACGAATCAGAATGTACCTCTTCTGAGTTATGAGCCATGAGAGCAACTTCGTCATTCTTAGGCTCGTCGTCATCACCTTCACTGTCACTCCAAGCTCCACTAACAAACACTCTTTGAGATTTGTTCTTTGGAGGCTTTGGACATTCTCCTATTAGGTGACTAGAATCTCCACACCTATAACACTTCCTATCTACCTTTCCTTTTCTATCATCACGGTCTTTCCGGAAAGATTTCTTTTCTTCACGAGGTGGTCTTACGAACTTTCCTCGTCTCCTAAAGAACTTCTTGAAATCTCTTACGGCCATGGCATACTCTTCGTCTTCGCTACTAGAACAAGACTCTTCATCATCACTTGACTCAACTCTAACTTTCAAGGCAATGGACTTCATCTTCTCCTTCTTGCCTTTAACTATTTCTGAGTCTTTTTCCATCACCATTTCGTGAATTTTGAGATTTTCTATGAGCTCGTCCAGTGTCATGCTTGAAAGATCCTTGTATTCTTCAATAGCTGTCACATTTGCTCTCCACTTCGGATGGAGTGCTCTAAGAAATTTCCTGACAAAGTTCTTACTAGAAAAGGATTCGTCAAGTGCTTTAAGAGATGTAATAATAGTATTAAACCTAGCAAAAGCACTATCAATGGTCTCATCTTCAGGGATAACAAATTGTTCATATTGTTGAACAAGAAGATCAATTTTGTTATCCTTGACTTGTGAGTTCCCTTGATGAGTGATAATTAATGATTGCCAAATATCTTTAGCCGTTTTACACATAAAAACTCTTTCATATTCTTTCTTAGGTAAAGCATTGTAAAGCATCATTTTGGCTTCGTTATTTTTGGCAATCAACTTCTTTTGCTCATCACTGTGACGAGTAAGAGAAGCACCTTCATCCCGACCACCTGAAATATTATTACTTATGGGCTTGTAATCACCTTCTACAATTATATACCATAGATCTATGTCCTTTGACTTCACATATGTCTCAAAGCGGTTTTTTCCAGTATATAAAACAATTTGGTTCAAATAGTGGTGGTCTTTGCATAGATTTCCCTTCTTTAAAGTTTTCAAAATCCATTGATCGTTTCAAGTTTTAAAATACAATATATTTGAAAATCTTGAGTAACGTAGCTCTGATGCCAATTGTGGAAAACTAGAAGGGGGGTTGAATAGTTTTTACCCTTTTTAAATTAATTCTCTTTGTGACTTAACGCGATTTCAAAGTAAATACTCACAAATAAGCAATATAAGTAAAGTAAGTAAGGATAGGAACAATCAAACCACAACACAGAGATTTATAGTGGTTTGGCTACAAGGACTCTCTTCCTTGCCCTACTCCACTCCTCGAGCCTCTAACTTGAGAGTTTTTCTTTACTAAGAAACAAACTCCCTTCTCGGCGGAGAAAACCTTTATACACGTCGATTACACTTTATCCGGTACTAAGCTAAACACCGGGTTCTTTACAAGGTTACAACCACTCCCGTTAGTTCTTTAACAAGGGTACAACCACTCCCGTTGGTTCTTTAACAAGGGTACAACCACTCCTGACACTCTTTGTGTTTTAAGGACTAAAACACTAACCAAACACTACTGAATGAAATGTATAATGATGTGTGAACTAATACAAAATCAACAAGGGTACAACCACTCCTGACACTCTTTGTGTTTTAAGGACTAAAACACTAACCAAACACTACTGAATGAAATGTATAATGATGTGTGAACTAATACAAAATCACACAGAACCTAACTAATGAAACTTGCAACAGTAAGTATGTTGAAGCTTGTATGCTTGATCTTCTTTGCTACAAAAGTGAGATCAACAAGAATGAAATGAATGATATGGGTTAGTGATATGCAAATGAATGATTATATATTTTAAGCTATATGAGTGATGAATGTGCCAGAATGATCAGTTTGCTATTTATAGGCAAACTGATAAAACAGTTGGCGGATTTGGCGGATCCCTAAATTTGGATCCGCCCTTGTATGGGTTTGGATCCGCCAGTGCAGGACAGCTAATAGATTCTCAATTCTTTCCATATCTTGCACAATCTTTCCATGTCTTCAAATGTCAACTCTTTAGCTTGAAGATCTATACAAGATATCTCAAAAATCTTTCTAAGATTATGTTCATGATGCATGCCATGATGTCATCCTAAATATTTCTAATTTAAGAATTAAAAATGTAAATGTATATAATGTTATTCCTAGTAATCTTGTAATGTGTAAATGTGTTTTAAAAGACTTGTCACTATAAATGTAAAAGACTTAATCTTATATTTATGCTTTGCTTAAAGATAAACTTTGTAATTGTCATTAACAAAATTAAGCAAAGATCGTAAAATATAAATAACGTTTTTATGACCATATTTATATTAACAAAGAACAAAAACATAGACAGGTTTTCTCCGTACAACAAAGGTCCTAACGACAGTTTGCTAGGATGCCCGACTAAGTCTCCGAAGGAAATACTTGCAATGGAGAGGGCTGCTAAGTTTTTGGAAGCACCCCCTCGCATGACAAGCAAGGGTAAGAATAGAGATACAAGCAAGTATTGTCACTTCCATGAAGATTATGGCCATGACACGAACAGTTGCAGAGAATTAAAGAAGCAGATAGAAGAAGCTGTAAAGTCCAGGCAGTTGGCACACTTGGTGAAGGGCATAAAAAAGGGCAAGGATAAAATGTCCGAAACTCAATTGGCTAAAGACACTACTCCTCCCGAAGCCCCAATACTCATGGTTCATTGGGGCGAAACCAGCTTAAAAAAGAAGGTGACGGAGAAGGAGATAAACGAGGTAGGGGAAGTAACGTTTCCCTCCATCACAGGCCATGTCCCTTCGAAGGACCCAGTGCTCATCAAAGTCTTCATTTCCAACCGGGAAGTGAATAGAGCCTACATGGACTGCGGAAGCTCCTGCGAGATCATATATGAGCACTGTTTCCTGAAGCTCAAGCCTTCGATCAGATCGCAACGGGTTGATTCAAACATACCTTTGGTAGGATTCTCAGGCGAGCATTCGTGGCCTCTGGGAGAAGTGCCGCTAGAGATAACATCGGAGAGGGCAAGCTCACAAGGACAAAAACCCTCACATTCGCTATCGTAAGGTCCGACTCTCCCTATAATTTGTTGATAGGAAGGACCGCTATGCAGAAGATGGGTATCGTAGTCTCCACCATACACGCAGCGGTAAAATTCCATACACCATATGGAATAGGAACCGTGTTTTTGAGTTACAACCAGGGAAAGGCAAGAGACATTGGCAAGAAGATCAAAGAAAGTCCTAAGGAGCCTCCGAAAGCCATTTTAAGTTGTGCAGATGCTGTAGAACACATTGTTGTAAATGAGCTCTATCCAGAGCAAACGGTGGTAATCGGAAAGCAACTCCCTGCTAACTTCAAGGAAGACTTGGAGAAGCTACTCAAAGCCAGCAAGGACGTCTTCGCATGGACGTACTCGGACATGACAGGGGTTTCTAGGAAACTTATGATTGATGGCAAGCCCTTCGGCACAGAGCATAAGCTTAACGAGTTCAAGCACATTGAACGAATTAAGCAAAAGCAATGAAGCTTGGCACCTGAAAGGAACACAGCCGCTTGCAAAGAGGTAGATGAACTTGTACGAGCAAGAACACTTAGAGAAGTAAAATACCAAACCTGGGTCGCTAATCTGGTTATGGTAAAAAAAAAGCGATGTAGGGTGGCGTATGTGTGTCGACTTCACTGACATCAACAAAGCTTGCCCGAAAGACTGCTACCCTTTGCCAGAGATTGATTAGAAAGTCGAATCCCTCTCGGGGTTCCGTTTGAAATTCTTTTTGGATGCCTACAAAGGGTATCACCAGATATAAATTGCGGAGGAAGATGAAGAAAAGACGGCTTTCTACACAGGAAAGGGGGTCTATTGCTACAAGAAAATGCCTTTCGGTCTGAAGAACGCAGGGGCAACATATCAACCATTGGTAGACAAAGCCTTCCACAAGCAGATAGGAAGGAACTTGGAAGCCTACGTTGATGATATGGTAATCAAAAGCAGGACCGAGGAAGAATTACTCTCCGACATTCAAGAAACCTTCGATCAATTAAGGGCAATCAACATGAAGCTTAACCCGAAGAAATGTTCTTTTGGCATGGAAGAAGGACAATTCTTGGGACATTTGAGCACGAAGCAAGGGATTAAAGCTAACCCTTCGAAGGTCAAAGCCATCACTGATCTACAAGCTCCGAAGTCATTAAAAGAGGTACAAGGCCTAAATGGGAAGCTTGCAGCACTTAGTAGGTTCCTGTCGAAAGGCGCGGATCGATCTTGGCCATTTTTCACGACACTCAAGGGGTGTACAGATAAGAAGACCTTTCAATGGAGTTGTGAAGCTGAAGCCGCTTTCTAAACGCTGAAAGAGTTCATGAAAATTTTACCAACACTTACAGCCTCAATCAAAGGCAAAGTGTTATTCATGTACATTGCGGCATCCTTCAAAAGCATCAGTGCTGTGCTCTTGGCAGAAAGGGAAAACAAGCAAATACCAATCTACTTCGTTAGCAGAGTCCTACAAGGAGCTGAATTGAACTATCCGGAGTTGGAAAAGCTAATCCTAGCCTTGGTTTATGCTGCAAGGCGTCTTCGAAGGTACTTTCAAGCTCATCCCATCACGGTATTGACCGACAAGCCAATCAAGCAAATACTGTCGAAGCCTGAGAAATCAGGTAGAGTGGCCAAATGGGCTATTGAACTGGGAGAGCACAATATAGTGTACAAAGGTCGAAACTTCGTCAAAGTTCAGATACTTGCAGACTTTCTTCCAGAAACACCCTCCGGACCATGTCAAGACAAGGAAGTCCCAAAGGAAAAGCCCCCAAAGATGAAGGATGGGTGGAAATTATACACAGACGGAGCCTCTAGCTCCGGTGGTTTAGGAGCAGGTTTAATGCTGGCCAGTCCAGAGGGAAAGGAGTATACGTATGCATTACGTTTTGAGTTCGAGGCCACAAACAATGAAGCTGAGTACGAAGCTTTGTTAGCTGGACACCGACTTGCAAAGGACATGGAGGTTCGTGATCTCTCCATTTTTGTTGATTCATAGTTAGTAGCTAACCAAATCAAGGGTTCTTATGAGGCAAGGCAACCCACCATCAAACAGTATTTGGATAAAGCTAAAGAACTCCTCCATGGGTTCAAGTCCTACAATATAGCACATGTTCGCAGGAACCAAAACAAGAAAGCAGATGCATTAAGCAAGCTGGCTTCAATGGCATTTGCTCATCTAACAAAGGAGGTTTTAGTCGAAGTGTTGGCCAAAAGGTCAATCAAACGAGGTGAAGTGTCTGACATCATACTTGAAGAAGGATCAAATTGGATGACTCCGATAAGAGAGTACTTGATTAGTGGTATTCTACCAGAAGATCTAAAGCTTGTACGAAAAGTCAGGGTCAAAGCTCCCCCAATATAGACTCATTGGGGATAATCTTTACAGGAAGTCCTTCCTATCTCCATGGCTTCGTTGTGTGGGGCCAAAACAAGCTTCGAACATCATCTACGATGTCCATAAAGTATCCTGTGGCTTACATACAGGTTCTCGCTCCATTGTCTCGAAAATAATGAAGCTTGGATATTATTGGCCGTCAATAGATAGAGACGCAGCTGATATATTACAAAAGTGTGAAGCATGTCAGATCCACTCCAACGCTTCAAGATTACCAGAGCAGGACATTATAAATGTAATCGAGAAGAGGTTATGACAACACCATCATGGATGGGTAGATGAACTACCCCAAGTTCTGTGGGCACACAGGAATATGTCTTTCGGCTAAACAACGCAAGCAAAGAAGGCTAGGGCCTACATAGGGAGGACCCTACGTCATATCAGAAGCCTATGGCAACGACGCATACAAGCTCGAAATGCTGGACGGAGACGCCATGGATAGAACTTGGAATGGCACTAACCTTCGTATGTTTTACATATAAGACTTACTACTTTTAAAACACTTAGTTTGTTTTTCAATTCATGTATTGCATTCTTCTCACTTGGGAAAGAAGCATTAATGGTAGGTGTCCTAGTGTTCATTTCTTAAAATGATGTAATTCTCCCTACCCAATTATAATGATATAACGTATTTCCCTCAAATCTCTTGTTTCATTCTATACAACAAAGATTTGTTCAGCCAAGTATTTTACAAGTTTCAATGTCGAAGGATGGTTCAGGACACATGTCTTGCATACATATAACATCCATTACAATTCACATTAACTTTCCTACAAGTCTTAGGGTATTCTAAGCCCTTTGTATCTTAAGGATAAAGACGGAGTGGGTCGCGACCCTCTGTCGCAGTCAAACTATACGATTGCTAAAAATCTTGGTCCAAAATACATACAATAAGGTTATAACCTTAGGTTGTATATTTACGTTTATGCATAAGTGTAAGAGAAGATAAGCATGATATTAAATACGGGATAATCAATCCCTACTTGCATTCATAAGCCAGGTATGGACAAAGCCAACAAAAATATTCAAGCAATTGTCTGAGATTTGGGCCAAAGCCTAGAAAGCAACAAAGATAAATTGTTCAACCAATAGGCACAAGCCTATTAAGCATCAAGAGACATTGTCTAAAGGGTACATGCCACCCTTGGGGCTAAAATTCCTGCCAACGTGGCAGTCTTCAAGCATTTTCTGAGGACATTGGATCCTCTTGATGTAAGGGAGATGGAGGCTTTACAGATGTAGTCCTTTTGGTTGGAGACGGAGGCTGAATTTTTTGTGGTTTCTTCGAGAGGAGATCCTCAATTGGTGCTGAGGGGTACTTGGTTGCTTCGGCAAGAAAAGGGTACTTTGCTGAACTGTACGCATTGCATGCATCATTATACTCTTGCTCCGACGTTGGACATTAGTATGGAACTTCCGACAAGACCACAGGCTTCTTGGTCTCGGCTATCTCTTCCAACATGGTACACTTTCCATAAAAGATGGCAGCATTCACCAGCTTTCCAACTATCTCTCCCACTTCATCACTATGATACAGCTCCATTGCTAGATAGGGAACAACCTTCGAGACCACCTCAGCTCTGTCCTTCTTCAATCTCTTGCATTGGAGTTTTAGTCCATCTATCTCCTCACGAAGCTTGATCTCTTGTTCACCAAGCTTAGCCCTTTCGGCTTCAAGATATGCACATTTAGACTCAAGGGTAGTAACTTGTGATTTATACCCAGATAGCTTGGCCTCCTCCATTCTCAACCTCCCGCATTCCACTTGGGCCTCCTTCAATTGCCCTTCGAGACTGTCAATTTTGGCTCGAAGGACTTCATAACGGGGATTCTTTTCGAAACTCAGAATGGCCTCATCACATTTGGCCTCCAGTTTAGCATATTGAAATTCCCTGTTCTTCTCTCTAGCCACAATTACAGCAATCTCCTCTTTGGCATTCTTCACTGTCTGAATCAGCTCCCTTGTCCGGGTGTTGAGATGATTATCCAGAATGGCTTGTCGGGTATAACTTTTGTCGTGAAAGTCACAGATCCTTTCAATGGACATATCACTCAGGGTTCTCCTCTAGCTGGCAGGAGTAATATTGTCGACCAGCAGATGGCAGGTGAGGGAGTTCGGAAGCTCTTTGGTGTTCGGCAATCCTGCATAATACACATTAATCAGATATGGGGAATATTAATGAGGGTTGGATAAAGGAAATCTTTACTTACCATGGATGTCATCATCCTCTGCATTCTCTTTAGTCGGGTGCATGATCGCCTTCCCATGAGAAGTCTTTTGCCTCGTGGTCCTTGACGGAGGAGTTGGCATGTTTAGCTTCCTCTTGGGAGTAGCCTTCGAAGGCCTTGCACTGGTTCCTTTTCTACTTCGCACTCTGTCTGCGATCCCAGATGACCCTACTATCGTTACTTGATTACCCTCGGAGAGGGGATCATCAGAATCTACTATATTCTCCATAAACTGGGGGGCTTCCTCGGTGCTCATAGGTTTGGGAGGTGGGATCACTGCAAGCGGCTCAACTTTTTGGGCGTCCACATCATTGTTGTTGACAGACACAGACGGAGACCCCACTCCATAGCTCACATCTTTTGGGTCCTTAGGAATGAAGCTGACTTCTTTGGCACCATCAGCTACGACAAAGTTTCTGAACGCCATCTCTGCAACAAAAAGAGAAGAGAAAGATAAATATCAGCAGATAAGTTATTTATTTTATTTAAATGGGAATGTACATACTTTTTCCTTCACATATTATCTCAGGCTTCAACAGAGAGCCTTCCCAACTGTCAACTATGCCCGCCATGAACAGAATTGGCTCAAGAAATGTTTGGACATCAACCAGGTGGCGTGCAAGACGCTGATATATGGGACTGCTTCTTATGTCGTATGGCAAGGGGTCATTAAAGCATTTTTCATTAAACTGGAAGGCTTCATCCAACAAGGCTGGATATTCCGGAGGTATGATTGTGTTTTGAATATAGAAAAACTACCCTTTCCAATTTCTTATGTTTGAAAATGGTTTGGTCACCAAGTAGGGCATATCGTGCTCACTTCTTGATTGAACAAATAATTGCCAACCAAGCCTTCGATGGTGATCAAAGGAATAATGGGGTGTTGAGATTGCGCCAAGCTTGTTCTTAACCTGAAAATAAGAAATACGAAGACACTACATTAAGTGATTGCGCAGGGGTTGGACCCTGCGAACCACCTCCGGCGTGTGAGTAAGTATGTGAAATGGTAATGTAGGTCGTAAATTTAGAGAGTGAAGTTAACTTAATTAGTTTTTGGCCTGACTATGCTATTTATAGGGGAGAAATAGGGCATAGTGGGCGGTTGCACATAGTTCGGAGATCATGGGGGCGTCCTATGATTTGTGGTAACCGCTAGGGCTTTGTGGCCCACGATCTCTACCTTGGCGGGAAAGCCTAAGGGAAGAGGAGACGTGGGTTGGACCAGGTCAATGTAGTTCTTCGTTCTTGCTCCTTCGTAGGGGATACCCCGAAGGGCTTAAGGCTCCAAACGTTGACGGAGGCCCCGCGAACCGCCTCCAGTGTGAGAATCAGTCATGGTGATTATGTCATGAAAGTATTGAGGTGGAGAAGATGATATCTCCTGGGTTAAGTTAGGTTACATAACTCTTTGATGACTTCCTTATTTATAGGCATAATAATCTGACGGAGCAGTTACAGAGGGTGTGTGGAGGCAGTTACGGAGGTCATGGCAGTTATAGAGATCATGGCTGAAATCATGGCTATTGACCAGATCTTCTTTGACCAGTTCTGTTTGACCAGTGACCTTTAGGCTTCGAACCTTGTCGGAGGTGAGGCTCCGAACAGTGACGGAGGCCAAGCTCCGAACCGTGACGGAGGCCAGGCTCTGAACATTGACGGAGGCCAGGCTTCGAACGTTGACGGAGGCTAGGCTCCGAACGTTGACGGAGGCCAGGCTCCGAACATTGACAGAGACCAGGCTCCGAACAGTAACGGAGTCCAGGCTCCGAACCGTGACGGAGGCCAGGTTCTGAACCTTGACAATGGTTAGACACTATGAGTGCTTTGGGTGAAGATTGACCTGGGCCTTCGAAGAGAAGGCTTCGTACAGGTTCGAAGGGGAGTCCTTCGACCTGTTCGGAGGGTACATCATCAAGCCCCCCAGTCGAAAGTGATATATACGTACGAGTATATATTGCTTTTGACTCAAAAAAACATGCTACACGCTATCCCTTTCATTACAAATTCATCACTTGAGTATTCCAAACCCCTTCGTATCTCAGCATTCCGAACATGCCTTTTGCGAGCCCTTAAGAGGGATTCCAACGCTTTGTGATTGGCTTCGACAAAGGCTGGGCTAATAACAGGTTCCGGGTTGGCTGATCTCGAAGCATGATGGTTGGGTGCTACTTCTGGGTGAGAACGTGTTGTGAACGTGGAAGCGGTTATTGGGGGAAGGTTGTTAGAGTTGTTGACTGGGATTGGAGCCAAGGTCGAGAAACCCGGTGGGGGAGTATCTTCTCTTCCTTGATCCATGCCGGATATATAGTGAAAGTAGTTCCAATTGGTTATAAGCTTGGAAATAACGAGACTTATTGTTGCGTGTCCCACGGATGGCGCCACTGATTGAACAAATAATTGCCAACCAAGCCTTCGATGGTGATCAAAGGAATAATGGGGTGTTGAGATTGCGCCAAGCTTGTTCTTAACCTGAAAATAAGAAATACGAAGACACTACGTTAAGTGATTGCGCAGGGGTTGGACCCTGCGAACCACCTCCGGCGTGCGAGTAAGTATGTGAAATGGTAATGTAGGTCGTAAATTTAGAGAGTGTAGTTAACTTACTTAGTTTTTGGCCCGACTATGCTATTTATAGGGGAGAAATAGGGCATAGTGGGCGGTTGCACATAGTTCGAAGATCATGGGGGCGTCCCATGATTTGTGGTAACCGCTAGGGCTTTGTGGCCCACAATCTCTACCTTGGCGGGAAAGCCTAAGGGAAGAGGAGACGTGGGTTGGACCAGGTCAATGTAGTTCTTCGTTCTTGCTCCTTCGTAGGGGATACCCCGAAGGGCTTAAGGCTCCAAACGTTGACGGAGGCCCCGCGAACCGCCTCCAGTGTGAGAATCAGTCATGGTGATTATGTCATGAAAGTATTGAGGTGGAGAAGATGATATCTCCTGGGTTAAGTTAGGTTACATAACTCTTTGATGACTTCCTTATTTATAGGCATAATAATCTGACGGAGCAGTTACAGAGGGTTTGTGGAGGCAGTTACGGAGGTCATGGCAGTTACAGAGATCATGGCTGAAATCATGGCTATTGACCAGATCTTCTTTGACCAGTTCTGTTTGACCAGTGACCTTTAGGCTTCGAACCTTGTCGGAGGTGAGGCTCCGAACAGTGACGGAGGCCAGGCTCCGAACATTGATGGAGGCCAGGCTCTGAACATTGACGGAGGCCAGGCTTCGAACGTTGACGGAGGCTAGGCTCCGAATGTTGATGGAGGCCGGGCTCCGAACATTGACAGAGACTAGGCTCCGAACAGTAACGGAGTCCAAGCTCCGAACCGTGACGGAGGCCAGGTTCTGAACCTTGACAAAGGTTAGACACTATGAGTGCTTTGGGTGAAGATTGACCTGGGCCTTCGAAGAGAAGGCTTCGTACAGGTTCGAAGGGGAGTCCTTCGACTCGTTCGGAGGGTACATCATCACTTCTTTTGGCCAAGATTATCCAATCACCACCAGAATAAAGGTTTATAAAGCCTCTGAGCACGGTCAGTTTAGGCTCATAACCGTAAGCCTTGCACATCACAATGTAGGTGGTTAATTTGGCTAAGCCAAAAGGATTCAACCTAGAGATGTGTACTTGGTAATATTGTAAAAACTCTAAGATTAGAGGGTGGATTGGAATCCTAAAGTTGGATTGGGTGAAAGCATGAACTTAAAGCCCCACATACCCCTTGGAAGCATCACCCTAAACTCATTGGGTATGGGGTATTCATCAAGAAAATTCAATAAAGCTTTTTTTAATAAAGTACATTTTTGTTGCCTGATGATTCTTTTAGCTGCTATACTCATATTGTATCAATAAGAACAATCAAATATTGGGGAACGGAGTATTACCTTTCGACTCAACTGAAGCACGAAGCACGGTGATGTGTATGTATTTCGGGTGGAAGGTAAAAGTAAGTTAGGGTTTATAGTACAAAGGATTTATATACTCATTGTAGTTTTCATCCTAGCCACACACGTGTTCATCCAACTTTGACACATATGCGGACTTCAAATGGATTTTAAATTTTGACTAGACGTTTGTACTTACCGATATCCTAGCCGTTATGGTCTAGGGTGAGAGTGGCTAGCGTTATCATTAGGCGCATTTATTGCGCAGATTAGTTGTAAACACTTATCTTTTTCCGTACGATTTTGTGACGAAGGGGATAGAGTGTAGGCTGCTTTTGGAGTCATAAGCAATATATACTCATACGTATATATCACTTTCAACTGGGGGGCTTGATGATGTACCCTCTGAACGGGTCGAAGGACACCCCTTCGAGCCTGTATGAAGCCTTTTCTTCGAAGGCCCAGGTCAATCTCCTAAAATATTTCATTGGCATAAAACCATTCACCTATGAAGTGGTTACCAGTAGGGAAGCCGCCAATCGAAGCCTTAAGCCCTTCGGGGTTCCTCCTTCGAGGATACTAGAAAGGAGAACCACATTGACTTGGCTATACCCACGTTCCCCTTTTTCTTGAGCTTTCCCGCCAAGGAATAGATCGTGGGTCACAAAGCCCTAGCGGTTACCACAAATCATGGGACACCCCCATGATCTCCAAATTATGTGCAAGAGCTCTCTAAGGCCTATTTCCTCCCCTATAAATAGCTTAGACAGGCTGAAGATTATGGTATGCAAACTAGACTCTCTCATTTCACTACCAACTTATCATATCACATACTTATTCGCACGCCGGAGGTGGTTTACAGGGTCCAACCCCTGCGCAATCACTTAACGTAGTGTTTTAGTATTTCTGATTTCAGGTTAAGAACAAGCTTGACGTAACCTCAACACCCCTTATATCCTTTGATCATCATTGAAGGTCTGGTCGTGCAATTTATTGTACAATCAGTAAGAAATACCCTCTATTTTTTGTTGTTTTCTTATTGTTGTTTCTTTCCTCACCTTTCTTTCTTGTAGATCATTCGGCTCATACTGCACACCCCCAGCATCATCCACACAGCCCCAGAGAACCTTCTGAAGAACATCATTCGGCTGGGCAAGGTATATACTTCTCTTTGTAGAATCCGTTGCTATTATATGTCTTGTTCTGACTTGGTTAACTTTGTTGCAGATGACAATTCTTCCGGAGGGAGTGGACATTTTGTTCCAGGCTGGTCTCTTACCGATGACCTTCGGTTAGACACCTTCCGAGCCTGCCGTAATATGATGTCACATCTCGCGACTCCCACCGACCGGGCCGCACTCGAGGATTTAAACAACAGCTAGCTGGTCCGTCAAGCCTATGTAAACGCTGGTTCCGGGGTTGTTCTTCAGGCTGAGCTGCTTTGTAGGTTTACCCAACTTATCACTGAGTATCGGGAGTTGGACCATTCTCATAAGGGCTGCAGCTCCTTATTTGAGAGACTGGCGACTGCCGAACAGGAGCGTAATGAGCAGGTTGGAAAGTTTGATGGGTTGTTGAAGGAGTTTAGAGCTTCAGAGAATGAACTACAGAATGAGCATCTTGCTTCCTCGATCCGGGAGAAAGGTTTGGCTGATCAGCTGGAAGAAGTAGAGAAGGACAGGAATGAATGGATGGGTGTGTTCTCTACTCAGGCTGAAAAAATCAGGAAACTGGAGCAAGAGTTAGAAGAAAAAATGAAGGCTGTCGAGAGGTTGGAGGGGGAGAAAAAGCAACTGGTTACGGAGGTTGCTCAATCGGAAGTGGTCCGCCATAATTTCGTGAAGGAATTGCTTTCGGTAGCTTGCCGTAGGTTGTTTGGTAGTGCCAAATATAAGAAGAGTATGGGGAGGGTTTACAGATTGTCGTACACCGCTGGTTTTTTGGACGGTGTTAAGGCTGAACGCAAAGAAGATGCCTTTCAAAGAATTGTTCAGAAGATCAAGAACATCAACATGGAAGCTTAGGCTATATGGAAGGCGGAGTACCGTAAGTTGTTTGAGGCCGAATATCCGTATATTTGGAAGCTTTCAAAATTTTAACGTCTTCCCCTAGGTGATCTTATGAACCTCTTCCCTGATCAACCTGCTCCCAAAGCAAAGACTACGGTTCCTAAGGAAGTGCCCTCCGTTCAACAGGCCGGAAGTTCATCTGGTGTGAAGGATGCCGCAGGAAAAGCTCCCTAACTTCTTTTGTTTTTTCTATCGGACGAATGTAATCAAATAACATTGTAATTGAATATTTTTTGTATGTTAATTTGTTCATGACCGGTGATGTCATGTTTTTGTACTACTGAAGTTGTTCACATTTATTGTACAAGTATTTGGAATTTTCTTACATATTGACGACGGAGTGTTTTGCACCATCCGTTTTGATTTGACGACGGAGTGTTTTTCACTATCCGCTCCTTAGAGCCGGAGTGTTTTTCAGTATCCGCTCCGTAGAGCTGGAGTGTTTTGCACCATCCGTTTTAACTTTGACGACGGAGTGTTTTTCACTATCCGCTCCGTAGAGCCAGAGTGTTTTGCACCATCTGTTTTAACTTTGACGACAGAGTGTTTTACACTATCCGCTCCGTAGAGCCGGAGTGTTTTGCACCATCCGTTTTAACTTTGACGACGGAGTGTTTTTCACTATCCGCTCCGTAGAGCCGGAGTGTTTTGCACCATCCATTTAAACTTTGACGACGGAGTGTTTTTCACTATCCGCTCCGTAGAGCCGGAGTGTTTTGCACCATCCGTTTTAAATTTGACGACGGAGTGTTTTTCACTATCCGCTCCGTAGAGCCGGAGTGTTTTGCACCATCCGTTTTAATTTCATCACAACGTAATCAGAGAATATATAACACACTTAGGTTGGAAAATTGTTCCCCTTGTCGTTGGGAAACTAAGGATTGCCATAAATGTTAATGAACTTCAGTTTACAACTTTTACATAAAACAATTCCGTAGGTTCATTGCGTGCCAAGAATGGGGTACCTCTCGTTCATCCATTGTCTGAAGCTTGTACGAACCGTTATGGTAGGCCTCGACTATTCGGTATGGGCCCTCCCAGTTAGGTCCCAGTTTTCCCTGGTTTTCGACCCTGCTATCTTCGTTCCTTCTGTATACAAAGTCCCCCACTTTAAATGCTATCGGACGTACCCTTCCGTTGGAATACTGCTCGACTTTGGCTTTATACTTGGCTTCCGGAATAGCTTCCATCTCTCGTCTTTCTTGTAGCAAATCCAGGTTTAAACGTTGTTCCTCTTCATTATCTTCCGGATTGTAAAGCATGGTGCGATCGGTAGGCATTCCAATTTCCGCAGGAATGACAGCTTCGCTTCCGTAGGTTAAGCTGAAGGGGGTCTCTCCATTACTTGTTTTTAACAAGGTCCGAAAGGCCCATAGAACATTCGGTAACTCGTCAACCCATCCGGATCTTTCTCTTCCCAGCCTAGTTTTTATATCATGCATCAGGCTCTTGTTGGCCCTTTCGACCAGGCCGTTGGCTTGAGCGTATGCTACCGCCGTGTTTATCTGCTTGATTTTCAACTTCTCGCACCAACTCTTGAATGGGTTGTTGACGAAATTCATTCTGTTGTCCGTGACTATTATACCTGGCAGTCCGAACCTACAAACGATGTTTTCCCATAAGAATTTCTTTACATCTTTTCCTGTGGTTTTAGTGCGAGGTTTCGCCTCTATCCATTTTGTAAAATAGTCCATGGCCACAATAACTAACTTTACTTTCCCTGGAGCCTCCGGCAGAGGACCCAATACGTCCATTCCCCATTGGTAAAAGGGCCATGGTGCAATGATAGATGTCATTATAGTTTTTGGTAGCTTTGGACCGGGGCATGAATCTGACAGGAGTCACATTTGTCAATTTCCTCCCTAGCGCCTCTGTGCATGGTCGACCAATAATAGCCTTGTCTCATAAGTTTGGCCACTACCGTCCTTGGTTCAGAGTGCATTTTGCACGCTCCTTCATGGACTTCCCGGATGATACAATTTGCTTGCAGCGGGCCCATGCACCTTAACATAGGATTCAGGTATGACTTTTTGAACAATACACCGTCTTCCATCACATACTGGGGAAGTTTCATTCGTAACGCCCTTGCTTCATTTTGATCTTTTGGCCAAACACCTCTGATGAAGCGAAAAGTGTACCGCTTTTAGGGGGTCATTTAAGCCCTAAATCGTATTTATTTGATCAAATATTGCCCTAAATTGTTCCTTTTGTCATTTTAGGTACTTTGGAGAAGAAATCTAGAAAAGGAAGCATTTTGGACGTTTTTGGAGCATAAAAGTGAAGAAAACGACAAAGTCTCCAAAGCTGCTGGAAAAGTACACTTGACGGCGTCAAGTATTGCTCTTGACGGCGTCACGGCTTGGCAAAAAAGGTGGATATGAAAAATACACATGATAAGCCAGGGAGTTTTACAAAGGAAGTCTGACGGCGTCACCCTTGGAAGTGATCAAGGTCGTCACGGTTTAAGCTAAAGAGAGACGGCATCAAGCTTTATTCTGACGGCGTCAAGCCTTGATAAGCCAGGGAGGATTTTGGAGGACTAAAGAGGGACGGTGTCAGGAAGACCATCCGGGAACCCTAGACACGGCGAGGTGACGGCGTCAAGATCTATAACATGACGCCGTCAGCCACTAAGTTCTATATATAGTTTTGCAATTTTTTGTCATTAGTGTGCAACTTTGTGAGGAGAAACCCTAAGACGAATTTCTGCCATTTTTAAGGGTTTTTATACCCTTGGATCTCCCATGTTTAATTGAAGATAAGTATTCATTTAATCAATCAATATGTCTATGTGTTGTTTGATTATATCTTGTTCTTGTCTTTTGATTAACATGCTAGGCTAGATCTATCTTGTGTTTACTTAGATCTAATGAAACCTAACTATTGATTATCGGTTATTAGTGTGTTATTAATTGTATTGGATGATTGTTTATCGATGTTAGGCTTAAGAAAACTGGCTAACTTCCTATACGGTAACTTGCTTGAACGTCTTAAGAAACATGAACCAATGCGTACTAAGGTTTTTATGGTTGTATTTAATGCATGAGCGAATTCTAGTGATCCCATATTAGGAGCTTCTTAGCCGGCTCGACATAGGAGTGAAGTAGGAGCTTGTAGAGTTGGGGAAGTACGTACGCCACCCCACGATTGGTATTAAGGAATACACCCGTCATCCACGCAATTAATACACACTAATCAACCGGTAAAAGATAGTTAGGGAGTAAGGAAATCTAAGTTAACACATTTCTCTCCACATAAGTTTCACAACCTTTTCATTTTCAGTTATTTTATTTTATTTGCATTTGTAGTAATTTGGGTTAGTTGACTAGCAACTAATTCCGCCCACTCTTTCAAACCCGAGATTTTACTTGCTTTCAAAAAATATAAAAATACAAAAAGAATCTTCCCTCACCCTTAGACCTATTAGAATAGTTTTTCAATCCTAACGACACTATTCCCCTAGAGAACGATCAATCCCCCGGTACTTGCCACTTCACTATACTACATCGGTCAGGTACACTGCCTGGTGGGGATTGTAAGCTTCTCGAGATCCCTCGAGAGGTAAAACCTGTTGTAAGGTCGCAAAACCATGCATCAAGTTTTTGGCGCCGCTGCTGGGGAATAGTTATTATTTAGGTTGAATTTTTATTTTATTAGGTCTACTCACTAGATTCCTTTCTAGTGAGATTTTTATTTTATTTTTCTAGGATTTCCTTAGTCTCTCTTTTTCTGCTCTATCCATTGCTCAAATCTTCCTTGGCCATCATGGTAAACGAAGATCTCTCCAATCTTAGAGTCACCAGGAGTCGTAGTTCACTAAGAGACCTTATTCCACCCTACGCAGAACCTGATAGGGAAATGCGAAGATTAAGGCGACTCTTTGCAACACCCGAACCATCTGGCATTGCCATCGACTTTGATGATGCCCTCTCCGAGGAAGAACCCAATCATCATTCTACACCTCCTAGCCCTCAACCCAATCACGATATGGAGGTTCCCGAAAACCCAATCCCTAAATGCCTCAAGGACTACTCTTCTCCCACCCCTCGTGGTTTTTCCAATGCTATCGTTTTTCCAAATGAACACACGAATGGGGTCTTGCGTGCAACCGATATTTGGCTTGTCCAAAGTGTATGCAAGTTCCAAGGATTGAAAACTGAAGATCCAATCCAACACATCAAGGACTTCCTGAAAATAGTGGATACCCTCCATACGGACGGGGCCACTAGAGATACCTCCCGGCTGCGATTCTTTCCCTTCACCCTTTATGAAAAAGCCGGAGACTGGTATAACCAACTTCCCTCCGAGTCCATCTTCACATGGGAACAACTTACCTCAAAATTCTATGAGAAATTCTTTCCCATAGGAAGAACTTCAACATTAAGAGACGAAATCTTCCGCTTCCATGTTGGACTAGCTGAACCCATTTACGAATCCTGGATCATATTCAAAGATCTAATTAGACAAGTCCCTCATCATGGCATTGAACTCTGGCTTCTTGTCCAGATCTTTTATGACAGTGTCCCTAAAAGCGACCAATTTGGCATTAATAATTCGGTGAAAGGAAAAATAGCCAACCTAAGCGCTGAGGAAGGATGGAATAGAATTGAGGAATACGCAAATGATCAAGACGATACCTGGGATGAACCCGATTCGATCATGAGCATTTCCAAGATCATGAAAGAGCCTCCTTTTGCTAGCCGATTGAGTAGATTGAATGATCAAGTATCTTATCTAGACAAGTCACAACCAACTAAACGGATATCAAATCCATACTTGATCTGCGACCAATGTGGTGGCCCGCATGAAGTGGAGGAATGCGGGGATGATACCACCACCGAACAAGTAAGCTTGTCAAGCCACGACATCTTCGATGATCCTTCGCTCTTAACTTTCTACCAAAACAATGATTTTACCCCTTGGGGAAATCTTGTGAGAGAAGAGGGAGGAGGAGAATATCCTGACTACAAGGTTAGGAGCACTTTTGAGGATGATCTTGGGCATTTCACGCTTGAAAAGAATCTGCAACTAAATGGTCTTGACAACCTCATCAATAGCCAACAAAACGACCTAAGGGCCAAATTCGCAGAACTCAACGCCACTCTCGACGGCCTTGACGAACCTCAAACAAGTCAAAGAGATCCCTTACTCGCCATCACCACTCGTGCTGGAACAACTACTAAGGATCCACCTTACCCAGCTCAACAATCTGACGTCATGGAACCCGACACCCCTCATGAGGAGGAAGGTAATGTGAACGATGGGAATCCCGAGCAAACCCCTCCGGTAACTCCCTCTCCACCTACTCCAACCAAACAGCCCATTAATGTCCCATACCCGTCCCGCCTCAAGAATCAAAAGGTCGAAAATGATAATAAAAGATTCTTGTCATATTTGAAGAATTCGGTCGTCACCATACCCCTTCTTGATGCATGTTACCAGATGCCCAAATATAGTACATACTTCAAGAAGCTGCTAACCAACAGAAAAGGGCTCGAAGGTCTTGTAACCTTAGGAGAAGAATGCTCTGTGGTGACTCAACGAGGGCTGCCAAAGAAGGTGGACGATCCAGGTAGTTTCACTTTGCCCTGTTCAATAGGATCTCTTTCTGTCAAGAATGCTTTAGCCGACTTAGGAGCAAGTATCAATCTTATGCCGCATTCCATGTTCCTCAAGTTAGGGTATTCTGGATTGAAACCAACCCGTATAAACATCCAACTAGCCGACAGATCAGTCAAATACCCCTTAGGAATATGTGAAAATGTGCTGGTTAAGGTAGGGAAGTTCAAATTTCCAGTTGACTTCGTCATCTTAGAGATGGAAGAAGATGACCTAGTGCCCATCATTCTGGGGAGGCCATTCCTTGCAACTGCTCGCGCTGTTATTGATGTTCATGACGGCAAACTAACCTTACGAGTGGGGACCGATAGCTTAACCTTCGACATCAAGGACACAATGAATCTTTCTCTCGAAGCAGCTAATCGGCTGTATTTCATCGGAGAAATCAATGAGCTATCTGACGAGATTGACAATTGTATAGATGAACAGGTGGAAGCTGGTTGGTTGCGAGATGAAGCTTTCTTACCTATCTTAGAGGAGGAGAAGACTATGGATGTGAGCGCAGTCTCCATCTATCCCAGACAAGAAATCGAACAGCTTGAGCTTCGTAAACCCGAGAACAAACTTAAACCTTCCATCATCGAGCCACCCACGTTAGAACTCAAGGAACTCCCAAGCAACCTGGAATATGCTTTCCTCCAAGGAAAAGATCAACTTCCGGTAATCATAAACTCTTCTTTGAAAAGTGAACAAAAGGATAAACTCTTAGGAGTTTTAAAAAATATAAAGGAGTTATAGCATGGAGTGTAGCCGACATCAAGGGGATTGACTCAACCTTTTGTACGCATAAAATCCTCATGGAGGAGGATTATAAACCCACCGTGCAACCTCAAAGGCGAGTAAACCCCAACATAAAGGAAGTCATAAAAAAGGAAGTCGTTAAGCTCCTAGATGCGGGACTAATTTACCCAATCTCAGACAGTCCATGGGTAAGTCCTGTACAGGTTGTACCAAAAAAGGGAGGAATGACGGTGGTTAAGAACGATAAGGATGAGTTAGTGCCTCAACGAACAGTAACTGGATGGCATGTGTGCATTGATTATAGGAAGTTGAATGATGCAACCCGAAAGGATCATTTCCCTCTCCCATTTATCGACCAAATGTTGGAAAGGTTAGCGGGGCATGAGTACTACTGTTTCCTAGATGGGTTCTCAGGGTATTTCCAAATCCCTATCGCTCCTGAGGACCAAGAAAAGACTACGTTTACATGCCCTTATGGCACCTTCGCCTACAAGAGAATGCCCTTTGGACTATGTAACGCCCCCGCCACCTTCCAGCGCTGCATGACAGCAATCTTCCATGAGTTAATGGAGGACAGCATGGAGGTCTTCATGGATGATTTTTCGGTCTTTGGAAACTCTTTTGATCGCTGCCTTGCTAACCTTGAGAAAATGCTCAAACGTTGTGAGGAGACTAACTTGGTACTAAACTGGGAAAAGTGCCACTTTATGGTAAAAGAAGGGATTGTGCTAGGGCACAAAATTTCAGGAAGTGGAATTGAAGTAGACCGGGCAAAAATTGAAGCTATATCCAAACTTCCCTATCCAACTACTGTCAAGGCAATCCGTAGCTTTTTGGGTCATGCTGGCTTCTATAGGAGATTCATTAAAGATTTCTCAAAGGTAGCTAAACCAATGACTCAGTTGCTCATGAAGGATGCCCCGTTCGACTTCTCTCAAGAGTGCAAGGATGCATTCGATCGATTGAAGCAGGAACTTACCCAAGCTCCAATTATGGTCACCCCTAACTGGGAGTTACCCTTTGAAATCATGTGCGATGCTAGCGATTATGCTGTTGAGGCGGTATTAGGCCAAAGGCTTAACAAACACTTTCAGCCAATATACTACGCTAGCAAAACCATGAATCCTGCTCAAGAAAACTACACTACCACTGAAAAGGAATTACTAGCCGTGGTATTTGCTTTTGATAAGTTTCGCCAGTATCTTGTCCTTTCTAAAACGGTTGTTTTTACGGACCATTTAGCTATTCGATATCTTTTTACTAAACAGGATGCTAAACCACGGTTACTTCGTTGGATCTTACTATTGCAAGAGTTCGATGTTGAGATTCATGATAAGAAAGGAGCAGAGAATCTTGCGGCTGATCATCTCTCTCGTCTCGAAAACCCCAGCCTCGCTGAATCTGACAAGAGTGAGATTCGGGAGTCATTTCCTGAAGAGCAGCTCATGTCAATAAATGATTCTGAACCATGGTATGCGGATTATGCTAACTACCTGGCAAGTAGAGTCATTCCTGAGCATATGAGCAGGCATGAAAAAAAGAGGTTCTTCAATCAATTAAAGTACTACTTTTGGGATGAACCTTTCTTATTCCGAAGATGTCCGGATCAAGTGATAAGACGTTGTGTTTCGGAAAAGGAGGCTATCAGAATTATGAAAGAGTGTCATGCAGGTCCATCTGGAGGGCATCACGGAATGAACACTACTGCACGAAAGATCTTCGACGCAGGATTCTATTGGCCTACAATATTTCGTGATGTGAAGGGAATGATACAGACTTGTGACACGTGTCAAAGAGCAGGGAATATCTCTAGGAGGGATGAAGCCCCGCAGAATTATATACAAGTTTGTGAGGTTTTCGATGTTTGGGGAATTGATTTCATGGGACCCTTCCCATCTTCAGGAGGGAATGAATACATCTTAGTTGCCATTGATTATGTTTCGAAATGGGTGGAAGCACAAGCCCTTAGGACTAACGACGCTAGGGTAGTAATTCATTTCCTAAAAAAATTGTTCGCTAGGTTCGGAATTCCGAAAGCTCTTATTAGTGACAGGGAAACCCATTTTTGCAATTCGCAAATGGAGAAAGTTATGAAAAGATATGGAGTCTCTCACCGATTCTCCACCGCTTACCATCCTCAAACCAACGGTCAAGTCGAAAACACTAATAGAGCCATAAAGAGAATATTAGAGAAAACGGTCAATCAAAACAGAAAAGATTGGTCTTTTAAGCTCGATGAAGCTTTGTGGGCATTTCGAACCGCTTATAAGACACCAATCGGGACAACCCCGTTCCGTATGGTATATGGCAAAGCATGCCACCTTCCAGTAGAACTGGAACACAAGGCATATTGGGCACTTAAGGCTTGTAATTTGGATTATACGGTTGCGGGAACAAATAGATTCTTACAGCTCCAAGAGCTCGATGAATTGAGATTAGAGGCTTATGAATCTTCCATTACTTACAAAGAAAGGGCAAAAAGATGGCATGACCAACGGATTAAGAGACCCAAGGAGTTTTCGGAAGGAGACAAGGTATTATTATATAATTCTCGCTTAAGGCTATTTCCGGGAAAACTTAAATCTAGATGGTATGGACCTTTTACCGTAAGGAGCTCCTTTAAAACCAGAGCCGTTGTGTTGATTGACGACGAGGATAGAGAATTCACTGTGAATATACAAGGAGTCAAGCATTATCAAGAGAATGGTAATGAAATGATCAATGAGGAAGACATAACTTTCGATGAAGAAGTCACGTAATGTACGTGACTTTGAGTCTAGCTACAAGACTCGTTAATAAAGAAAAGCGCTTCTTGGGAGGCAACCCAAGCTTTATTTGCTTTGTGTATTTATTTTTTTTGTTTGTTTGATTTTATTTGCTTCCGTATGTGTGTTTAATTTTTATTATTATTGATTCATGTTCAAAACTAAAATTGTGAAAATGCTTTATCTTGTTTTTCACTTCGTCTTAACTACATATAAAGGTATTTTGCAAAAATTAAGTGTAAATGAAATCCAATACGGTTTATTAGAACAAATGAACATGAATCGTAATAATATTAAGTTAACATACATATTAGTATTTGTTTGAGTCAAATGCTTGTATCGAGTCATAATGATATTTTGCAAGGATTTCCAGGAAGTAAGGTAAAGGTTTTTCCAGAAATTTTCTGGAAACTTAACATGAGAATTCTGTCAGATCATTTCTGACGGCGTCAGACTTTACAACCTGACGGCGTCAGATTTTAATTTTCTGAAATTTTTGAAAGTTTTGTTTTCATAAAAAGTTTTTATTAAATCTTTAACTTATAAACTCCAGGAATCTGCAAAATTATCATTCCACAAGCATTATATCCTTATATAGAATTTATCCCGCCGATGTTATGCAGGTTTTCATGTTTGTCTTCTCAGGTTTAACAGGTTATTTTGGACAAGGAAATGTATGTGGAATCAAGCTTATGGCGATGCTTTAGTCTTGGAGCTTCTACATTCTCTTGGAAAAAGATCTAACCATGTTACCTCTTTATCCACCAAACGAATCAGGGGAGTATTTGATTTCATTCTTTTACCTTATTTACTTTTACATCTTGTTATTTGAACACTGGGGACAATGTTCATCTTAAGTGTAAGGGGGGGTAAAATACGATACTTTAGAGAATGCTATTACGCTTGATTTTTCATTTGTTTGAAGGTAGATGTGTAATAAAACTGAGAGAAATACCTGTTAGGGCAATTTTAGTGCCAAATTTAAATTTTTTTACAACATATAGGAGTGAAACTTTGATCTTAATGAGCGTCTCATGGATAGGAGTTATATGACTAGCACAAAACCGTACCACTAAAAAATTTTCCACCCCCAAATATGTGAGGTTCGCCCCTAGAATTGGTAGGAAAAGCATTTATGCTATGATGTGTGTACCGGTAGCACTTAGATTCTAGAACTTGCGTTAGGACCATTCCGAGGCCACAAGTGAGACTACATTCGTGTAGTTAGATTTACTACATGATAAAAGGCATTAGGATTAACCCATTGTTTTACACCTGTGTTTTTTGTTATAATTACATTGGCTACATTGGTCAAGTAATTCTCCCACACCCTTTGCGTTGTACTCATTTTTAGTACACGATACCCCTAGTACACCCCTCAGAGCCTATCTTTTCGTTTCGACCTTTAAGCATTTTACTTAAAGGAAGAATTTGTTACACCCCACTTAAATGTACACCCAAATCGCCTTAGCCTACCTTGTATGCACTCATTTTTAGTGCATTATTGTGACAACATTTGTTTAAACCCCAAGTTAATTATCTAATTGATTACATGGTTGCTAAGTCGAGTCATATCCTTGTACATATTGTTTTGGGACGATTGGGACTCATGGGTAAAGTACTAGTGTAATGGAGTAATGGGGAAGAACAACATTATTACCCCCATATGTGCTAAATATTTTAAAAAGTACTCCAAGTGTTTCGATTATCTTAATTCGAGTCATTAGAATAGTTATTTGTAAAGTTATGTAAAAGTTCAAGTGTAAGGGGATGCAACGCCCCTATGATATAATATTTCGGATGGTAGGGCAAGAGTGTATGAAGAAAAGAAAAAAATGAGAAAAAGAAAAGTAGAAAAAAACATACGGACTACCATCCCATTTCATTTTATGTTTATTTTATGTTTTTGTTATTTTGTTTTTAGCTTAAGTCGAGTCTAGTCTTGGCTTAGCAACGCCATATTGTACATGTAATTAATCAAGATCTTTAACTCGCCACCAGTAAAATATCCCTTATCCAACAAAACAGTGTTTATCATATCCCTACACCTAACGTTATAACCCGTTTAAAATCCCTCTTTGATAGTTTATCTTAGGTGCTTACGCCTAGTGGAGAAGGTTTTTGATCCTTTCCCAAGCCTATGGTAATCTATTTTCCATGACAGGTAGTGAGAGATAGTATCCGTTTTCATTTATGAGATTTATTTTGATGACACCTGAGAGATGTGAGTATCTAAACACTACTTGTGAGGTGCTAGTTTGTAATCTCCGTGCTTATTATGATTAAAGTGGAACGACTATTTGTTGTAATTACTTTTATATTAGCATTAAATGACCCCTAACTTGTATTTTGATTAGAATAAAAGCGCATTTGCTTGAGGACAAGCAAATCTTAAGTGTAAGGGTATTTGATGAAGCGAAAAGTGTACCGCTTTTAGGGGGTCATTTAAGCCCTAAATCGTATATATTTGATCAAATATTGCCCTAAATCGTTCCTTTTGTTATTTTAGGTACTTTGGAGAAGAAATCTGAAAAAGGAAGCATTTTGGACGTTTTTGGAGCATAAAAGTGAAGAAAACGACAAAGTCTCCAAAGCTGCTGGAAAAGTACACTTGACGGCGTCAAGTATTGCTCTTGACGGCGTCACGGCTTGGCAAAAAAGGTGGATATGAAAAATACACATGATAAGCCAGGGAGTTTTACAAAGGAAGTCTGACGGCGTCACCCTTTGAAGTGATCAAGGTCGTCACGGTTTAAGCTAAAGAGAGACGGCGTCAAGCTTTATTCTGACGGCGTCAAGCCTTGATAAGCCAGGGAGGATTTTGGAGGACTAAAGAGGGACGGCGTCAGGAAGACCATCCGGGAACCCTAGACACGGCGAGGTGACGGCGTCAAGATCTATAACATGACGCCGTCAGCCACTAAGTTCTATATATAGTTTTGCAATTTTTTGTCATTAGTGTGCAACTTTGTGAGGAGAAACCCTAAGACGAATTTCTACCATTTTTAAGGGTTTTTATACCCTTGGATCTCCCATGTTTAATTGAAGATAAGTATTCATTTAATCAATCAATATGTCTATGTGTTGTTTGATTATATCTTGTTCTTGTCTTTTGATTAACATGCTAGGCTAGATCTATCTTGTGTTTGCTTAGATCTAATGAAACCTAACTATTGATTATTGGTTATTAGTGTGTTATTAATTGTATTGGATGATTGTTTATCGATGTTAGGCTTAAGAAAACTGGCTAACTTCCTATACGGTAACTTGCTTGAACGTCTTAAGAAACATGAACCAATGCGTACTAAGGTTTTTATGGTTGTATTTAATGCATGAGCGAATTCTAGTGATCCCATGTTAGGAGCTTCTTAGCCGGCTCGACATAGGAGTGAAGTAGGAGCTTGTAGAGTTGGGGAAGTACGTACGCCACCCCACGATTGGTATTAAGGAATACACACGTCATCCACGCAATTAATACACACTAATCAACCGGTAAAAGATAGTTAGGGAGTAAGGAAATCTAAGTAAACACATTTCTCTCCACATAAGTTTCACAACCTTTTCATTTTCAGTTATTTTATTTTATTTGCATTTGTAGTAATTTGGGTTAGTTGACTAGCAACTAATTCCGCCCACTCCTTCAAACCCGAGATTTTACTTGCTTTCATAAAATATAAAAATACAAAAAGAATCTTCCCTCACCCTTAGACCTATTAGAATAGTTTTTCAATCCTAACGACACTATTCCCCTAGAGAACGATCAATCCCCCGGTACTTGCCACTTCACTATACTACATCGATCAGGTACACTGCCTGGTGAGGATTGCAAGCTTCTCGAGATCCCTCGAGAGGTAAAACCTGTTGTAAGGTCGCAAAACCACGCATCAACCTCCCTCTAGACACCAGATGATCGGTGTCATCCAGTTATATTCCTCTTCTTCCATAATTGCTCCGACCTGTTTCTCTTCGATAGAAGGCTTTTCCAACACCTCGACAAGGATCTCTTTGGTTAGGTGATTGAAAGCTACTGAGGCTAACTTGCTTAGCACATCCGCCTTTTGATTTTGCGCCCTTGGTATGTTGTGAATTTTGAATTTCTTAAAGCTGCCAATGTACTCCTTTGCCTTTGCTAATTATTGTATCATACTCTCTTTAGTTACCGTGAAGTCCCCGTTTATCTGACTTGTGACAAGCTTAGAGTCTACCCTAACCTCCAGAGCCTCCATGTTCATTTTTCTGGCAATCCGTAGTCCCGCCAAGAGTGCCTCATACTCCGCCTCATTGTTGGTACTTTTGAAATTTAGACGGAGGGCATATGTGTGTTCAGTTTGACAGGGTCCGATCAACACAAGACCTGGTCCGGCCCCTTTGTTGCTAGATGCCCCGTCCGTATACAATATCCATTCTTCCGGAACGGAGATGTTGTGGATCTCTTTCTCCAATTTTCCCAGACGTTGTTCTTCCACCTTGACGGGGACTTCCGAGATGAAGTCTGCCAAAATTTGTTCCTTTATTGCATTTCTTGGTATGTAAGTTATGTTGTAGGCCCCTAACTCTACGGCAAACCTGGCCAACTTTCTGGATACCTCTGGCTTATTCAAAATTTTTTTTATCGGCTGATCTGTTATGACTTGGATAGGGTAAGCTTCGAAATACCTTCTCAACCTTCAGGACATGTGCAATAGAGATAACGCTAGCTTCTTGATCGGAGCATAATTTCTCTTGGCCTCTTGTAGTGTCCGACTCACATAGTGAACATGCAATTGCTTTCCTTCTCTCTCGGTTAGCAGAACCGCGCTGATGGCATCCTTCGCCACTGCGAGATAAACATACAAGACTTCTTTTTCCTTGGGTGTAGACAAGGACAGGAGATCTAGTATTAGCTTTTTGAGGGATTGGAATGCCTCTTCAGCTTCCTTAGTCCACTTGTATTCCTCTTTATTCTCATTGGTAATATTTTTTAACGTCTCGAAGAAAGGAAGGGACCTTTCCGCGTACTTTGCCAAAAACCTATTAAGGGCCACTAACTTGCCGCTCAGACTCTGCATCTCCTTCAGAGTCGTTGGGGATTTCATCTGTGCAATTACCTTCGTGTTATTTGGGTTCGCCCTTATGCCTTCGGAGGTCACCATGTAACCTAAGAATTTCCTCTCTTTGACACCGAAAGAGCATTTCTTCGGGTTTAATTTCATGTTAATCTTCCGTAGGTTATAGAAGGTCTCGGCAATATTAGCCAGCATCTCCTTTTCTCCCTTGCTTTTAATTACCATGTCGTCCACATAAGCTTCCGAATTTCTTCCAATTTGGCTTTGGAAGGCCGAATCAACAAGCCGCTGGTAAGTTGCCCCAGCGTTTTTTAGACCGAACGACATTTTTGTGTAACAGTAAGTTCTTTGTTCCGTGTAAAATGCCATCTTTTCTTCGTCCTCTTCCGCCATCTGGACTTGATGGTAGCCCTTATATGTGTCTAAGAAACACTTGTATTTAAATCCGATCACTGATTCGATCTTCCAGTCAATTTTGGGTAACGGATAGTAGTCTTTCGGACATGAGGAGTTTAAAATTTTAAAGTCAATGCACATGCGCCAACTTCTGTCACATTTCTTTACCAGTACAGGGTTGAAGATCCAAGTGGGGTAGCGAACCGGCCTAACAATCTTGACTTTCAGCCATTCCTCAACTTCTTTCAGCACTACCTGATTTTTCTCTGAGGACAGGTTGTGTTTCTTTTAAGCTACCGGCGTGTCTGAGATGTTAACAGTCAGATGATGCCTGATCAGGCGTCGTAGAACTCCGGTCATATCCGAAGGTTGCTAAACGAATACGTCCTTGTTTTTACTCAACAGTTCGATCAAGTGTTTCCGACATTCCCTCAAGAATCCTGTTCCTATTGTGACCAGTTGTTCCGGATATGCTGGATTCACTAAAATTTCCTCCGTCCTTCCTGCTTTCGAACCGATAATTTCTGCTTCTTGTGGTGTATCTACCATCTGTTTTTCTTCTAGCCTTCTGCACTCCATTACTGTGGCCGGACGTGCTGCTAGAGTTGCCACTCCTTTCGGTGTAGGAAACTTAATCATAGAATGGATTATTGATGGGATGGCTCTTAGTTCTTTCAATCCAGTTCTGCCCAATATCACGTTGTAGGGTAACGGAGATTGGACCACGCAGAATCTCATGGTTGTCTTGTGGAACATACCATGGTCGCCGAAAGATACATCCAGTTCAATCTTGCCTAGCGGTTTGCTCATTTCCCCGGAAAAACCGACAAGAGAAGTGCTTGTGTCTTTGAGCCTGGCTTTTATAGTCGAGCTGAGGTTATTGAAGTAGTGTTCATACATAACGTTTACGGATGACCCCTCATCAACATATATTCTTCGGACTAGATACCCCTCAACATTGCCTTCAATAATGAGAGGTTCGTCCGACAAATCTCCCGTCACGATGGGGGGAAAAACTATTAGGATGTTCATCCAACCTTCATCGTAACCCCCGTATATTCTATTCCTACTCTCCGGCAAACCCCTTATCATGTTGATCACTTTTGCTTTTCCCGTATATTCTATTCCTACTCTCCCGCTGCCTGAAATCTTTCAAAAGGTGGTCTAGTTTTTCGGACTCCAATGCAATCTCGAGTTGTTTCTTTAAATGGAAGCAGTCATTAGTAAGATGCCCTTTCTCTCTATGGTAATCACAGAACTTATCCATATTTTCTTTTCTCGGCCTACCACCAGTCGAGGGAGGGGCGGGTAGGTTTAGGTGGTGCTCCGTAGCCAGAATTTCCCTGGGGAGGTTTTATGAACGATCCTAGACCAAGGAGATGATTACTAGTGAGACATGATGAATTGTCAGCAAATACCACCTTGGGTCCTGGTTCCTCTACATATTTGTGAAGATATTCTTTCACCCCAGTCATGCTCCTTGAACATCCACTATCTAGATGCCAAACTGGCTCCCTGGCATGTCTCTGCACAAATGGTAAACTGAGTTAGTTCTTCCTTGGACCCCTCTTCTTGGAGGGTTTGGCTTTAATGGCCTTTTTAAAAGTAACAATTGATGCATGTTCAATGGTTGAATGGACTGAGCTTTCACAGATTTCGCATTTGATTGCAAAAGTGGACTCAGTAGACTGAGAGGATGACTTGGTGATTCCTCTTCTGGTCTGAATGACCTTCTCATGTCCTGATGTGTCATGAGTGGGATCTCCACATATGTCACAACTAGTGTCCATTAGACAATCCTCAAGAAGGTGGTCATTGAAGCCACAATGTAGGCAAGGTGAAAAAGGCTTAGCCTTTTGTTTCTGCTTCTGCTTAGAATCAGATGGATACTTAAAATCTTGTGCTTTAAAGTTTGCAGCTTTGGATGTGGCTGTGTATGACAAGTGATCAGAAATTATGTGATCTTCCTTTTTCCATACCATGCAAAAGAGGATTCTATAGCAATCATCAGTGGAATGATTAGTATAGTTACACAGCTTACACCTTTGCTGAGGTTTGGAGGGTTTTTGTTTGGTGGTGCTTGAGGAAGCTGATTTGGGTTCCTTAATCTTAGATTGAGGAGGTTTCTCAGAAGATTCAATCTTCTTATTCAGCTTCATGACAAGCTCAGCCAACTGATCATACTTTAAGTCAGGGCTTTCAGTTTTTACTTTAGAAGGGACTGAAGTTGTTGAGTCATGTAACACCTAAAATCCGAAAGCATGTAAAATTACCAAATTGCCCCTACTAATTTAAAAACTTAATTAAAAGCTTATAAAGTATCATAAAAATTCCAAACTTCTGGCAATGCATAAGTTATGATCCCAAATAATTTTAAGAACTTAATTAACATTTATACAAGCTGTGAAATTACCAAAATAACCCTATGAAGGCCGAATAGCATTTAAATGTGTTTATATGTATTTTAAATATTATAAAATCATGTAAATATGGTAAATTTGAAATCAAATCAATCCTAAACTAATTCCAGCCCATGATTGCCGATATTTCTGGTCAAAGTCCCCCCCTATGACTCGGCATTCCCTATTAAGAACCAATGCATATCTTTTTCTCCTAAACCCTAATTACCGATTGATAAGAAAACACACAAAGAAATTCCATAGCCTCCATTCGGCTATCTAAAATTACCAAAGCATTTTTCTGAGTTCAAACACCATTCAAGGAGTCCTAGAAAAATCGGGTTGAGTTCGTTTGTTGCCCGATTCGTTGGTGGTGGATTTATTCCTATCGATAGCTCGTTTTTAAGGTATAATTCGTATCAATTCAACCAAGCTTCATAAAATTCGTTTCTTATTTTTCCTGAGGTTCTTATATCATATGTGATCTGCAAAAAATGTGTACAAGGTGATTTGATCCCATTTGGAGTCGTGGTGAATTCTTCCTTGTCGAGTATCCATCCGAGAAACAATAAATTGTGCAGCCTTGTTCACTCGTCCTAAAAATATTCCGGTATTTTTCCCAGCCTCTAATGATCGTATATATCATGAGAAAAATAATAAAAACAACCCATGCATCATGTATGATTCGTATGGTAATTATTGTGTTTGTAAACCCTAGAATCGAAATAAATACTATATGCATGCATGCGAATTTTCTTGACCAGGATATTATTTTTCGTGGCCTATGTGATCATCATACAACACCATAAAAATGCTCATTTGAATTATAGAGACCTAAAACCATTTTTGGTGAAATTACTTTATAATCGGCAAAAAGGAAATAAGAACAAAAAAATGCCTAGCGATCGAACTAGGGTTCAAAATCAATAAGATCTGATTATAAGTGAATATAAATGATGTGGAAATGATTGCATAATCATTGGGATCGATTAGGGTTTTATTTTGTTAAATATGGTGTTTAACGATTTGGTTATTAAATATAAAGGGGGTGTTTTGTAAATATTAAAATTCATGTGTTATTTTTGTCATGTTCTATAGATCATGTATGACCTGTAAAAATTATAAAACGAAGGGCCTATATGTAAAATATGTGAGATAATGAAATTAGTTGAAGTTGTGGGTTCGAATTGGAAAGTGAATAAATATAGGGACTAAATTTGTAATTTCTAAAAAGTTGAGGTCGAATTGAGTAATGGATGGTATTCAGGGGCTAATATGTAAAATTGGATATTTATTGGACTAATGTGTAATTATTATTAATAAATGATTGAAAATGTAAACTTTAAGGTTAATTATGTAAACTAATTAAATGGAGGGACCTATTGTGTAAATATTGAATAATTGAAGGTTAAATTGTATATCTTGTTAAAATAAGTACTCATTGTGTGAATTTGATAAACCAAGGGTTAAATGTGTAATTATGCATGTTTGAAGGTTTAAAATGTAATTTTGGAAATTCAGGGGTGTAAAATGTAAATTGTGAAAACCTGAGGACCAAATGTGTAAATATGCTAAAGATACCTTATTCCCAGCTAATAATGATCTGATTAAGTATGTACTTAATACTTCTAAAAGTGGAAACTTTCTAATTATGGAAACTTTCTAAAAGTGGAAACTTACTAAAAAGGGAAAGTTACTTAAAATGGAAAGATGGTTAATTAAGAATGATTTGTAATTCCCTTCTAATCCTTTAGGTGTGAAGAAGGAGAATCTTTGAGCTGTTCCCTGTTTCTGTGCTTATTTCTATTTGTGCTTTCTTCATAAGGTACAGATACTCTGCCCTTGTTTCAGTAAGGGTTCTTATATTCTTATACATTGATTTTGAGATATGATTCAGTTAAGATTTCCCAAGCCATTGCTATGTTCCCTTGAATGAACCTTTGATAATACTTGTGATATGACCTTGAGATGCACCTTTTGATATATGACCTTGAGCTATGATTTTGAGACATGACTCTTAGTTTGATACCCGAGCCATTTTTGTACTTTCCTAGCCAGGAAGGTAACCTGGCCATGTCTGTGATGCACCACCGGCATGACTCCTGTGTGGGGGAGTGATTTCTCACACCGTCCCTTTTATATTATCTGCCGGCTATTGATTTTGAGATGACTTTGAGTTTGGGGGCGTATGGATTGCAATCCTAGATTTCTTTGTTTAGTGGATTTAACTATGACTTTGAGTATGACTTTGAGTATGACTTTGAGGTGACTGGTGCTGTGTGCAATACACGCCTTTCACATTTTTGGGAGCTAGCTACTCCACCCCTATTGATACATGAGGACACCCCTCATATTATCTGGTTGCCTGAGAGGTATCCCCTCTGATTGTGAGCTTGTGACTTTGAGACTATGATATTGAGATTATGACTTTGAGTTTGTGGGCTCGTGGTAGAAAACTATCCTATTTGCCTTATTACTCTTTTGCTTTGATTATACCTCATGACATTTCCCAGTGCCTTATTATATTTCGGTTTCGTTATCTTTGCTTGTATTATGTATCTGTTCACTGGGCTTTGTAACGCACGTTTTCTTTTTCGTGTGCGGCAGGTATCTAGCTGGGAGATGGATCTTATGCTTGGGATGAGAGTTAGTTGGATGCTTTTACCTTAGATGATGTCCTACCCTAGTCTTGCCAGTTGTTTAGACATTTTGATCATGGATTCATTTCGTTATGTATTTCCTTTGAATTATTTCGTTATCTCGTGAGACTTTTGTATTTGGATTCAAGTCATGTTGACTTGGCTTATTTATTTATGATGTTTTATGGCTTCCGCTGTGTATATGTATGAATGCTTTGTAATGTCGCCATAATGTGATATCTCTACCCTTGTCGGGTTGGGGTGTTACAAGTCATCAGTAGGAACTGAGACTTCAGGTGTGTGCCTTTTCAGGATGGTTTTTCCCATTCCTGACTTCTCCTTTGGAGAATGCTGAGAGTAGACTAATGGTGTAAGGTCTGAACAAGGTGCAGCTCCCTGAAGGACTTTCAGAGGTGGGAGTGGTGCTTGTGATTCTGATTCAGACTCATTGACAGACTCAGTACTACTGGGTTTGTCAGTGAGTCCAAGCATATCTTTTATAGCCTAACTTTCAGGTTCCAAGATTTTCCCAGTCTCAAAGTTAGGTAACTTACTGACTGGGTTGTTTCTGACAATCCAGTTACTAGACTTGGGTATCATCTCTTTCTCAAAAGATATGCCAGCTGGAATAAAGGCCTTTTCACTGTGACTCTCACTGGGGGATTCAGTGAGTTGGTCTTCTCCAATGACTTTCTTGTTAGCACTAGGAATAAGGGAGACAGTTTCATAGACTTTAGGATTCTTTTTAGTCCAGCTTTCTATGACAGGCTTTTTTTTGTTAAGTTCATTTTGAAGAGCTAGATTTTGTTTCAAAATCTTAGTATTTTGAATTTGAAGTGTAACAGCTTCTAGCTTGGCTTTTTTAAGACAAGCAATTCATCTCTACACTTATTCAATTCTAGAACAAGATTGTTATATTTTGAAAGCAAATTAAGCCTTTGTTCTTCAACAAACTTAAGATCTACATTAATGTAATTCATGTAAGATTGCCAATCAGAATCATCATCCATATAAAGCAAAATACTTACCTTTTTCATGGTGATGTTGACCCACTCTCCATTCCTTGCATGGCTTTTTCCAACAGCCAGCTGATCATTGTCTGAAAGTGCCATTAGTGCACTGACTCTAACTTCTTCATCATCTAAGGAGACCTCTTCTTCATCCCAGTCATAGGCTTCAGCTACAAGAACCTAGTTCTTTGTCTGAACAGGTTTGGAAGTTTGAGCAGCCTGAGACATTGAGGGATTGGCCTCAAAGAGAGCAAGTTTAGCCTTAGCTTTTCTATATTTAGCTTCAAAGTCTTTTTGACCATTTTGAACAGTATTGTTTTGAAAATATTGAGAAGACTGAAGCATTTTAGGTTAAAACTTGCTAATTCCTGAAAAAGAACTATTTCCAAAAAATTTATATGAGGGTTCTGAGGTTGTTTTTGAAAAACAATCTTTAGCAAAATGACCCTTTTTACCACATTTGAAACATTCAGTGGTTTCATTTGCTTTAGCTTTTGAAAAGTTTGACTGATTTTTTTTGATAAAACGTTTTGAATTAGCAAGGAGTGCCCTTTCTTGAAATTCTAAATGTAAATCATTTAGGTACTCCTCACTAGTTCTTTCATCAACCTCATCATCAGAATCCTCTTGGAAATCCTGCACAACACCATTAGAATAAAAGGCAGTTGATATGGGTATGGTTGTCAGGGCCTTTTTGGTCTCAAGAGCTTTCTTTGAGTCAGGGTATCTCCTAGAGATTAAGTTGTCCTCATAGACAAACTTCCTATAGATCTCAAGGAGCTCAAGGGTCTGAATGTGGTTAGCATTCCTAAGGCCTTGAAAGAAGTTTAACCACTTCTCAGGGAGACTGTTGACAAAGCCAACATTGATCTCATGCTTAGACAAAACTACACCATCATTTGATAATTCATTTATCAGGGTTTTTAATCTGGTATAGGTCTGAGAGGGACTTTCAGAGTCTTTGGCCCTGAAAGTGTTATACTTAAGTTTCAGATCCATGATTCTGTTTTCCTTGGTATTTGAGGGACCTTCAAAGTTATGAACCAAGTCAAGCCAAGTTTGTTTGGCTATTGTACAGTTAATGATTGATTACATTGTATCATCAGAAAGACAAGATATAATGATGCTTTTCAGGCGTTGGTCTTGATTGACCACCCTTCTCTCATCAATGGTCCACTGAGCTTCAGGTTTAGGTAACCCTTCATCAGTCTTAGGGACATAAGGACCTTCATTGATACAAGTGATGTAGTATGGTTCCATACCACTCAAGTAGCAAAGCATACACTTTTTCCACTTGCTAAATTTTCCAGCTTCAAGTCTGGGAGCAACAACTGAATAGCTTCCTCCCTTTTTGTCGACGAGCTAGGGCACATTAATATCAGCCATAGTAGGATCTTGGTTTTAAAAACCTTTTGAGCACTCTTTAGTTTTTGAAAAGATTTTATAAACCAGAGGCTCTGATACCACTTGTTGTTCCCGTTACACAACTAGAATTAACTACAAAGTTAATCTAATTATGTTCCATAACTGATTAATGCGTTGATTAATTTAAACAAATAAGTAAAACATAAAAGATAAAAACACCAGTTTTTCAACGTTTAAATTCTTATTAGAAATTAATCAAAAGAATCTATACCCAAGTGTTAGCGGAAATAACACTTGGGATTGAAACGAAAAGGTATGGTATGTTCTCCTCACTAAACTCAAGCTAAGCTTGAGTGTCAACAATGAATGAACCACTGAGCTATCTTAGGGACTACGTTACACAACTAGAATTAACTAAAAAGTTAATCTAATTATGTTCCATAACTGATTAATGCGTTGATTAATTTAAACAAATAAGTAAAACGTAAAAGATAAAAACACCAGTTTTTCAACGTTTAAATTCTTATTAGAAATTAATCAAAAGAATCTATACCCAAGTGTTAGCGGAAATAACACTTGGGATTGAAACAAAAAGGTATGGTATGTTATCCTCACTAAACTCAAGCTAAGCTTGAGTGCCAACAATGAATGAACCACTTAGCTATCTTAGGGACTAGGTTGCTCTTTGGGGGAGAAAAGTGGTTTTGTGAAAGTCTAAGCTTTTAATGCACAAAACTTGTCCACTTTTCTCCCTTATGATCCTAATTATACACAAGTATAAAAGAGCACCCATGACTAAAAAGACAAACAGAATGACCTAGCTAGTCAGGACAAAATACAACAGTATTTTGTCACTGTTACAAGAATCTATTTTGGGAATAGGTTAATACTGCTTTCTGAGTGACAGTGATGACACTACTCTTGTTCTCAAGCCTTTCAGGGAAAGTTTGACTTTGGCCTGATAAGGACTTCTCCTTATCTTTTCAAACTCTTCCCGCCTTGTCCCGCCTTTCTTTCAGACTTCAGATTCTTCAGTCTTGGTCTTCAGTCTTCATCTTCATTCATTAAGTTGTTGAGGAGACTGGGGTTCAGTGAGTTATTGCCATCACTCACTGAACCCAATATCTTCTTCTTCGGATTAGGTAACACTCAGGGAGTTCCGCCTCACTGAATGGTGAATCTTTCTTCTTAGACTCGTCCTAAGCATCCTGAAGATAACTCACTGAGTGATTGTTCACTCAGTGACCTGAGAGCGTTCACGGTTGATTAACACTTGGCTAATTTTTATTCAAATCCTGGTTTTCAGGACGCTTGGGTACTGAATGGACCCAACAGAACTAAAAGTGGAAATACATGTATGAGCATATCAACTAGGTCACTTCAAAGATTAGATGGCTTAAGGGTGTTATTTTATTCATTTTGTTGCAAATGAAGCATAATGTATATGTTAGTGCAAATATTACGATATTTAATCTATACAGTCTCGTTTGTTTTGATTGATGACAAACCATGTAACTTGTAATACATAACATAGAATGTACAAGTTACTCGTAATCATATTTTGTCTCAACATACCTTCAACAACTCTCGACGCCTCACGTCCTTGTATGCTACAACATAGGTTCGTACATGTTTGTTATGTTGCGTTATGATCAAAACCCAAATAAACCATTAAACACATCTAGTAAAATAGTTTATATAAAACCAAAGCCATTCTTATGAAACACTTATAAGTAATATTTATTACTTACATTTTCATAAAATACATTCTTTAGAATCAACTAATTAAATGCAATATACTAGTAAAATGGCTTGGACTATCCATAACCCAAAACCCATGACCCATGTGCATTAATGTGCATTACATCATCCATGACATCACAATGGGTAAAACCCATGACCCAAAGTCCATAACCTATGACCCAAAGTCCATAACCCATGACCCAAGATGTCTTTGACATCATGCATGACATCACATGAATCATAATCTTGATCTTCCAAATTTGCCACATCTTCAGCGTGTGCCATGAATGCCATGCTTGATTCAATAAGGTCTTCTTCATCATCAGTATCATTCATTGTCTTTAAGCAATTTGAAGTTGCAGCCATTATGCCTTTACCTTTTTCAGTAGATACTTGGCCAAGGTTCACCAGATTTTGCAGTAGAGATTGCATATGACCATTTAATGTTGCAGGATGGTATCGTGGAATGAAGATAGGCTCAGGTGCATTTGGAGGATTGAAGAATAGACCATTCAGAGTGTAAATTAAGGATCCATGGTCAACAGCTTGGGATGGTGGAGCAGGGAGAATGGTCTGCATTGGATACATATTCAGACAGGATTCAAGAGTCTGTTGCATTCTGATGTGATGACGTTCTTCTACACGATGCATAGATTCAAGATTATTCCACATGTCATGAGCACTGGCTGGATATTCCATATTCATGTAAATTGAATTGGGAAGAGCTAACGTGATGAAGAATGCGGCTTGTTTGTCAGTAGTGTACTGAGCAAGTTCAGTAGGATTCAATCTTTAGCACTTTGTAGTCTTATGATCCCTGGTTTGACTGAGTCAGAAAGAAATTTCATTTTGTATGGACCATCTCGAATGGATTTAAGCATGAGATCTGCATCAGAATGATATGTGAGCCATAGCTTAAATCTCAGTCTCCAGTCAGTGTATGTTCCTAAGATAACATGGGAGGTCTTGATTCATTGCCATAGAATAGGACATCATGAATGTTAGATATTTAGATTATGGATCTGTGAACTTGTTGTTGTGGATACGGTTGTTGCAGAGAATATTGTTGTTGCTGAGGATACTGCTGTTGTTGAGGGAAGAAGTACGGTGATTGAGACATTGTTAAACTTGTGTAGGTGAATGGATCTTGTAGAAGGTTGAGAAGTGTGATGAGTTGTCAAAAAATAAGTCCCTTGTTCGAAAGTTTGTGTATTTCCCTTGTTCGAAAGTTCCTGGAATGGCTTGTTTGAAATATCTATGAATTGCTTGTTCAAAAACTGTATGAGTCCCATGTTCAAAAATTTCTTGAATTCCTTGTTCGAAACTTGTCTACTTTGTTCGAAAATTTTGGTGTTGGAAACTTGTAAACTTTGTTCGAAAAATTCTTTGTTCGAAACTTTGAACTGTTGTTCGAAAGTTTTTAAACTTTCAAAGTAAACTTTCTAATTTATACAAATTAGAAAAATTCCCAAGTGTCGAAGTGTTTTTCTAACTTATACAAGGACGAGAAACACTGAGAAATCCAAAAATCCTGATGATACGAGGTGGAGTGCTAGTTCGAAAATTAAGGGTTTAAGGAGCTAGTTCGAAAAAAGAGGGTTTTCTTGCTAGTTCGAAATTTTGACAGTTTTTTGAAAATGATTAAAGCACAATAAAAACAGATTTTAAATCTAAGATTCTTGTACAACTAACCATAAAAACACTAAAACTAAACGAAAGTTGCAAACTTTGGAGTTATTAAGATATAGAAAGCTATTCCGAAATATGGTAGAACTAATAAAGAACGATTTAAAAAAAAACTTTACTTTTAAAGAAAAAGTTTAAAACTTTCTTGTTCTAAGAGGTTTATAACACTAGTTTGTAATCAAAAGAGTGTTAAAAAAACCAAGAAACAAAAAAGAAGCGATCAAAACACTTTAAAAATTCGAGTAGAAATTAAACTTTTATGCTCGAAATCAACACAAAACCACTTCAAACCTTCTTCTAGCGATTGATACCACTTGTTAGGTCACCATAATATAATAACACAAGTATAGAAATGAGATAGAGATGAGAGGTGGATGATTACTACAATATGAAAGATAAATGGACAAAGGTTTAGTATAGATAATGAAATAACCAACAATAATAATGTATGTTACATGTTGTATTTATAGGAGCGGGAACTAGGGCATCACTCCTTCTTCCCTTTCAATTACACGAATGGGCTTTGTCATAGGCTCATGGGCTTACTTCATAAGCCTAGACATAATAACTAACTTATAAGCCTTAAAACTAAGCAACCTATTACATGATTAATATGACCAAGACTTGATACTAGTTAAACGTATTCCCAACAAAAACTATGATAAGTATGTGTTGTATGCTTATAAGAAAGAGATGGAAGAAAAAGGGTGACAATACTTAGTTTGCATGAGCCATGATTGGTTGTGCTTTGTTGGTGGTTAGCCACTATCACAAGGGAGGGAGTGAGTGGGTATTTTGTGTATTTATTTTTCTTTTGTGCTAGTATAGTGAACTACGGAGTGATTTAAGGACCAACGGAGTTAAACCGGTATCGTTTTATGCATAGTTTGTAAAAATAAATATCATAAAGGTAATATTTTCATAAAAATATCACATTTAACTTAAAATGACATCATTTGATGTTTCATAAATTTACCGAGCCTTCCAGAGTGTTATAACGTAGTTAAAACTTAAAACGCGAGCCGAAAACGCGAAAAACGTAAAAAGTGCAAAGTTTTCGTAATTATGGAAAAAATAACAATATGACTTTTAAAATATGTATAAAGTGAAAAAAAATGCCTAAAACATGTCAGTCTAGGGTCGGTTCTAGTTAATTATTCATTTAACGACGTACGCGAGCTAACCTAACAAGTTACTCGTAAAAATCGATTTCCGCGAAATTAAAATAATAAGTGAAAGAGAGTGATTAAATAATGACCCAGAAAATACTAATTGTTACAATCCAGGTGAACAGTAAACAACTTCCTCTTTTGTCTATAAATAGCAAACCATTTCTCACCATTTAGACACAAATTTCACACACTTTCTCTCCACCATTTCTAATACATTTAGATCAGTAGGAAAACATGTAAAACACCTTCTTTATCATATGATCATAACGCTTCTAACTTTTATTTTGTTGTAAGCATACTCCCGAAGTGATCCTCCAAAGCAAGCCTAGAGATCTTGCATCCTTACCTACTGAAGTGATCCTCCAAAGCAAGCTTAGAGATCTTGCATCCTCATCCACCACAACCATACATACATGAATATCCATCACAACAAGCTTAGGGAACTTGTGATCTTCATTGAAGGCTTTCAATTAAAGGAAGTTCATTTAGTTTAGTCATTCATATCCATTAGACACATTGTCTTGGATTTTCTCTTGTATCTTCTTGTATCTCTAACTAAATTAGATGGTTTATGTGTTTGTGCTATAAAACACAAGGTTTGTTATGTTGGGCCACAAAACATAACGGGTGTCATAGATGTGTTGTGTAGAATGGTGTAGTAGGGCGTTGGTCCCTCATGATTTGTTGTGATGATTGGGTAGTGGTTCCTCCTTTATAATGGAACCCGGTATCTAGCCTTGTACCGGATAAAGTGTAGGCGATGAAGGTTTGGCTCTACCTCATGGAAAAGCTCGGTATTTAGCCTTGTACCAGATAAAGTGTAGGCGACGTCATGTTGGTTTGGTGCGCTGTGTTAAGGACCCGGTATTTAGCTTTGTATCGGATAAAGTTAAAGCTATGTTGTGTAAGGTTTCTCCGTCGAGAATGAAGCTTGTTGATCTAGTGAATTAACTCTCGAGTTGGATACTCGGGGAGTGGAGTAGGGCGAAGAGGAGCTTCATGACCGAACCACTATAAATCCTCGTGTTGGTTTGCACATTTTTCTTACTTATCGCTTTACTTTTATTCTTGCTTTATATTGTTGATTGTCTTTGTATTGACACTTTACATATTACGTCAAGCTTAATCGGCAATTTGTCATAAGGATGTTTTTAGAAAAGAAATATAAACCAGACTAATAATGGCAAAACTTGATTTATACTATATTTGATAGAAAAGTTTTTAAGTTTAAAATGGAAATGTATTCACCCCCCCCCCTCTACCGTGTCCATATCGTTTCCACAATTGGTATCAGAGCGGGTTGGCTCTAGTTTTAAAACAAATGATTTTTTAAAAATGAGTAAGGTCCTTGTATCAAATTTTCGGTGAAGTCAAGCATAATATGTAAAGTGTTTTGTTGATTTTTTTTCTTTGAAGTTTTGTTGTTAGATATCTTGTTATTCAAGCTTGAATAAAGATTAAAATGGGTAATATAAGTTCAATAAAAAGTCTACAAAGGTTAAACCGTTTCGTCAGGTCAAAATATGTGTTTTGGTGAATCTGTGTCAGATACGCGGATCCCTTTGTTATCAAAGGACGGATCCCTTTTCGAAGGGATCCGGTGGATCCGTCTGCACAGAGGACGGTTTTTTATAAACTTCAAAAATTCATAACTAATTAACCGTAAGTCCGTAGAAGTCGTGCCACCTATCGTTTTTAAGGTATTTGAGTCTACTTTCAAATAAAAAGAATTTCATAAACTTATTCAAAATGCAAATTTACAGAATCTTTATTTTGTAATAGAAAGTCATTTTCCGGTCATAAAATTTGCACAAACTTTTGGTCTATTTGGAGACGGATGTCTTCATCTTTGAATATTAGTGGCTTTCTTTTGAAACTAAGGTTTTGGTCATATTTATAAATATAAAGGAAAACTAATCAAGCTTGGTATACATGTTTATATTTAACACAAAGCGATGAAAAGAACTTTCGTATGCTATGCTAAATGATTAATTGTTTTACCTTGCATTACTTGATCATATGCTTATCTCAAATAGTTTTGTGGTTGTTTGTTTGTGTAACATATGTGGCTTCCTTACCTTGCTATTCATTCACTTTTTTGACAATCAATGTGCTATTTGAAGGAGTGTTTGGGATAACATCAAGTTGTGTTGAAAATGTTATTTTCTTAAATGCTTGGATAAGTCATATTAGTTGAATAATGTTTAAAATATGTAATATGCTATATGACATCTTATTGAGTTTGTTATTTGTGCAACATAAATGTACTATGTGCTTATAGGTTAGTTGATTTCTTTATTTCATCTTTTCATGTGTTGTTCTCTGAAAGGACAAGAATGTACATCGGATCATAACTCACACTTGTGTTGATGATGTACTTTCCCGTCTTCTTCTCCATGATTGCATTCCAAGCTTTATAGTAGGATTGACAACTTGATTGCTTCATCTGAAATACTCAAGTAGATTATTTTGCAACGCAAATATAATTGGTCATATCCAAAAATCCAAACTCAAGCTTCCCAATAACATAATTTAAATTCCACATCCCACACTCTATATTAAAACATATTGTTTGCTTCCGTCTTTAACTCTAAAAATCATCACACCAATTTATAAACCTTTTAACATAACATCCTCATCACCTTAGTTGTTATACATTTGCTTAAGGTATGATATTAATATAACAAAGCAAAGTATCATCATTGTTACTCTTCGATAGGCCATTGTAGGAATATAAATTTTCCTAACTTGAGAATGAATATTAGAGAACTTATTGCACTAGAAACTCAATTTGACCTAACGGTTGAATTGCTTCCTGATAAAAGTTGGGTATGTGGAATCACCCATAAAAATGGTCGTGTTTAGCCTTAATTTAGAACCGCTAGTAATAGTCTCAAATTCATTCTCTCACTTGAAAAATCTCTACTCCTATGCTCCTAAAGTAAGTTTACAATGGCAATACTTTTCGTTGTCTTAGGATTACTAATCAAACAAGTAGTAAAATTGATTTTTCTTTTGTTAGTCAATCACAACCACTTACCTCATCAAGCAATTATCCTGCTTTGATCGAGATGAGATACATAACTTCAAGGATGTGTTCATTGTATGCTAATCACCATCCGTAATTAGCTCATTGCCTTCATTAAACAAAAACAACTTTCTAAGAAATCTACTTCCTTATCTTCTTTTGTTAAACTCATTATGTTGAATGTCCATCAATTATGGGGGAGGGAAATTCATTCACATAATTATCATTTAAAAACGCATATACATGTGTCTCTTACTCTTCTAAACACATAGGTAAACATCTCTTAGCTAAAACCAACTCACAAAACTGCACTTGCTTCAAGCCTTTCTAATTTAGTACTTCATCAATACTTCTTTAAAAGAAGAACACATCATGAGTTTGACAACCCCTTGACCTCCTAACTCACTAAATGCTCTCTTTAATAATCTTGAAGATTTACCAACTTTACCATCCATCATCTCTTTAGAACACCTAGCTAAACAACCTCCACCGATCTCCAACATCATGGATGTTGATCACTCTCTACCAAAATTTCCACCAAACCTTTCGCAACCAACTTGGATGGATGAATCTCTACCACCTCTTCCTCACCATATCTTTTGCGAACATTGCCAAAGCTCTATGATCTAACCATAAAAATTAAGGATGAAATATGATTCATTCTAAACCACCTTAGAAGAACTACTTAAACAACTCCACCTTCTAGATCTTAACGAAGCCTAGGATTTTCCTAAACTAGCACGTCGCAACTCTATTATCTAGAACACTATCACATATCCTCTTATCTCTTAACACATACCTTACACGCCATTGTTAGTGCACACGATGTACTAATTTAGACCATCTCTTTCAACACTTACTATTATGAAAACTTGTTTTGAGTTTTGATAGGTGTAAGTTACTTTTGAGAACCCTCTGTTTTGTTTTTGTTCTCAGACGTCGGATCCATTTAGGATAACCTGTCGGATCCCTTCTTGAAAGGATCCGGAGGAACCGGCTTAACAGAATCATAGCTTCTACCCTTCTACCTCTATCTCACCTTCCAGACCTCATTAGAATAAGTTGCTTATACTCTATTAAGCACTATTGAGCTATCCTCAACCTCATTAGCTCCCACATATTCTTGTGGATGACTTAGAAATCTTCTAAGATGTTTATGAATTATCATTCCTCAAATACTCACCATTCTTCCACTCCAGTGCTTACACCTTCCTTCCCTCACCTTACTTCACTTATTCTCACATTTCTTACATTTATTTTAAATTTTCTCTACCCACTATCCTCTCAAAATGATCTAAAATCAATTTTTTAATTTTCATAAATTTTGAGATTTTCTCTATTTATTTTCTCTCCTCGCCTACTAATCCTCATATCTAAAGAAAACTTCTTGAGTTATCTAAATCTTACTTAATCTTTTATTAGTCTGCTTTACTTTCTACTTCTCTATAAAGCCAATCATTAGTCTCCTCTCATCATGAGTTTTATGCTCTTAGGACTCTTCACCATTTAAGATAGTCCCTTTCACTCATATATCCAACTTACACAGGGTAGGAGCACTCAAATACACACCAATCCTATATTTCATTGTCTCAGTTATCCGGATCCCTTAGCTAGTGCTAGCCGGATCCCTTTTAAGAAGGATCCGGTGGATCCGGCAAGCAGAGCAGTTAAAATAAACAGACTCTTATAATCTTCCTTTCTCCACTCAAACACTAGCTCAACACATAGGATTATCAGTCTCTTTTAAGGCCTTGTTCTATAGTCTTTTTCTTTAAAGCTTGTTGTGACATTCATGGAAGAAGAAACTTTTTATGTTTATGTGTTCCGTGTATGTAACTATTTATGTGTTCTCTTTTCCATGATATTATGTGAACAATTTCTTTGTTTGTACTAATTGATATAATTGTTTTCCTTTTGTACTAACTCATTTGGATTTGTGTAGGTTGACAATGGTCGATTTCATTATCAAGTCAAGTTGTGCTCATTCGCACATTTATCATATTCCTCATCTTGCATCATCCTCACCATCTTCCTTCACTTCTTACACTACTACAAAGTCATCATCATGTCTACCACCACAACTCCATTCTATCACTTTCTTCTCTTAAACCAACTTCTTCTAAACCTACACCCTAAAACACTCCTATATCTACACAACCTACTTGTGTCAACCAAATCCTACTATTATCTAACTACCACTACAATCCATGGTCGTTGAACCATCTTCCTCAAACATCTATGTTGTCAAAAGTCAAGTGAATTTCGTATGAAATGCGTCTCAAATATATTCTTTCTACAACCTTACAACCTCTAAACTAACCACGATGATGCAAGTAGTAGGATTATTTTCTTTTTGACACTAATCTTTTCTTTGTAGGTTCTTCTTGACACCCTCGAGCAAGGGGGAACTCCCGTCAAGCATCTATAGAGTGCATCATCCAAGGACGAATATAGTTTTGCACTAATTTTTGTTTTGCAGATTTTCAAAAACACATTTGGAGAACTTGACGCCCTCAATAAGGGGGAGCTTTCGTCAATGCCAAATCATTACAAAATTTTGCAATACTTTCCCCTTAGCCTTCTTAAAACACTTGACGCCCTCACTAAGGGGGAGCACTCGTCAAGGGGGAGCAATGACGCATCACTTTACATCTCATTTATCCTTCTAATCTCTGTCATTCTAATTCTTCTTTCTCTTTTAACCGTCACCCCTTTTAGACATATCTTCTCTCTATGTTCTAATCTCTCTAACATCAGATCTAATGATCTTTCTATGTAGTTTTTCTTTGTGATTCTCTAGGTTCCTTCAAGACGAGATCACGTTTCTTTCATTCAAGTCTTCCAAGCTTCAAGAGAAGTGTTGCTAGGCTTAGTGGAGCAATAAGGGGTTTTCTATTTAACTTCACTAAGGATGATGCAAGCTCGCCTTCTTAAGGAAAAACCAAGTCTAATTCCAAGAACACACCCTTTTTGTTTTGACAAAAGGGGGAGAAGAGTGTAAACGGAGAAGGTAATGTAAAGGAAGTACGGACACAAGTAACTTTAACATTTTACCTATCTATTACGTTTACATATATTTTGTCATCATCAAAAAGGGGGAGATTGTTAGAGCAAATATTATGATATTTAATCTATACAGTCTCGTTTGTTTTGATTGATGACAAACCATGTAACTTGTAATACATAACGTAAAATGTACAAGTTACTCGTAATCATATTTTGTCTCAACATACCTTCAACAACTCTCGACGCCTCAATGTATGCTACAACGTAGGTTCGTACATGTTTGTTATGTTGCGTTATGATCAAAACCCCAATAAACCATTAAACACATCTAGTAAAATAGTTTATAGTTTAAAATCAAAACCATTTTTATGAAACACTTGTAAGTAATATTTATTACTTACATTTTCATAAAATACATTATTTAGAATCAACTAGTTAAATGCAATATACTAGTAAAATGGCTTGGACTATCCATAACCCAAAACCCATGACCCATAACCCATGTGCATTAATGTGCATTACATCATGCATGACATCACAATGGGTAAAACCCAAGACCCATGACCAAAAGTCCATAACCCATGACCCAAGATGTCTTTGACATCATGCATGACATCACATAACCCATGGACCATAACCCATAACCCATGACCCATTACCCATGACCCATAACCCAAATAAAGAGGAGCGTCACCGGATCCCTTCATTTACAAGGGCCGGATCCCTCTCAAAGGGATCCGTGTAACACCCCGCTAAAGTGGAAACACGGGATGTAATGAGTAAAGGCACAAGCTTTTAATCTGACAAGATATTAGGTCTTGACAACTTGACGAAAGCAAAGATGACATGTGAAGACCCTTTCTGCAAATGCCTTCATAAAAACGGTTACTGACGATCACCTGAAATGCATGAGAAAATGGGTCAACTATGAAAATAGTTGATGAGTACATATGTTTTATATAATAAGAAAATCTTTATTTTTAGAGAAAGTCTTCATGGCAAACATCCTGTCAACTCATCCTGTTACAAGTCCCGCCCATACAAGACTTGTAACATACGAGTTCACATACATTTCCATAATAAAAGTAAGTCCAAAGTCTTTGAGAAAAGGTCCACATTGCAAAGGTAATGTCAAACCATTCAATTACATGTCTCGCCCATACAAGATTGTAACCATGGTCTCACAAACCATTGCATAGAAGATTGTACATCTTATCGTCAAGCACACATGTTCATCAAGTTCACATTAAAAGAACCATGTATATAATAAATCAAGAATGCTCCGTCGACAGGGGATACTTTGCACGCTCCGAACAAGGGAGACTTTATGTCACTCCACCACCTAGGCGAGATTTATTCGTCACTCCACCGACATGGCGAGATTTATTGTCAAGTACGCTCCGAACATGGGAGACTTTGCACTGCTGCTCCGTTCACATAGGGAGACTTTATATTGCTCCGTTCACATAGGGAGACTATATATTTAGTGCGTACAACACATTAAGTTCAAAACAAGTCATATGTTCATAATTAGGTTCAAGAGTTTAAGTCAAGTTCAAGTCAAGTTCAAGAGTTCAAAACCAGTTATAAGGTCAAGACAAGTCAAAAGAGTTCAAAATAAGTTAAAGGGTTCAAACCAAGTCATAAAAGTTCAAAATAGTCCAAGGGTTCAAAATCAAGTCAAAGGGTTCAAATAATAGTGTTCATAAGATAGTAATCAATTTAGTTCAAGTATAAATCATGCATTCCACCCCAAAAATATAGTGAAAAATAGTAAAAGAGGGGTTGTGATTACTCACCAGTAACAAAGTAGTGATGGTGATCAGAGTATAAGTACGACGGGAAAACCACGAAAACAACTAAGGACCTATTAGAAAATATAACACGTCTTAGGCTTGGGGAAATAATATGTATTGTTTATACTTAAATTTTCATACAGTACTTAGTCTTATAATACCATAAGGTAAATTAGTTACAAGTTTTATGGCAAGTTACGGGTCAATGTGACATTTATATAAGCTTATACGGGTTGAAATGCAATGCTGATGGAAATTTGGATAAAAGTACCGCACTAAACGGGTCGCCATTTCTAAACCGTAAAGGGTAAAAATATGAACTTTATATGCTTGGAAAGGTATGACTCTGTACATTTCAAAAATCAATGCCTCACTTGACTGAGAATTTTATAACTAGGGTGAAGTTACCAATTTACCCCTGTGTATCAATGTAGGAAATTCCAGCCTGCGTTTAGGCTTACCAAAATGAGTACAACTTTTTATCTACATATCTAATGGACATAAGGCCAATGGGAATTTTTTTTTTTTTTTTTTTTTGTCATGGCTAAAATTCATACAAAAGGACCTGGTAGTGAAAGTGCCTAAATCTATGAGCATTTGGCTTTGCAAAACTGTTATGCATTTCTAGACATGTTTTAGTGTAGATTTTCTAATAAAATCATCGGGATGAATTAGGATGCAAGGTTTTTGGGGAAACGACCCTGAGACACGTAGCTAACTCACCATATTTTTGTTTTTGCATAAACTCACTGAGGACAAAGAAATGAATTCGTTTTTGGGTCTAATGAAATCTCTAATAATCCAAGATGAGATTAAAAAGACACAATATACTTACCAAGATGATGAGATTTGGGTAGAAATGAACCAAGAAACTAGTAGGCTATTTAATCTTCAAACAAGAGATCAAGAAATAACTAAAAAATCAAAGGATGGAGGATTTAGGGGCTGACGTTGGTCGTTGCTATGAAGAGGAAACAAGAGAGAATGAGTTTTGGTGATAAAAACTATGATAAGTATATGTTGTATGCTTATAAGGAAGAGATGGAAGAAAAAGGGTGACAAGACTTAGTTTGCATGAGCCATGATTGGCTTGTGCTTTGTTGGTTATCGGCCATTATCACAAGAGAGGGAGTGAGTGGGTATTTTGTGTATTTATTTTGCTTTTGTGCTAGTATAGTTAGCTACGGAGTGATTTAAGGGCCAACGGAGTTAAACCGGTATCGTTTTATGCATAGTTTGTAAAAATAAATGTCATAAAGGTAATATTTTCATAAAAATATCACATTTAACTTAAAATGACCTAATTTGATGTTTCTTAAATTTCCCGAGCCTTCCAGAGTGTTATAACATAGTTAAAACTTAAAACACGAGCCGAAAACGCGAAAAACGTAAAAAGTGCAAAATTTACGTAATGATGGAAAAAATAACAATATGACTTTTGAAATATGTATAAATTGAAATAAAAATGCCTAAAACATGTATACTGAGCACAGTCTAGGGTCGGTTCCAGTTAATTATTTATTTAACGACGTACGCGAGCTAACCTAACAAGTTACTCGTAAAAGTCAATTTCCGCGAAATTAAAATAATAAGTGAAAGAGAGTGATTAAATAATGACCCAGAAAATACGAATTGTTACAGTCTCCACCCGTTAAGGGAATTCAGTCCCTGAATTCAATTCGTTCTATAGATGTACATTCTCATGGCTAGATTTGATGGGGCAAACTTTCCCACTCTCAAGCATAGTCCTCAAAAGACCTTTAGCTAGTTGATTCTAACTTAATCTCGCAACTCATCAAACAAGAACTGTCATGAGATTAAGTTGAATAGGTTGAGTAACAACTTGATTTTAGCTTGATTTTCGCAACTCATCAAATAAGAACTGTCACTAGATCAAGCTAGGAAACAAGTTGTCAGAAAGAAAGAATTTACATCTTTGAAGGAGGACTTTTGAAAGATTTGCTCGATTTTGGAATTACTTAAACCAATCAAATCGACGAATAGGGGTGGTTTTAATTAGCGAGAAGGCTATAAATGCAGCTAAGGTTTATGACATTAGGTCTCACATTAATCAATACTGCCATTTTATTTGTTCAAAAACTCAAAAAGTCCAGGAGCTCAAGATTTATTTTATAGATCTAAATCAATTTTTATAAACAGAACAATATGGAGAAACTATGATAACAATCAAAACCCATTTAAACCAACTCTTGCATTTGTTAACCAAATCAAGCCTAACTATCTAAATCCTATATTCCTATGAAAACTTTGAATCAAGATCCAAAATAGTGCATGCAAGAGTTGATTAGCTTAATCCTAATGAAATCTCCAATAATCCAAGATGAGATTAAAAAGACACAATATACTTACCAAGATGATGAGATTTGGGTAGAAATGAACCAAGAAACTAGTAGGCTATTTAATCTTCAAACAAGAGATCAAGAAATAACTAAAAAAATAAAAGGATGGAGGATTTAGGGGCTGATGTTGGTCGTTTCTATGAAGAGGAAACAAGATATAATGAGTATTGGTGATAAAAACTGTTAGGTCACCATAATATAAGAACACAAGTATAGAAATGAGATAGAGATGAGAGGTGGATGATTACTTCAATATGAAAGATAAATGGACAAAGGTTTAGTATAGATAATGAAATAACCAACAATAATAATGTATGTTACATGTTGTATTTATAGGCGAGGGAACTAGGGCATCACTCCTTCTTCCCTTTCAATTACACGAATGGGCTTTGTCATAGGCCCATGGGCTTACTTCATAAGCCTAGACATAATAACTAACTTATAAGCCTTAAAACTAAGCAACCTATTACATGATTAATATGACCAAGACTTGATACTACTTAAAGGTATTCCCAACAATCTCTCCCTAAGGGTTGGTCATCAAAGATTATTTCACTTCTTCTTTGCTTTATTGGCTTTGACGTCTCTTCAATCTTTGTTCTTGTTCTTTGTGATATGATAATATCGTGGTCTGCCTTTCATCAACGTCTTCTTTTGTGGTGTCTTTACGTCTTCATCCAACATGCTCATATTTCTTTTTACTTTGACTCTTCATTCATATGGAGTTCTCTTTCATTAACTTTGATCTTTTTTTCTTCAATTTTGTAGATTCTTTGACTTATACGTAGAATCCTTCAGAAATGAACTTTGCTTCGATCTTTGGTGAGAACTTTATCATCAGTGATGTTGTTGATATGAGCATGTGGACCTAGCGGTCATCCTCCAAGGAACATTCATCGGTAGCTGCATGGTAAAGGTTAGTAAATAATTACCAATCGATCACGGTGGATTTTTTTTAGAGAATTGACCACTACGATTGTTTTACTGATGAATGTCTTGACTCCATTCACCTTGGTCGGGCACATCAGCCGTCCAAATCTGATAACGCTCAAATCTAACATGTTTTTAGGAGCGTTATTGTGGATTTTATGCATATATATTGGTCACTTTTATGAACTTATGGTACTTAATTGAGTATAATTTATGTTTTAGGTTCATGGAAGCTCAAGTACAAGAAAATGAAGAAAAAGGCGAAGAAATGATCAATAATCGAAGATTTATGCATGTACGAAGAATTCTCGACAAATGCGAGTCTCTTGGAGTATATTCGAGAAGATAAAGTCATGAAGTTGTCACTCCAAAGACTCAAGAATAAAGCACAAGAGGGAAAACGGGAAAAGAAATGAAGAAAAGAAGCTCAAACGAAGAAATAATGGAAGACTCGTTGTTCCCGACACACCTTCACCATTTTGGCCATATCTTGAGCATACGAACTCGGATTTAGTTGATTCAAGCGCCCACGGAAAGCTAAGAGAAAGATCTACAACTTTGGTTTTATCACTTCTGGCTAGGAGGCTCCATCCGATCGGTAGGAGCCCGCATCCGATTCGGATGGAGCAAACTTGACTTTTACGAGAGCTCCAACCGATCGGTATTGCCCCGCATCCGATCGGTTGGCTGAAACTGCCTTCTCCAAGTTATTTTTAATGCTTCTTTAAGTGCCATTAAGCCCCATGTCCAATCATATGCCTCTATTAACTCCTAAACCAGCATTTTTATGACACTTTGTGCCCAAGTAACTTACTTGTTGGCTAAGGGTGGCTTCTACCTATAAATAAGACTACTTTGGCATGGTTTCAAGTGTGAAATTCTAGCCTCCACCCTTAAGGACGAATTTTCACCAACTATTATCAACCCCAAAAGACCACAACCCTCTGCCATTTCCAGAAGTAGTGCTCAAGTGCTTGAAGAAGTGTTCGGGTGTGATTTTCCGGCTTGGTTAGAAGTTGTAGTTGATTGGAGGCTTGAAGGTTGCTATAATCCTTCACCTTTACCTATTGTAATTGATACCTTGGGTAAACTCTTGTTACTTTTATATTTCATGATGCTTATGATTTCCATGATTGTTGAAGACTTATGTTTGGTTGAATACAATATGGTTTTGTTTTGTATACTTGTTTGGTTTATATGATAACTTGTGATATAGGATGTTTGGATATAATTAGTGTTTGTTTGATAACATCATATTTGGTTAAATTGGATATTGTCTTGTTTATTGTTTTGATTAATCATTGTTGGGTCTACATGTCGACGGGATTCTCAATAGTGGTTGATTTCAATTCATTAGTCGACGAATGTTTTGGTCTTGTACTTTGTGACGATTGTATAAGAAACTTAATAAACATGACAAGTGAATGTTTAATTTGGATTAAAGGTCGAAAGACATCTTTTGAATATGTGTTCATCAAGTAAATGGAACTTCACAAATTAATAACATCAAAGTTATGGGATCGAAAGAACATCTTTGGTTGTTGTTGGTTTAGGCATGAGTTTTATGACATGACCAATTGATTAAGACTTATGTATATTTGATTTACAAAACACTAAATTATTATTGGTTCTAAAGGTCGAAATGATTACCTTTGATAAAATGTTTTCCAAACTAGTAAAGGCTTACACCAAGTCCTTACACCAAATCCTAGTAAAGGCTTACACCAAGTTCTAACTCACTTATTATCATTGCCAAACATGTATGTTCTTTGTGTGCTTGTTCTCATATTGCTTTTCTTGTTGGTTTGATCCGTGACAATCATAACCATCAACTTGTTACTTGCTTAAACAAACAAACGACACTTGAGTGCAACCAAGTCTCTTGGGACGACCTTGACTTACCACAACCTCTATACTACAATTGACTAGGGTATACTTGCCCGAATGTGTTCCTAGTTAACCGGTAATTCTTGTTTATAAATTTAAAGCTCGGTGAACGCACATCAAGTTTTTGGCGCTGCTGTCGGGGACTTGCGTTTGTATTTTTGTGTTTGTTTGTTTTTTGAATTGTTTCCTTGATATATTGATTGATTTCTTGCTTGCTTGTTGCTCTTGATGTTTGCTTAAATTGCTTGCCGTGATTTTTGTTTCAAAAAGTTCCCATTTCTCTTATTTTCTAAAAAGGTCTTGGCATCAAAACAAAGTTTTGGTGTTGGGATTTGGTTTCATGTGTTCTAAAAATGCTCATTTCAATGTTTGCTTCATAAGATTGCTCGAAAGTGTTTGCGAAAAAAAAAAAAAAAAACTCACCCAAACAATCCCAACCGAATCGGATGGATTTCCATCCGATCGGATGGAGCTCTCGGTAAAAAATATATATATATATATATATATATATATATATATATATATATATATATATATATATATATATATATATATATATATATATATATATATATATATAATTTAAGTTTTGTTATTTTTCGTTTTCTTTAGTATTTAATGTTTGGTTTATGTTAGTTAAAGTTTATAAATGAAACTTATAAAAATAAAATAAAAAATAATAAAAAAAAAATTAAAAAAAAAAAAAAAGAAAAAAAAAATACCGAGCCTTCTATCCGATCGGTTTGACATCCAACCGTTCGGCTGGACCTCCCAAACCATCTCAACCTATCGGTCACAACCCGTAACCGATTCGGTTGGAGGCTTCTGTCCCATTTTTTTTTTAGTTTTTGTTTTTCTTGTTTTGTGACTTTTATATTTTATATGTTTTGTGATCTCTTGCATGTTTTTGTGTTTCTTTTTTTTAGTTTGTGTTTTTCTTGTCTAGATTAGTCTCGTATTAATTTGGAATAAGATTATCTTGTTTTAGATCGTTTTGTTTTGATTTGTGTTACGTGATTAATTGTGTTTGCTTGCGTCTATGTGCTTGTCATTTTCTTTCATTGTGCTTTTAATTGTTCGTGTTTATTTTTGTTTTAAGTGTCGTATTATGTTCTTCTAGTATATATGTGTTTATGTGTTTTATTTACTTGTGTTTATTTTCGTGGATGTTACTTTAAGTTTTCTTGTTTTATTTTGTCAATAAAAAGTTTTAAGTAAAACTTGTTTTCAAAAAAAAAATAAAATAAAATAAAAAAAAAGGTAAAAAAGTTTTTTCCGAGCTGTACAACCGATCGGATGTGCAAACATCCGATTCAGTTGGAAGGAGCATATTTTTTAAAGAATTATCCAACCGATCGGTTAGATCCGCTAACTGATCGGATGGAGCTCTCGGTAAATTTTGTTAATCCTCAACCGATCGGATAGATACCCTGACCGATCGGATGGACAAATCGGTAAAATAAAAAAAATGTTTTTCATTTTTCGTATTTTGTTCTTGTGTGTTTGTGTTTAGATAGAATAAGTTTATATGTCTTTTTGTTTTTGCAAGAGTATCATTTCTTTTATTCTACTTAAATTGTTTTTTTTTAATTTTGTTAATTTAGTACATTGTGAATAAATAAGTACTTGTCTTAAAATAAAAAATTATTTTGAACTTTGTGGGTATGTTCACTGGAAACCCTCACGAGACTTCACTCGTCCACTCGGGCCACCGAGGGGTTTAAAAGGCTTGTTGCATACGCTAAATGCAACCGTGATGCCTACGAAAGTGAGTTTCAGAATTTTACGCGTTTTTTGTAGTTTAGTTTATTTTTGCAGATTTAATAAGCTCTTGGAGATTGGATTATTGGTGACACTACACTTGGTGTGGAGGTGTTTTGTGGAAGAGAAATTGATTGATCTCGTAAGCTTAAGCTAGCATTTGCTTAGCACCTTATCATATGGAGTTCGATCGCTATTTCTTGGCCCGGGAAGTTTCGTTTCTCTTGGTCTATTTATTTATTTATTTTCCCTATTTTACATGCTTTGAAGTTTATTTTTCACAATGAGTATAATGCATAACTTAAGTGTGGGGGAAAGTTAGATAGTGGAAAACGAAACTAGTTTTAAATTTTTCATATTTTTGGGCCAATTTTAAAAGATTTATATGCTTGTTTGCCCTTGTGATCTAATTGTTTTCACGCTTTTAGGATAATATATTAGAATAACTGGATCATCCCACTGGTGAAATATGTAATTTTGAAAAATTCGAGATGTGTTCTGATTAATATTGCAATCCATTCTAGAATCGATAACATTTGCTAGCACAAATTATAACCTTTTCCACTAAATTGTGAGGATTTTAGCCTGTTTTATATATAGCATACATCTTTTATGCTTGGATCTTTTGCTATGAGTGTGCCGGTGATTTTATTTATTCTAGAACTTGTACTTGTAAATCATTACGAGACCGCAGTAAGATCGCATTCGTGTGATATAAGTGTATTCGTGTGATAAAGAGGCACCTTAGGAATAAAACCAAATGGCCTTCCATTTACATCTAATGATATATTAGCTAGCTACATCGGTTAGTTAACCACCCATATGGAACCCATTTGTTAGCGTTTATCTTTAGCGCTAGATACCCCTAGTTAAACCCTCCAAGCCATCCTTTTCATTTTTGATTAAATCCAGAAAATAAAAAAATATTTTACACTTTAAACCTTAGCCTAACCCTTGTTAAATTCTAAATGGTTGGTTGCTAGTTGCTTGGTATGTTGGATTGTTTTTGATGATTAATAGTTTGGTTACACTTCGTTATTTGTGTGTGCCATTCCGACAAAGATGAAGGAGACGTCTTTCGTATTTTGTATTTTTGTGGTGTATGCTTATGCGAAGTGTGGGGGAGATGTTAGGTATGAAAGGAGAAAAAATGAAAAAAAAAAAGGTGAAAAAAAAAATGAATGAGTCATCGAAGAAAAAAAAGAAAGAAAAAAATATATGTGATGACAATTACAGCCAATGTGCTATATTATTATGAAGATGAATGAAGATGAAGTATGTTTGAGATATCGATTAGCCAATGTGCTAAGACATTATATATATATTTGGTGATCGATATGTGAAGAGAAGAAGTTATTAACTATAATCATTTACGGGTTTGCGGTTTGTTCGGTGACTAGCAACATGGGTATTAGACTTGACTTTATTTTTCTTTTAAAACCAATTTCATAAATACTCCCATGCCTTATCCCTACCCTTTTGACTTTGTGAAATTATCAAGTGTATTTACATGTAGTGACCATCCGATTTCTTGAGGAATTAGGTAGCGTTGTTAGCGAGCTAGGGCGTGTTTTGGTGACCATCCGTTATGCAAGTAACGTTGTTAGCGAACCAAGGAACGATCTAGTGACCATCCGTTATTTAGTGATGCAAGAATTCGTTGCTAGTGAGCTATTATGTCTTGCATAAGATAGTTGCACATAAGTCTGATATAACCCTTTAAGCCTTAAACCCGAATAAAAGTCCTCTTTAGATGTTTACACTTTGTGCTTACCCCATGTCGGTGGAGTTTTGTTTCTTGTACAAGCTTATGGTAATAAACGAATCATGACTGAGCAATGAGTGTGATTTCTCTTATATATACTCCACTACCTAAATAAATGAGTGATTGAGTGAATTATACTTCGTTTCTTTTTCGTGAGGTGTTTAGAAATGTTACTCAAGCAAGAAAATCTTCATACATCTCAGTTTTTCTCCATAGCGCTTAAAAAAGATGAATCTTATCTTGTACTTGTACTTGGTAGATTTGCATCATAATTTTTATAATCATTTTTCATGCACCATGTGGGATCTATTTTTCTTAATATTTGCTTGGGGGCAAGCAAACCCTTAAGTGTGGGGGAGTTTGCGCTCATTTTTCGCTTATTTTCTCTTTTATTATATATATATATATATATATATATATATATATATATATATATATATATATATATATATATATATATATATATATATATAAAAACTATGATCTGTCTAACCGATCGGATGTGTGAGCATCCGATTCGGTTGGCGTGCTGCATGTTTCTACGAATTGTCCATCCGATCGGATGGAAGTGCAAACCGATCGGATGGATGCCTCGTTAAAGTTTTCAACATTTTTTTTGTCATTTAGGTTTGAATTTTAATTTTTCTTTTCTTAGATTTGCTTGAGGGCAAGCAAAGTTCAAGTGTGGGGGATTTGATAACGCTCAAATGTAACATGTTTTTAGGAGCGTTATTGTGGATTTTATGAATATATATTGGTCACTTTTATGAACTTATGGTACTTAATTGAGTATAATTTATGTTTTAGGTTCATGGAAGCTCAAGTACAAGAAAATGAAGAAAAAGGCGAAGAAATGATCAATAATCGAAGATTTATGCATGTACGAAGAATTCTCGACAAATGCGAGTCTCTTGGAGTATATTCGAGAAGATAAAGTCATGAAGTTGTCACTCCAAAGACTCAAGAATAAAGCACAAGAGGGAAAACGGGAAAAGAAATGAAGAAAAGAAGCTCAAACGAAGAAATAATGGAAGACTCGTTGTTCCCAACACACCTTCACCATTTTGGCCATATCTTGAGCATACGAACTCGGATTTAGTTGATTCAAGCGCCCACGGAAAGCTAAGAGAAAGATCTACAACTTTGGTTTTTATCACTTCTGGCCAGGAGGCTCCATCCGATTGGTAAGAGCCCGCATCCGATTCGGATGGAGCAAACTTGACTTTTACGAGAGCTCCAACCGATCGGTATTGCCCCGCATCCGATCGATTGGCTGAAACTGCCTTCTTCAAGTTATTTTTAATGCTTCTTTAAGTGCCATTAAGCCCCATGTCCAATCATATGCCTCTATTAACTCCTAAACCAACATTTTTATGACACTTTGTGCCCAAGTAACTTACTTGTTGGCTAAGGGTGGCTTCTACCTATAAATAAGACTACTTTGGCATGGTTTCAAGTGTAAAATTCTAGCCTCCACCCTTAAGGACGAATTTTCACCAACTATTATCAACCCCAAAAGACCACAACCCTCTGCCATTTCCAGAAGTAGTGCTCAAGTGCTTGAAGAAGTGTTCGGGTGTGATTTTCCGGCTTGGTTAGAAGTTGTAGTTGATTGGAGGCTTGAAGGTTGCTATAATCCTTCACCTTTACCTATTGTAATTGATACCTTGGGTAAACTCTTGTTACTTTTATATTTCATGATGCTTATGATTTCCATGATTGTTGAAGACTTATGTTTGGTTGAATACAATATGGTTTTGTTTTGTATACTTGTTTGGTTTATATGATAACTTGTGATAATAGGATGTTTGGATATAATTAGTGTTTGTTTGATAACATCATATTTGGTTAAATTGGATATTGTCTTGTTTATTGTTTTGATTAATCATTGTTGGGTCTACATGCCGACGGGATTCTCAATAGTGGTTGATTTCAATTCATTAGTCGACGAATGTTTTGGTCTTGTACTTTGTGACGATTGTATAAGAAACTTAATAAACATAACAAGTGAATGTTTAATTTGGATTAAAGGTCGAAAGACATCTTTTGAATATGTGTTCATCAAGTAAATGGAACTTCACAAATTAATAACATCAAAGTTATGGGATCGAAAGAACATCTTTGGTTGTTGTTGGTTTAGGCATGAGTTTTATGACATGACCAATTGATTAAGACTTATGTATATTTGATTTACAAAACACTAAATTATTATTGGTTCTAAAGGTCGAAATGATTACCTTTGATAAAATGTTTTCCAAACTAGTAAAGGCTTACACCAAGTCCTTACACCAAATCCTAGTAAAGGCTTACACCAAGTTCTAACTCACTTATTATCATTGCCAAACATGTATGTTCTTTGTGTGCTTGTTCTCATATTGCTTTTCTTGTTGGTCTGATCCGTGACAATCATAACCATCAACTTGTTACTTGCTTAAACAAACAAACGACACTTGAGTGCAACCAAGTCTCTTGGGACGACCTTGACTTACCACAACCTCTATACTACAATTGACTAGGGTATACTTGCCCGAATGTGTTCCTAGTTAACCGGTAATTCTTGTTTATAAATTTAAAGCTCGGTGAACGCATCAAAATCCTATTAAGGACAGTTATGGATACTATGGATAGAATCCAAGTATAGACCCACATTTTCAGGACTCGATTCGTGAAAGGAATCTCTCTAGCGGATTTCCAGCACTTACAAGCTCAGACTTCGAGAGAATTGACAGCATAGTGTGAAAACTCCTTTAATCTTTACAAAGGCTGTTCCTGAATTGGATACCCTCAAGAAGGCTTACAACAGATATACTAAAGTATACCCACAATTCAGGTGAGTCGCTGAAGTATACCGAAGTATCGCTCCACGATTGTAGACCATTTTGAGACATAAGGAAACAACTAAGCGTAACCCACAAGGGATTACCCAAGTAACCTGCTGTCAGGGCTGTTTGATGTTGACCCTGGTAGGAATTTCCATTCAATCACTGAGAATTACATTTGTAAATCCTCTCATAAATGTTCTGGCAGATTGCTAAGATCTGCGTAGGACTCAAATATTTATAACTAGCGTTCTTTTTGTTGAACAGCAAGTGTAGAAATGTTTAAGTGTTCCTAAGAGATCTTTTGATGAATCTCGTGGCTCTAGACTCGATTAGTGCGTTTTGATTTTAGTAGTCGGAGGCATGGAGCGGAGTGCCTCCTTTTCAATATCAACACATCTCGGAATGAGAGGTCGATAGATTGTGTGAGGTTCTCCGTGAGAATTGAAACAAGTACCTTTTGAGAGATACTTAAGTGGCTAGAAGGTTAAGTACAGTGCGTCACTGGGTCCATGATGTCTTTATCTTCAATACCAGTGTTACCTTAGTAACAACTATTAGTATATGAATGGAACCCGTTTTCTGCCCTAAGGTTGAATATTTGGAGGGCTATTTCTTTTCACCCTTTTTCATAACTTTTCTTTTTAATTCTTCAACCCCTTCTTTCTCCTTTCTCATATTTTCTCCTTTTTTCTATATACCTAAGGACTTCTAGTTCTAAACTAGTGGTGTTGTCCTTGAGTAGATCCCTCCAGCTCTGGAGGATCATTGGACATAAACCTAACAATCACCTTATTACTCCATGATTGTCCTAGATTTATTGATCACTTTCCATAAAACCTTTTGTAATATCTCTCAAAGTGTTTATGATTATTAAATATATTTTGTTAACACTTTGAGGGTTTTCCATTTTCAGAAATACTCCCCCTTCACATGTGCTCATGGGTTTTTAAGTTAAACTTGCACATGTTGGATGGAGTTCGCACTTTTGAATTGATTGATTCTCAGTGAACATGACCGCTCTGAGACACGCTTACATCACTGGTTAGACCAGCTTAAAATTATTACCCGTCCTGGTCATATTCAAGGAGAATCTCTTGAAATGGTACATTCTACTTAGACAAGTCCTATTTGAGACACGCTTACTTCACTGGTTAGACCAGCTTGAAATTATTACCCGTCTAGGACAAGTCCTTTCGATTTCTGACAGTTTAGTTTCGTCAATTCGTTGGTCAAATCTGAGTCGAGCTCATTTGAGATTCCACATTTGTTACCATATTTTAATCACTTTTGTTTTTCTCTCCCTCAAAAATAGCATATTGATGTTGCTTTTGAAGAACATTTTGATTAAAATATGCTTTTTGAGGTTTTTCGTCATCTTCTTAATACCAAACTCTTTCTTGAGTGTTTGGGAAAATTCAACTGTGCATCCAGGGAGAAGTTCTTCATCTTCAGGTAGAGGAGGTTGAGCGTTGATCATCTCATCAAACCACCCGTACTCAGCAGTGTTGTCATTGTTAAGCCATGTGACAACTTTTGGCTTCTTTGTCTTTCTTTGACTTCTTTGTGCATTTGGGGGTTGATGATGGTCCAAGTCTAGATTCCGGTTGATCTTGAAAGTCATCACCAGTGTAGACAAAGTGATCAGCTTCTTTTAGTGCAGACCCGGATTCCGTAGGTTCATGTTCGGTAGTTGTGGTTGTTGAAGGCTTGGCCGGTTCCTGATGAGAAGATGACGGACCCGCAGTCGACTTTGGTTTCTTTGACTGTGAGTTTGGATTGGGATCTTCATCGTCTCTTGGCCTTTTGTGAGTTGCAGTATCATCTTTGAAAGCAGTCTTTGATATATTTACTGAGACAGCAGTGTAGATAGCATTTTCTTCAGGAGTCATGTCTTCTTTGCCAAACAATCTATCAAACATCTGAAGCTGAATTTCTTCAAACGAGATCTCTTTTGCTGGAGTGGGGACTATGTGAATTGTGAGAGGAGCTGCAGAGATCACCTCATTGATGATTTGCCGAATGATAGGCTTGAGTTGCCCTCGTAATGGCTTCAGACACTCTTTCAAGTCCCGTTGAACAACTTATGATAAGTTATCTTCTAAGAACTTTTCTGTGTGGTCCATGATGAGTGCATCCATATCTCTCTGAAGAACGTCATCTACCTGTTGTTTCATTCCTTGTAGTTCACTTACTTGCTTTGTTAAGCTGGTGACCATGCTTGTCAAGGTTACAAGTTGATCTTGAAGCTTCTTTTCTTTCTTGAGTCGAGCTTGCTTCATGGCTTTCTTGACTGTTGCTGCTGCGTGTGAGATCATAGTGTTAACGGGCTTCTTGATTGATTTGTATGTTGATGTTGTTTGTGTTGGTGGTGGTGATGATTGAGGAATTGTAACATCTTTGTTGATGTCGTCTTGATCTTTTGTTTATGCTGGTGGTGAAACTAGAGGGGAAACGGGAGGTGTATCTTTGGGAATTGGAGGAGATCCTGGAGGTGAAGTCGGAGGTGTCTTTATGAAGTCGTCAGTATGAAACTGTTCTTCTTCTTCTACATTATTGACTACTTCTTCTTCTTCTTCTTTTTTCAAACTCTTTTCTTCATCTTCTTTTTCTTTCTCTTCTAATGTAACTTCAATTGCGGCTTGTTTCAGATCTTCCTCGGTAATCATTAAGTTTTCCTCCATTTTTGTATCCTGATCATCACCATGCTCAGAGACATATTCGAACATTATTGTGTTCCCTTTCTCATCCCTTTGATTTTTGTTAGCGGGTTGATTAACCGGATCCGAAGTGGGAACAATGGTTGTGAGCCCAACCTCACCGGGTTGATTAACCGAATCAGGTTGGGTGCTGCTTGTTCCTCCTTCCTTGTCGGGTTGATTAACCGGACTCGAAGGTGGTTGAGGGTAGTCTTTGTTAATTTTAGTGATCTTGACAAGATCGTCAAGTTCTTTCTCTTTTTTGGTGCGAGTGTTGATGACAACATTCTTGAGTTTTCTTTTGTCCCTCAACTTTTTCGTATCAGCTTCTTCCTCTTCATCATCACCCAACTCCTTATCAATCTCTTCGAAGAGAATTCCTTTTCTTCTTTCTTCATCTGTCTTTAAGGATTCTAAGCTTAACTTCTTGGCCAATTCTTCATATGTTGCAGCGTCTTCTCTGTGAACCACTTCTTCTTCATCTGACTCAATGTCTGGGTCTGATTCATTAGAAGGTGTAGGTGTGGGTTCATTTTTGAGAAGAGTCACCGGCACTTTTCTTCTTCTGACTTTGAATGGTGCTGGCTTCTTTCGTTTTAAGCTTGTAGTGCTTCCAGAGCTTCCCGTCTTAGCTTGTCTCTGACTTCGTGTTTTCACTTGAGACAGTTTAGTGTCTTCCTCTATGAAACCGACTTTTCCTTTGATGAAAGCTACATTGTATCGACGATAATTTGCAATTTGTTTGATCTCTTCATCAAGGAAAACATTAGGGAGCCTTTTGCCTTGTTTACGTGTGTTGGTGGCCAATGTTTTCACCAAATCAATCTTACGATCATTAATAAATCTGTGAATCTCTTCCGTTGGATCATGAAGACAACACACAAACTCTGGTTGATTTTCTAATAAATGTGAAATGATTAACTTGGTGAAGCAAACAAATGGAATCTTGGTCATGCTTCGATTCGACTGAATCTGGTAAACCATGTCTTCCATTATTGGTTGAGCGAAGTCAATCTTTCTCATGTTGACAATGCCCCAAAAGATTTGAAGGTGCTGTCGCCAGGGATGCTCATGTCCGCTCTGTCTTCCAGAAACAGAGCATACGACAATTAGATAGAAAGTTCTTCAAGGTTGTGGTAGAAACTTCACATCAAATCTGGAGTGTTTGGTCAATGGTGTGTCTTCTTGAACATCATACCCTAAGTCAATGAGAGAGTCCAAGACACCAGCTTCACTGGGTATCGCAGCATAAGCATGATTTGGTCGCGGCAAAAGAAGTATAGTTCATAGCAGCTCGACATCAATAGTGTATTGTTGTCTGTCCAAAGTCACAGTGAAAGAGTTGTCGTCCAGATTGACTTCAGCTGTGTGCCAGAACTGATGAAGGTAGAAATCTGGAACTCAAGCAGATTTGGTGAGCATGCCCTTGCAAGGAAGAGAAAGAAGAATATCTTTGACAATTCGGCATGATTCTTCGGGAATTCTAAGATTGTTGAAGTCAACCCTTGCATTGTTCTTACCGATGACTACCTTGTAGTCTTCAGGGACTATATCATTCAGATTGAGTCTGGGAAGTGGTTGTGCAGGAGCAATCACATCATGTTCAGCCATTTTATTCTGAAAGGAACAATCATAAAACAAACATCCAGAAATGATTAAGTGTTAGCTCATTATGTCAGTTTGAGTTACTAATTATATTCCATTTGATGAATGCTTAATTTGTTATGGTTGAGGTTTTTGATGTGACTAAAACTAATCATTTTTATTTGAAGTTTACGTGTCCAAAAGATATGATCTAAGTCCCAAAAGTCCATGAAATGATCATATGATATGCTTTGTTAGAAACTTTGTCCAATTAAGACTTGTTCGAAACTTGGTTATGTTATGATTTTTAGAAACCTTTTGTTTGTTTGAAATTTTTGAGTCTGTTCGAAACCTTTTTGCTAGTTCGAAAGTTAAGTGTCTGTTCAAAAATTTTGGGTGTGTTCGAAACTTTGTGTCTGTTCGAAAAATTTTGGGTCTGTTCGAAACTTTGTGTTTGTTCGAAACTTTGTGTTTGTTCGAAAAAATCAGAGCTAGTTCGAAAATTTCTCACTAGTTCGAAAATTTGAGCTTGCTTGAAATTTTCTTCCTAGTTCGAAATTTTAGATCTAGTTCGAAATTTTTATGCCACTTCAAAATTTTCTTATACAAGAAATTTCGAACAACCATAGACGTACTTTGTTCAAAAACTGGAAATTTCAAATTCCTTGCCCTGTGATTACAAACAACAACCAGGTGTTATAATTCACTCTAATGATCATCACAATTAACAGTTTATGCATCCAAACATAACAGATGGCATGTTCGAAATTTCAAGAACACCAACAATTTCTAACACAATTCAAAACAGGTTCAGTGCAAGATAAATCATTTCCAAAACATCCTTTATATCAAACATAAGCTGTTGGGAATTATATTTCAGTTGATATTGACAAAACATGAAAGATGAAGGAGACTTCTGAAGACAAAGATGAAGGACTAAATATGTTATATGTTAAAAGTCTTTGTAACCCTAATCCTCTATTATATAAAGAGGATAGGGCGTTTAGGTTAAAACACAGATGTTAGAGATGTAACATCCAGGAAAGGGGTGTGTGTGTCTAGGCGTCAAGTCCTCTAATGGACGCCTAGGGTTCGTGTTTAGTTTAAGTCTCAAGGATCTTTGATCCCTGTTAGAGTTAACCGTGCTACACTAGATCACGTAGCATTGGGGCTGTTTGTGTATTGTTAGTAGTTGTTAGTGATGATGACGAAGAAACCTTGTAGCAATATTAATGATAGTTTTGTTTATCTCTGCTGCGTATCGTTGTTATTCATTATTATTGTTTAATCCCATAGCCTAAACGATCCACGAATTTGTTTAACAATAACTTCACAATTGGTATCAGAAACAAGGGGGCTCGTGATCGTGGGATTTAACAAGGTTTGGTTTGTTGAAGAACGAAAAAAAACAGAAAAATTCGTAACTGGTTATATTTTCGTAACTCATTGCAGGGCTGTTTTCAAAGGACGATAACTCCTTCGTTAACCATTGGATCGGGCTGAAATTTTTACTGGAGATTCTTCATATACCAAGGTACAATTTCACTAGAGGGATCTTCGATCTGAGCTCTAGATCGTCAGGTATAAATTTTTGAAAACTGCTGCAGAGGTGTTTCTGAATTTTGAATTTTTAGGGTTTGCTTGATTCAACTTCATCAATTCGTGTTCTATTCTTGTTAAATCATTATGGAAGTTGTTTCTATGTTGTTTGGTGTCGATTATACGTGTTCGAAAGCAGCTTTGGATTGGATTTATTCACTTTGTGATTAAGGTTTTCTTGGTTCACATGTATGATGAAGAAAACAACCCTAAATCTCGTTCTTATTGCTGCTGTTGCATTCTGTTTCGACTTTTTGTTCATGGCTTATAAGAGAAATGTAGATCACAAACCATATATGATGGTTTCAGTTTGGCTTTTGGGTTTGGTGGTTAAGGTCGAAGAAGCAAAGTGAACTATTGGCATCAATACGAATGAAGCTGCATTTTAGGGTTTTGAAAACCCTAGATTGGTTGTATTCGCGTTTATGTGTTCTCATGTGTTCATTAATAACAGTTGGTACTATTTTCTTTATGGTTTTGTACTGCTCGACATACATGGTGTGATTAGTACTGCTATGAAGATTTTTGTTTGTACTGCTAACGCAACTGGTTTGTACTGCTCAAGGTTCATTAGTGCTACTCGCGGAATGAGTTAGTCCTGCCCTTAAAAGTTTGTACTGCTGGTTTACATTTTTAGTACTGCTATCCCGATTAGTACTGCCCATGTTCATTTGTACTGCTGGGTTTTCGTGTTAGTACTGCTCTCGATATTTCAATGGTACTGCCTTCCAAGGTTATGGTTCGAGGGTTTTCTCTATTGAAGAACAATACTGATCGACACACACCACAAAAGAAATTTTGGTTTTTAGTTTGGTCAGTATATATGCATGATACTGGTTTTCTACATATGCATATGGGACGGTGACCAAATTAATATGATGCTCACATGGGACGGATATGTGATTGTTTAGCCATAGAATTGGACGGTGATCTTTTATAATGTTCTATAATGGGTCGGTGCCATGCCTTTTACTTATATTTGAAGATGCAAAGTTGTTGAGTTATGCATGGTACTGATGGCCAAGAATGCAACAATTAAAATATGTCTCCTTGTCTTTTACTGCATGCATTATGAAGAAGGAAACATAGTGGGTTGGTGAAATATCCCTTCTATTACATGGTACTTATTGGTCGATGCAGTTTTTACCTATTGAACTGCTTAATTCACATCACATATTCATTATAAGAGGTCGGTGCTTTCTTTTAATCTCATGGGATGGTGAACTTTATTTATTATATTGGAGCATGAGATTACAAAAGTGAGGGGAAGTACATATTGTTCATTGGCGATTTGGAACACGTTGGTTCCAAAACACACACACGGGGAAGACACACACACAGAAGATTTGATTTTTGGATTTTGGTTCCGGTTCTTAAAAGATTTAAGGCTCGAACTTACTTATTCTAATTGATTTGAAGAAGATTATTTGTTACTTATTTGAAGATGAAGTGGAATTATTCGGGTTTGTGTTTTATCATACCTTTTTGCAGGAGGTAACTTGTTCGTTCGTTCAAGTGGTGACTACGAATTGACAAACGCTTGAAGGAGTTACGTTATTGTGCTCAGTGTCTCATTGAAGATGAGTTTATTGTCAAGAGATTGCAGTCTCTCTATACATTACGTATACGTTCGAAGTCATATTTAGTACAAGACATAAGACACAAGGTTGGGTTATTCTACTTCAGCATCAAATTGGTAATGGTTAGTTTTCTTCATCATTACATAAAGCTTACAGAATTGAAGATTCAACAAATGGTTAACATATGGGTTTCAGGGGAAGCTTAATGTTAAAATGATTAACCATTTATATGCTACATCGAGGTGAAGGTTTTTATAGCTGCTCGTTGGTATTTTTACTAACGATTTGGGATTTTTCTGTCTTGAGTTCATTTATAAAAGAAAGCGTTTTGGTGTTCGTTCATGGACGGCAATTCGAGACATTAGAAGACTAGATTGGAAGTCTGGTACTAGTTCGTGGTTATGAAGATCAAAGTTGCTTATCCTTTGTCCCCTAATTGATGATGACAAAAAGGGGAAGAATATTTACATAGAAGATTGCAACATGTAGAGCCTTGGTGGAAGCATGGAAGTCGAGATCTTTCATAACTTCAGGGGAAGTTCGTAATAGGTTTTGTCATTATCAACTAGGGAAAGATTGTTGGGAATTATATTTGAGTTGATATTGACAAAACATAAAAGATGAAGGAGACTTCTAAAGACAAAGATGAAGGACTAAATATGTTATATGTTAAGAGTCTTTGTAACCCTAATCCTCTATTATATAAAGAGGATAGGGCGTTTAGGTTAAAACACAAATGTTAGAGATGTAACATCCAGGAAAGGGGTGTGTGTGTCTAGGCGTCAAGTCCTCTAATGGATGCCTAGGGTTCGTGTTTAGTTTATGCCTCAAGGATCTTTGATCCCTGTTAGAGTGTAACCGTGCTACACTTGATCACGTAGCATTGGGGCTGTTTGTGTATTGTTAGTAGTTGTTAGTGATGATGAGGAAGAAACCTTGTAGCAATATTAATGATAGTTTTGTTTATATCCGCTGCGTATCGTTGTTATTCATTATTTTTGTTTAATCCCATAGCCTAAACGATCCACGAAGTTGTTTAACAATAACTTCACATAAGCTACCTGAACATTTATCATGAACTCCTAACACAAACACCTCTAGTTCGAAATATGAAGAACACCAATTAATTGAATAACCCACAAGTCGTTATATTGTAACAATTCATTTTGGTCGAGTGATCTATGAATGATACTAAACAAAACCCACTAACTTAATTAGGCTCAAACACTTACAATCAAAAATCCCCAATTCGACCATAAACCCTAATTATCTAAATCCAATCAATCGTGTTTCTGGGAACAATTAAAGCATTGGAACATGTTTAAGACTTGTTAGAGATCATTTCCCACGAATAACATTAACCATAAACCCACAGAATCATAAACCCCCAATTCGACTAAAACCCTAATTCTTTAAATCAAAAATTAGTAAAATCTAGCCGTTGGATTATGAAACGATTAAAAACCATCTCATATATTAAACCAAGGATTACAAAAACACTAACGGATTTAAGATTCAAAGCACGGATTTGAGAAATGATTTTGGATCGTCGATTATGGTGGTTGAGAAATAATAAAGATTTTGCAGGTGCAGTAAATGGTGTGGTTTTTTGTTTTTGTTAAAATCTTAACTTTCAAACTTTGTCACTTTTAGTCCCTTAACGCCTCATTTTGCATAGTCAGTCCCTTTTCCTCACGTAATTTGACAAACACACTTCTAGCAAGAAACAATTTTAATACTCCCCCTCGACTTAGGATATATAAAATATTTTGAGATCAAGGAGGGTATTACAAGGATATTTTACCAACATTTATACAAACAACATCTTTATGGAAATATGCAAGCACAAGTTTTTAAAAATGAATTTTAAAAGTGAATTTCATACTCCCCCTCAACACTTATTCGGAAAATGTTTAATTTGTTTAAATGAACAAAGTGTTGACGGAAATTTTGTACTTGCATTTTTTTTGGTAAGAAAAAGAAAGAAAATGAAAAACTTTTTGTTGTTTTTGATAAGATGTTTACAAAACGTTTTGGTGTTTGACTTTCTTAGTTGTTTTTAAGAAAGTTTTTCAAATCATCTGGAGTTAAACACCGCATACCAATTTGGTGAACTAATTCTACAGATCTTGCATGGGGCAAGGCTTTGGTGAATAAGTTAGCTAATTGGTATTCAGTACCCACAAAGTATAATTCAATTGTACCCTTTTCAACATGCTCTTTGATGAAATGATATCGGAGTGCGATGTGTTTTGACTTTGAATGTTGAACCATGTTGCATGAAATGGCAATGGCACTCTTGGAGTCGCAGTACATGGGAATCTTATTGTAAATGTAACCGTAGTTCATCAGCTGTGATCGCATCCAGATGACTTGAGCACAACAGGCTGACATAGCCACATATTCCGATTCTGCTGATGACAATGAAGTGCAATCCTGCTTTTTTGACTGCCAAGATACAAGTTTGTCTCCTAAAAACTGCACTTCACCAGATGTACTTTTGCGTGTGTCTAAACACCCTGCATGATCAGCATCTGAAAAGGCTATTAGTTCAAAACCAGAATCCTTCGGATACCAGATCCCTAAATGGATGGTTTCCTTTATGTATCGAAGGATTCTTTTAGCCTTGGAGAGGTGTCTTTCAGTTGGGCACTGATATCGGGAGCATAGATATACAACAAATACTATATCTGGTCTGCTGGTAAGGTCAACAGGTGTCCCATGTAAATCAGCATCCACCTTTGGGGATGATGCAGACATAGAGGTGTTATAAGTATCACAACTTGTCATGCCATGTTTCTTTAAAATTTCAAGAGCATATTAGGACTAACTTAGAAAAATTCCACGGGGTGATTGATGAACTTGGAGTCCTAAGAAGAACGTAAGTTCACCCATCATGGACATTTCAAAATTTTGTTTCATTAATCTTGCAAAAGCATTTGAGTATTTTTTGTTTGTAGAGGCTAAAATAATATCATCGACATAAATTTGAACAATTAAAACGTCCTCCCCGTGTTTTTGAATAAACAATGTTGGATTCACAGAACCTTTAGTAAAGTGATTGGTAAGCAAGAAAGCAGTAAGTTTATCGTACCATGCCCTTGGGGCTTGTTTAAGTCCGTAAAGGGCCTTCTTGAGTCTGTACACATGATTAGGATGCTCTGGATCGACGAATCCCTCTGGTTGACTAACATAAACCTCCTCACGTAATTGACCATTCAAAAATGCCGTTTTCACATCCATTTAACAAAGAATCATATTCTTGTGTGCAGCGTATGCCAGAAAGTTACGGACAACCTCAAGCCTAGCCATTGGAGCAAAGGACTCTTCAAAATCAATTCCTTCTTGCTGAGTGAATCCTTTAGCTACCAGACGGGATTTGTTACGAATCACTGCGCCTTCTGCATCTAATTTTTTTTCCAAATCCACTTCAGCCCGATGACAAAGACCCCATCTGGTCTTTCAACTAACTCCCACACTTTTAGTCATTTGAATTGGTCGAGTTCTTCTTGCATTGACTCAATCCAGTTGTCGTATGTCAGTGCTTCTTTAATGATTTTGGGTTCATCTTGACAAACTGTAAGTGCGTAGATGCAATTTTCAGCATCGGTGTGAAGTTTTTGTCTTGTCATAACTGGAGTTGAGGGATTGCCAATGATGTTTACTAAGGGGTGATCTTTAGTCCAATGATGTGTTGAAGGGTGGCGTTGATAGAACGTATGCAAATTAACCGGATCCAAATTACGTGTGGACGACTCTTCAATATCAGGAACGGTTGGAGTCGGTGCAAATGGATTAAAGAAGGCATTTGGGTCATAATCTGCAAGTTCGGGTACTGATTGTTGTTGTTGTAGATCTTCAGCTGTATTTTCAGTGTTGGAAGCGGTTTGTTCAGCTGTTGATGGAGATTCAATTGGAGGTACATCTGTTGCAACGGTTGTTGTTGTAGGAGCAGGTGTATCAGGTATTGGAATATTATCAGGTTGTGCAGCAGAACTAGTAGATAAGTGCACGACTTGCAAAAGAATCATCAAACAGTGGAGTAAACAGTGTTTCCAATTCTTTATGGTTGAGTGAAAGAGGTGCAGCTGATTAATCTGGAAAGTTAAGATGGTTGGTTGCGGGTCCTAAGCTGTTGTGCTCAGAAGCCATTTCCGTAAGTTCATCGAAATTAGCATGAATGGTTTCCATGATTTCTCTAGTATGACGATTCCAGATGTGAAAGCCTTTAGAATTTTCACAGTATCCAATGAACACACCGATGTCAGCTTTAGCTTTAAGCTTGCCAAGGTCTTCACGATCATTATTTGGGTAACACAGAGCACCAAATACATGAAAGTATTTTATATTCGGTTTTCGATTATGGACAAGCTCATAAGGTGTTTTGTGGTGGCATTGGTTGATCATACAATGGTTTTGAGTATAACATGCAGTCGAAACAGCTTTAGCCCATAAGTAATCCGGAAGTTGAGCATTAATCAACATCATTCTTGCAGCTTCCACTAACATCCTGTTGCGTCTTTCAACAACCCCATTCTGTTCTGGACTTCTTGCAATGGATTTTTGATGTTCAATTCCTACTGCTTCAAAATATGCTCGAAGAGTTTGATTCTTGAATTCAATGCCGTTGTCTGTTCTAACTTTTCTGACCGTATTACGAAGCTTGAATTTTCTTGAGAAAGGTGATGATCATAGGAGGAGTTTGATCTTTACTTATGAGAAAATAAACCCACGTCCATCTGGAGTAGTCATCAATGATTACAAGAATGTAGCATTTGCCGTTAATCATCTGCACGCGCATCGGGCCACACAAATCCAAGTGAAGTAGTTGAAGAACATGATCAGTATTGGGTTCTCTTTAGAGGGAAAGTGTGCACGAGTGCTTTTTCCTTGTTCACAATCGGGACATAAGTGATCTTTGGAAAACCGGAATCTTGGAAGACCGTCTGTTAGCTTGTGACGTGCAAGTTCAGTCATGGTTTTGAAGTTCAAATGAGAAAGTCGTTTGTGCCAAAACCAGGATTTTGACGAAGTTTCTTTGGAGAGCAGACATATTGGAGAAGAAACAATCATATCAGACATTGAGATTGTGTAAAACTTGTTCCACGATTTCCTGTCATTAGATCATTTCCTTGTAAATCACGAACGAAGCATGTTTTCTCCCTAAATGCTACTTCCAAATCCCCATCACAGAATTGACCGACTGAGAAAAGATTGTAACCAAGGCCTTCGACATAATACACACGACTAATTTCGATGTTGCCATGATGTAATCTCCATAGCCCATGATAGCAGTGAAGTGATCGTTCCCGAATCTGACAGTGCCAATGAACTTTGAAACAAAGTTTACTAACAGTTTGAGATTGCCTGTCATATGTCGGGTACAACCGCTATCAACAATCCATAGAACGATTTGGATCACCTGAATCACACGAAGACGAAGAAGGTGGAATAATGGTAAGGGTGGAACCCAAAGAATTTGTGGGTTCCGTTGGGTTAGAAGAACACACATTAACAATTTTAGGTATCCATTTAAAACTAGGTGTCCTTTGTAACCAACGTTGTCATGTCCAACTAGTTCGTGCTTTCTTCTTAGTGAATTCGCTAGGTGATGGCACTATCTTAGGAGGTGTATTCGCAACTATGGGAGTGTCTAAGGCATTTGGAGAAACTACACTTGGCAATTTTCCTAGCACAAACTTAGAAGCAATAGTGGGCCTAGAGGGAATTCCAGATGTACATTTCTTGTTATGAGTTAAAAGAGATTGTGCAACACATTGCGTATGATCACCAGATAACATGCTTTTACGACAGAAAACACAAGAGGCATTAACGTTTAAAACATTCAAAGTCTGAGCATTCGTTACATCGATATTAGAATTACAAGTTTTTAAGTTCAAATCTAAATCAGACGCAACATGCATTTTATTCAAATTCCTAAGTTGATCTTCTACTCCTGGGGTTTCTAGTTCCCCGCTTCTACGTTGCAATATCCTATTTTTCCATTTGTTGCTCTTACGCTTTGATCTGCTAACGCTAGTAGTGGTGACTATTCCTGTAGAAGTGGAAGGAAGCAAATTAGTGGTTTGATCTGTGTTTGTAACGTTCTGCCTAGATGTGGTGTCTAGCTTGTACATTCCTGGCGCAATCACATTTTTGTTAACAGACTTTCCTTTTTCTTGTAATTGGAGTGTCTCTTTTAATTCAATGATGATGTGTTTCTGTTCCTGTAGTTTACTCTCAAGTTCTCTATTTAAGCGAACAGTGGCTTCACGGTTTTTTCTACAGTCAGCATTTTCTTTCAAAAGTTGAGACCGAGTCTTTTTCAAAGAGTCATAAATTGTTTTGTACACATTTTTTAAATTTTCAATTTCTTGTTCATAATTGAGCAATTGACACTTTAAGACTGCGTTCTCATCATCAAGATTTTCAACTTTTGATGACAAATTGTTTTCAAAACCCAGATTTTCTTTTTGGTGTTGTAAGGCTAATTCTAAATCAATGCTTTGAGCCTCACACCATTGAAGTTTCTGTTTTAGTTGAAAAATCTCTTTTGAAAGATTGTTTTGAACATCATCATTTTGTTTAATGATTCTCGCATTTTCATCTTTTAAAATCTCAATCTCGTGTCTCAACTTTTCATCCTCAGAATCATGGTCAGCAATGAGCAACGAATTACAAGACTCATAAATAGAACTCATGATCACCGAGATAATGTCAGAACTGAGAACATCTTCTAAGAGTCGATCTGCTTCATTTTGAAGAATTTTGTTTTGACGTTTTTGTTTGGAAATTGAATTTTCATTTTCTTTGAAAATGTTCATCATGGATGAAACTTCATTTTGTAGTTCCCATTCCCTGTGTGTTGCACAAAGACGCAAATGTTGGACATGAGGTAAAAACTGTTTTTGAAAAATTTGTCTCTGATCTCTTGCGTAAGCAGATTGAAATGTTGAAACAGTTATTTCAGAATTACGTTCAATTGCTTGTTCCAAAAATTTGATGTCTTCCATAAAAGTGTCAAGATACCGAAGTACAAGGCAACGTTTTGGTAATGGTTGAATTTCACCAGAGGGTGGTAAAGGGCCATTTATTTGTGCAATTGGTGTAACGGGACCAACATCAGAAGAAGATTCATGAATTTGCATAAGAGACCATGGTTGTTCAGTCTTTTCTTTTTGAGGAACAAAAGTGTCATTGATATGAGGCAATTTTGAATAATCAAAAGGTTTGTGAAATTTTATGTTGCTCATTTTTTATCGACTCTCTTCTTCCAGTTCAAGTTCTTCCTCACGATTATATACAACAACACGCACAATTGAATCATCAACAAGTTGTTCTGCACTATATAACTTTGGATTTTCCTCGAGTGCTCTGTGTAGAAAATGTGGTGTATCGTCACCAATAGCAAAACCATAGCCATTAGGATTTGATTTTACCATGAACTTTTGTATTGTTGTGACAGAATCACCATTTTTGTAAACAACATTTTGAAACTCTTTTAATTTACGTTCCAATTCAATGATTTCATCAAGGTATAAATCAATAGGTTTCCTGGACTATTGTTTATGGTCGAAAATATTAGCTTGACAGGCTGACATCTCATCTTTGGTTTTTAAAAGTTCAGAATTGAGATGATCAACTTGTTGTTTGTGCTCAAATTTTTCTTTTTCCAATTGAGAAAGCAAGTTATTATTGGAAACGACTAATTCACGTATTTGATGTTGTAACTCTTGTTCTTTAACATGTGCATTTTGAAACGCAATTTCAAAACTTAATTCTCTTTTAGCTTGTGTTTCAAAATTTGTGAGTTGTATTTTGCAGCACTCAAGATCCCTAGTCAATGATGCAATTTTCGCCTTTGAGTTTCTGTTAATGTCATTACATTTTTCGATTTGGGATTAGGAAGTCATAAGTAGGGTCATGAGATCTGGATCTGGATTGGACGAAGTTTCAATATGTTCAAGTTGATCAATGTTATTTTCCACAATTGGATAATCAAATGTAACAACGTATTTAATTTGATCATCAATCGGATCATCAAATATAACAGCGGGGTTAATTTGATCATCTTCTTGAAGAGATGACAATGAGTTATCTTGAATAAATTGCTCCTTGTCGGATGCAAATGCAGATGAAGATTGTATGAGACATATTTTTAGATCAGGTATCGGGGATGGACTGCCTGTGTAATAGATAGGTCCATTCAAAGTTTCACTCATGTGATGCTCCTACATTTTAGCCATAAACACAGCTGCAGTATTGGCCTCCAAATCTTCATATTCATCATCAGATGTAACATCTGCCATAAAACCTTGCAAAACAGCATTGAGATTACCCTCTTCATCTTCCATGTGGACAAGTGCGTCATCGGTTTCAGCATCAGTGTCAAAGCTTTGCGTTGAATCATAATCTTGATCTTCCAAATTTGCCACATCTTCAGCGTGTGCCATGAATGCCATGCTTGGTTCAATAAGGTCATCTTCATCATCAGTATCATCCATTGTCTTTAAGAAATCTGAAGTTGCAGTCATTATGCCTTTACCATTTTCAGTAGATACTTGGCCAAGTAGATACTTGGCCAAGCTTCACCAGATTTTGCAGTAGAGATTTGATGAAGCGAAAAGTGTACCGCTTTTAGGGGGTCATTTAAGCCCTAAATCGTATTTATTTGATCAAATATTGCCCTAAATCGTTCCTTTTGTCATTTTAGGTACTTTGGAGAAGAAATCTGGAAAATGAAGCATTTTGGACATTTTTGGAGCATAAAAGTGAAGAAAACGACAAAGTCTCCAAAGCTGCTGGAAAAGTACACGTGACGGCGTCAAGGATTGCTCCTGACGGCGTCACGGCTTGGCAAAAGAGGTGGATATGACAAATACACATGACGCGCCAGAAAGTTTTACAAAGGAAGTCTGACGGCGTCACCCTTTAAGGTGATCAAGGCCGTCACGGTTTAAGTTAAAGAGAGACGGCGTCAAGCACAATTGTGACGGCGTCAACACTTGACGCGCCAGAGTGGATTTTGGAGGATTAAAGAGGGACGGCGTCAGGAAGACCATCCGGGAACCCTAGCCGCGGCGAGGTGACGGCGTCACCTCCTACAACGTGACGCCGTCAGCCCCTAAATTCTATATATAGTTTTGCAATTTTTAGTCATTAGTGTGCAACTTTGTGAGGAGAAACCCTAAGACGAATTTTCTGCCATTTTTAAGGGTTTTATACCATTGGATCTCCCATGTTTAATTGAAGATAAGTAATCAATTAATCATTCAATATGTCTATGTGTTGTTTGATTATATCTTGTTCTTGTCTTTTAATTAACATGCTAGGCTAGATTTATCTTGTGTTTGCTTAGATCTAATGAAACCTAACTATTGATTATTGGTTGTTGGTGTGTTATTAATTGTATTGGATGATTGTTTATCGATGTTAGGCTTAAGAAAACTGGCTAACCTCCTATACGGTAACTTGCTTGAACGTCTTAAGAAACATGAACCAATGCGTACTAAGGTTTTTATGGCTGTATTTAATGCATGAGCGAATTCTAGTGATCCCATGTTAGGAGCTTCTTAGCCGGCTCGACATAGGAGTGAAGTAGGAGCTTGTAGAGTTGGGGAAGTACGTACGCCACCCCACGATTGGTATTAAGGAATGCACCCGTCATCCACGCAATTAATGCACACTAACCAACCGGTAAAAGATAGTTAGGGAGTAAGGAAATCTAAGTAAACACATTTCTCTCCATATAAGTTCCACAACCTTTTTATTTTCAGTCATTTTATTTTATTTGCAATTGTAGTTATTTGGGTTAGTTGACTAGCAACTAATTCCGCCCACTCCTTCAAACCCGAGATTTTACTTGCTTTCATAAAAAATTATAATAAATACAAAAAGAATCTTCCCTCACCCTTAGACCTATTAGAGTAGTTTTTCAATCCTAACGACACTATTCCCCTAGAGAACGATCAATCCCCCGGTACTTGCCACTACACTATACTACATCGGTCAGGTACACTGCCTGGTGGGGATTGCAAGCCTCTTGAGATCCCTCGAGAGGTAAAACCTGTTGTAAGGTCGCAAAAACACGCATCAAGTTTTTAGCGCCGCTGCCGGGGAGTAGTTATTGCTTAGGTTGAAATTTTATTTTTATTAGGTCTACTCACAAGATTCCTATCAAGTGAGATTTTTTCTTTTTATTTTGTAGCTTTCTCGTAGTCTATCTTTTCTTTGTGATTTTGTTTGTAATTTGCTTCAAATGGACTTTTCACTTAGACTTCTAAGATTGCAAGATATGGTTGAGTGGCTAGAACACCAAGGAGTTCAAAATACCTCATTTAGAGACACCTATGAATCATATGAGCCTTCACCAAGGATAGATTCTTATGAACAACCTCCATGTTTAGGATCTCATCTTAGTGAGGCCAATAGGAAAAGTGACCTAGTTTGCCAAGGAATTGTGGATAGAGCCGAAGCAATAAACCATAAGTTGGATGAAGCGCTAGGTTTGTTATCATCACTACCTAAGAAAACAATTGATGAGGATATAGGTGATCTTGACACGTGGAATGATGAGGTAAACACCATAAGCCCACAAAATACTCAACCATCATTTGAGGCACCCACACCGCCCGTGACTTACCCGGAAGAAGTAGAAGAGACTTTAGGAATCCCGATGGAGGTAGAACCCTTGGACCAAGCACAACTAGAGGATATAGGTTTGAACACTTTTAGTGATGACCTTACTCTTAGTTCTAGGGAATTTCCTAGTATTGATGAGCCGGAACCTCAACCTTTACACAACTTTTCATCCTTAGATTTACATCTAGGAGACAAAAGAGGAACCGACCCACCCATAAACCAATATTATCCGGGTAGTTTTAGGATGAAGGAAGCCATTCACTCACCCCCTTCACCTCACGTGGCATATTTCCACCCTAAGGGTGTGTATCGCTACTTCCACCCGCACTTAATCCTAAGTGTAGGGAAAACCTCCCCTATTCCCGTTAAATAAGGGTAGAGTCAGGCTCGTGACTCGAATAAAAACAAGCGCTTCTTGGGAGGCAACCCAAGCTTTATTTGTTTGTTTGTTTGTTTGTTTGTTTGTTTGTTTGATTTTATTTGTTTCCGTATGCAAGTTTAATTGTTATTGTTTGTGCTCATGTTTCAAAGTAAATTGTGAAAATGCTTTATTTTGTTTTTAACTTCGTCTTAACTACATATAAAGGTATTTTGCAAAAGATAAGTGTAAGGGAATCCAAATTTGTTTACAAGAACAAGATTGAACATGAATCACAACAATATTAAATGAGCATGCATACTAGTAATTGTTAGAGTCAAATGCTTGTATCGAGTCATAATGAATATTTTGCAGGATTTCCAGGAAGTGAGGCATAAGTTTTTCCAGAAATTTTCCGGAAACTAACCATAAAATTTCTGCAGGTCACTTCTGACGGCGTCAAGTGTAAAATTCTGGAAATTTTGCAAGTTTTGTTTTTCTACCGGAGTCATAAAGTTTTTGTTAAATCTTTAGTTTTATAAACTCCAGGAAATCTGCAAATATTCATTCTACAAGCATTATATCCTTAATCGTTTTGTTTTTATTTCTAAGTCTGGAATTACATCTAGTTGTGAGTTTTCTTTGTTCAGGTTGATGCTTTGGGTTTGTTGTGTTTGTTTTCTCAGGTTTAACAGGTTATATTGGACAAGAAGATGATTTATATTTCGGAAGGGAAGCTTTCAACGTTCATTTTCTTGGAGGAGGATTTAACCATGTTACCGGATTATCCACATCGAACGAATCAGGGGAGTATTTGTTTTCATTCTTTTACCTTATTTACTTTTACATCCTTTGACTGAACATTGGGGACAATGTTCATCTTAAGTGTAAGGGGAGGGTAAATGATGATACCTTAGAGAATACAATTGCACTTGATTTTTGTTTGTTTGATGGTAGATGTGTAATAAAACTGAGATAAATACTTGTTAGGGCAATTTTAGTGCCAAATTTAAAATTTTTTACAACATATAGGAGTGAAACTTTGATCTTAATGAGCGTCTCATGGATAGGAGTTATATGACTAGCACAAAACCGTACCACTAAAAAATTTTCCACCCCCAAATATGTGAGGTTCGCCCCTAGAATTGGTAGGAAAAGCATTTATGCTATGATGTGTGTACCGGTAGCACTTAGATTCTAGAACTTGCGTTAGGACCATTCCGAGGCCACAAGTGAGACTACATTCATGTAGTTAGATTTACTACATGATAAGAGGCATTAGGATTAACCCATTGTTTTACACCTGTGTTTTTGTTATAATTACATTGGCTACATTGGTCAAGTAATTCTCCCACACCCTTTGCGTTGTACTCATTTTTAGTACACGATACCCCTAGTACACCCCTCAGAGCCTATCTTTTCGTTTCTAACTTTAAGCATTTTACTTAAAGTAAGAATTTGTTTACACCCCACTTAAATGTACACCCAAATCGCCTTAGCCTACCTTGTATGCACTCATCTTTAGTGCATTATTGTTACAACATTTGTTTAAACCCCAAGTTAATTATCTAATTGATTTCATGGTTGCTAAGTCGAGTCATATCCTTGTACATATTGTTTTGGGATGATTGGGACTCATGGGTAAAGTACTAGTGTAATGGAGTAATGGGGAAGAACAACATTATTACCCCCATATGTGCTAAATATTTTAAAAGTACTCCAAGTGTTTCGATTATCTTAATTCGAGTCATTAGAATAGTTATTTGTGAAGTTATGTAAAAGTTCAAGTGTAAGGGGAATGCGACGCCCCTACGATGTATTATTTTGGATGGTAGGGCAAGAGTGTATGAAAAAAAAATTAAAAAAAAATAAAAAAAAAAAAAAAATCGAAAAAATCAAGAAAAATACAAAAAAATGAGAAAAAGAAAAGTAGAAAAAAACATACGGACTACCATCCTGTTTCATTTTATGTTTTTGTTATTTTGTTTTTAGCTTAAGTTGAGTCTAATCTTGGCTTAGCAACGCCATATTGTACATGTAATTAATCAAGATCTTTAACTCGCCACCAGTAAAATATCCCTTATCCAACAAATCCGTGTTTATCATATCCCTACACCTAACGTTATAACCCATTTAAAAGCCCTCTTTGATAGTTTATCTTAGGTGCTTACGCCTAGTGGAGGAGGTTTTTGATCCTTTCCCAAGCCTATGGTAATCTATTTGCTATGACAGGTAGTGAGAGATATTATCCATTTTCATTTATAAGATATACTTTTATGACACCTGAGAGATGTGAGTATCTAAACACACTTGTGAGGTGCTAGTTTGTAATCTCCGTGCTTATTATGATTAAAGTGGAACGACTATTTGTTGTAATTACTTTTATATTAGCGTTAAATGACCCCTAACTTGTATTTTGATTAGAATAAAAGCGCATTTGCTTGAGGACAAGCAAATCTCAAGTGTAAGGGTATTTGATGAAGCGAAAAGTGTACCGCTTTTAGGGGGTCATTTAAGCCCTAAATCGTATTTATTTGATCAAATATTGCCCTAAATCGTTCCTTTTGTCATTTTAGGTACTTTGGAGAAGAAATCTGGAAAAGGAAGCATTTTGGACGTTTTTGGAGCATAAAAGTGAAGAAAATGACAAAGTCTCCAAAGCTGTTGGAAAAGTACACGTGACGGCGTCAAGGATTGCTCCTGACGGCGTCACAGCTTGGCAAAAGAGGTGGATATGACAAATACACATGACGCGCCAGAAAGTTTTACAAAGGAAGTCTGACGGCGTCACCCTTTAAGGTGATCAAGGCCGTCACGGTTTAAGTTAAAGAGAGACGGCGTCAAGCACAATTGTGACGGCGTCAACACTTGACGCGCCATAGTGGATTTTGGAGGATTAAAGAGGGACGGCGTCAGGAAGACCATCCGGGAACCCTAGCCGCGGCGAGGTGACGGCGTCACCTCCTACAACGTGACGCCGTCAGCCCCTAAATTCTATATATAGTTTTGCAATTTTTAGTCATTAGTGTGCAACTTTGTGAGGAGAAACCCTAAGACGAATTTTCTGCCATTTTTAAGGGTTTTATACCCTTGGATCTCCCATGTTTAATTGAAGATAAGTAATCAATTAATCATTCAATATGTCTATGTGTTGTTTGATTATATCTTGTTCTTGTCTTTTAATTAACATGCTAGGCTAGATTTATCTTGTGTTTGCTTAGATCTAATGAAACCTAACTATTGATTATTGGTTGTTGGTGTGTTATTAATTGTATTGGATGATTGTTTATCGATGTTAGGCTTAAGAAAACTGGCTAACCTCCTATACGGTAACTTGCTTGAACGTCTTAAAAAACATGAACCAATGCGTACTAAGGTTTTTATGGCTGTATTTAATGCATGAGCGAATTCTAGTGATCCCATGTTAGGAGCTTCTTAGCCGGCTCGACATAGGAGTGAAGTAGGAGCTTGTAGAGTTGGGGAAGTACGTACGCCACCCCACGATTGGTATTAAGGAATGCACCCGTCATCCACGCAATTAATGCACACTAATCAACCGGTAAAAGATAGTTAGGGAGTAAGGAAATCTAAGTAAACACATTTCTCTCCATATAAGTTCCACAACCTTTTTATTTTCAGTCATTTTATTTTATTTGCAATTGTAGTTATTTGGGTTAGTTGACTAGCAACTAATTCCGCCCACTCCTTCAAACCCGAGATTTTACTTGCTTTCATAAAAAATTATAAAAAATACAAAAAGAATCTTCCCTCACCCTTAGACCTATTAGAGTAGTTTTTCAATCCTAACGACACTATTCCCCTAGAGAACGATCAATCCCCCGGTACTTGCCACTACACTATACTACATCGATTAGGTACACTGCCTGGTGGGGATTGCAAGCCTCTTGAGATCCCTCGAGAGGTAAAACCTGTTTTAAGGTCGCAAAACCACGCATCAAGATTGCATATGACCATTTAATGTTGCAGGATGGTATCGTGGAATGAAGATAGGCTCAGGTGCATTTGTAGGATTGAAGAATAGACCATTCGGAGTGTAAATTAAGGATCCATGGTCAACAGCTTGGGATGGTGGAGCAAGGAGAATGGTCTGTATTAGATACATATTCAGACAGGATTTAAGAGTCTGTTGCATTCTGATGTGATGACGTTCTTCTACACAATGCATAGATTCAAGATTATTCCACATGTCATGAGCACTGGCTGGATAGTCCATATTCATGTAAATTGAATTGGGAAGAACTAACGTGATGAAGAATGCGGCCTGTTTATCAGTAGTGTACTGAGCAAGTTCAGTAGGATTCAAATCTTTAGCACTTTGTAGTCTTATGATCCCTAGTTTGACTGAGTCAGAAAGAAATTTCATTTTGTATGGACCATCTCGGATGGATTTAAGCATGAGATCTGAGTCAGAATGATATGTAAGCCATAGCTTAAATCTCAGTCTCCAGTCAGTGTATGTTCCTGGGAGTAACATGGGAGGTCTTGATTCATTGCCATAGAGTAGGACATCATGAATGTTAGACATTTGGATTATGGATCTGTGAACTTGTTGTTGTGGATACGGTTGTTGCAGAGAATATTGTTGTTGCTGAGGATACTGCTGTTGTTGAGGGAAGAAGTATGGTGATTGAGACATTGTTAAACTTGTGTAGGTGAATGGATCTTGTAAAAGGTTGAGAAGTGTGATGAGTTGTCAAAAAATAAGTCCCTTGTTCGAAAGTTTGTGTATTTCCCTTGTTCTAAAGTTCCTGGAAAGGCTTGTTTGAAAAATCTATGAATTGCTTGTTCAAAAACTGTATGAGTCCCATGTTCAAAATTTTCTTGAATTCCTTGTTCGAAACTTGTCTACTTTGTTCAAAAATTTTGGTGTTCGAAACTTGTAAACTTTGTTCGAAAATTTCTTCGTTCGAAACTTTGAACTGTTGTTCGAAAGTTTTTAAACTTTCAAAGTAAACTTTCAAATTTATACAAATTAGAAAAATTCCCAAGTGTCGAAGTGTTTTTCTAACTTATACAAGGAAGAGAAACACTGAGTAATCCAAAAATCCTGATGATACGAGGTGGAGTGCATGTTCGAAAATTAAGGGTTTGAGGAGCTAGTTCAAAAAAAGAGGGTTTTCTTGCTAGTTCGAAATTTTGACAGTTTTTTGAAAACGATTAAAGCACAATAAAAACAGATTTTAAATCCAAGATTCTTGTACAACTAACCATAAAAACACTAAAACTAAACGAAAGTTGCAAACTTTGGAGTTATTAAGATATAGAAAGCTAGTCCGAAATATGGTAGAACTAATAAAGTACGATTTAAAAAAAACTTTACTTTTAAAGAAAAAGTTTAAAACTTTCTTGTTCTAAGAGGTTTATAACACTAGTTTGTAATCAAAAGAGTGTTAAAAAAACCAAGAAACAAACAAGAAATGATCAAAACTCTTTAAAAATTCGAGTAGAAATTAAACTTTTATGCTCGAAATCAACACAAAACCACTTCACACCTTCTTCTAACGATTGATACCACTTGTTAGGTCACCATAATATAAGAACACAAGTATAGAAATGAGATAGAGATGAGAGGTGGATGATTACTACAATATGAAAGATAAATGGACAAAGGTTTAGTATAGATAATGAAATAACCAACAATAATAATGTATGTTACATGTTGTATTTATAGGAGACGGAACTAGGGCATCACTCCTTCTTCCCTTCCAATTACACGAATGGGCTTTGTCATAGGCTCATGGGCTTACTTCATAAGCCTAGACATAATAACTAACTTATAAGCCTTAAAACTATGCAACCTATTACATGATTAATATGACCAAGACTTGATACTAGTTAAACGTATTCCCAACAAAAACTATGATAAGTATGTGTTGTATGCTTACAAGGAAGAGATGGAAGAAAAAGGGTGACAATACTTAGTTTGCATGAGCCATGATTGGCTTGTGCTTTGTTGGTGGTCAGCCACTATGTCACACCCCCAAAATCAGGTCCAGCGGAAGCTTACACATCACTGGGGTGCAACTCAATTGGTATCATAACACAAGTGTAAAGAACGGTTTTCACATCAATCATTTAGAATATATTTGAGAAGTCAAAAGTGTTAAATTTACATTATGAAAAGTGGTGCGGAAGTTGGCCCATAAAATAAGTTAAGCGGTCCCAAATGTTTTATCAGAGTCTTCTATGACCATGCCATGCCCTGCCAAAAGCCTCCAGTAGCGTGTTATTGCTTAGTTCCTGAAAATACATGCTAAAGTGTCAACACGAGGTTGGTGAGTTCATAGAGTTTGTTAACAAATAAAGTATTTGAAATAAGATTTTCCCAGCAAAGGCATTGTAAATCCACTCAGTTGCAAATCCCGCCCATAACAAAACTTGCAACCTGTGTGTTCACAACCCACTGCTAACATATAGTAAAAGTAAGGCATGAGTGTATACGAGGTGCGTTCTATAACACTAGAAGACCTTATGCTGCTCACTAAGAGACTTATGTTCGGCTACCCCAAGTAATAGATACTTAGGTCCGTGATATGTTCTGTACGGCTACCCCAAGTGTTAGATACTTTGGTCCGTGATATGTTCTGTACGGCTACCCCAAGTGTTAGATACTTAGGTCCGTGATATGTTCTGTATGGCTACCCCAAGTGTTAGATACTTAGGTCCGTGATATGCTTTCAAGAATAACGCAAATAAGTTTAACACAATCATGTATGTATGTAAGTAAGCAGTTTAAGCATGTATCTCCCCCAAAAAGTTCAAAACGTATAAAGTAGGGGCTATGAAACTCACCTGATATGATAGCACAATGATCACAATGTATAAGATGAAAATGAGGCTCGGTCTCTAACCGCGACCTATTATGAATGATATGATCTAGCGTAAGCAATGATACAATGCTACACATGCAAATACGTATGTTAACGATACCACTCGTTAGTTTTGAAAATACTGTTTATCGTCGAAAACTACATTTTTGACGTCTCGGCGAGTTATGAACTACTTTTCGTGTAAATATGTTGAAACGGTACTCCACGATCCTTGTTTGGTGTTTTATCGGTTAATATAATGTTTTCGTCGCAAAATAACACTTTTTATAACTTGTGAAAATATGACCAAACGGCCTCGCAAAACTAGTCACAAAATATTGTACGTTAAGAGTTAGGAATAGAACTTGACGTTTTTGAAATCCTTGTAACATAATCTCAATGTCGACTCATTTGACTTTTGATCATACGCGCCTCGATCATATAGAAAATCGGCCATGAACTTAGTGACTTGCTAGTTTTACACTTAGAAAATATATGTGTTGTAATGCTGTCAAAATAAGTATAGTTCGTCGGCTTTTCAAAAATTCATATCTCGGTCGTTACAAGTCCGTTTTCAACGTTCTTTATATCCATGCGCTCGTCATAACATGAACTAACATATTTTCAGTAGCTCGGCCCTCCTAGATCACGTCTAACGCCTCGTTTTGTCCCTTGAAGTTCGGCAATCAGCATGCATTTTCTGAAAATAATAGTTTTTGTCTTCTAACTTTAAAAAATCATATCTCCTTCGTTATAGACTCGTTTTTGTTCATTCCGGCGGCCATAGTTTCATTTTTGAATGTATTTTCTAAATCTTTGGTCCAAAGTTACACCCTAGCCCCTGAGTTTCCCACGTTTTGCAATTAGGGACAGCAACTTTCTAATAGTGTCTAAAAATGAATTTTCTAGTTTATAACTTGTTCAAGTCCACTCCAATCAACTTCAAAACAACCCTTAATCTACCATACACCTTCTCAAAGGGTCATGGGGTCCTAAACATCCTAAACTATAGTGGTTTTCATGAGGATGTTAGTGAAAGTTATAGATCTAGTGATTAGGGATAGTTTTAAAAAGAAATGGTACCATTAACATAGGTATCTTGCATTTTTAACTAAAACCTCTTGAAAATACATGATCACATAGATCAAATGAAACGAAAACATGAAAAATAAATGTTCTTGAAGTTACTTACAATATAGTTGAAGATTAAAGAGATTTGGATGATAACTTTGGGGTTTTTATTGCAAAACCCTAACAAAGATCATGTAATGGACTAGTAAATTACTTGTACTCAAAAATTTTATGGTTCTTCCTTCTTGTTCTTGTTGTGCCGTGAGAATGGAGAGACAAAAGAGATGAGTTTGTGATTTTTTTGTGAAAAAGAAGCTAGTTTAGGCTTTATATAGTCCAAGGGCATTTTGGTAATTTCAATGAAAGGGTATAATGGTAATTTCACTATATTTTCGAAATATCTAGATATTTTTGAGAAAATATCTAGATATTTTAGGTTGGATATTTATCTTTGACATACGGAGTGGGTTTTGGTCCCGTTAATTGCTAACTGTAAGTCGTAAAGTCACAAAACTTAAAACCGGGTATCCTAAAATTCCTAAATTCATGAAAATGTCACGGAAGGTGGAAAACATATAATTCTCTTGTTGGTAATGTTGTTTGGACATATCGGGATGCCTAAATGATGTTTAAACCTTAAGGTAAATCTCGGACACGGTTTCGTGATTCTTGCAGAAATTATCCGACGAGTGCCAAAATCTCGGGTTATCATTAAAATAGTTTAACTTACGAGAATATGAAATAAAAATTTTGGAATGAATAGTGCCAGTGAATAGTAAAAATGAATAGTAACTCGTGAATAGTAAATTGTCGAGGTTCGGAAAAATGGCCTGGAATTACGAGTTGTGACACACTATCACAAGGGAGGGAGTGAGTGGGTATTTTGTGTATTTATTTTGCTTTTGTGCTAGTATAGTGAGCTACGGAGTGATTTAAGGGCCAACAGAGTTAAACCAGTATCGTTTTATGCATAGTTTGTAAAAATAAATTTCATAAAGGTAATATTTTCATAAAAATATCACATTTAACTTAAAATGACATCATTTGATGTTTCATAAATTTACCGAGCCTTCCAGAGTGTTATAACGTAGTTAAAACTTAAAACGCGAGCCGAAAACGCGAAAAACGTAAAAAGTGCAAAGTTTCCGTAATTATGGAAAAAATAACAATATGACTTTTAAACACCTTCTTTATCATATGATCATAATGCTTCTAACTTTTATTTTGTTGTAAGCATACTCCCGAAGTGATCCTCCAAAGCAAGCCTAGAGATCTTGCATCCTTACCTACTGAAGTGATCCTCCAAAGCAAGCTTAGAGATCTTGCATCCTCATCCACCACAACCATACATACATGAATATCCATCACAACAAGCTTAGGGACCTTGTGATCTTCATTGAAGGCTTTCAATTAAAGGAAGTTCATTTAGTTTAGTCATTCATATCCATTAGACACATTGTCTTGGATTTTCTCTTGTATCTTTTTGTATCTCTAACTAAATTAGATGGTTTATGTGTTTGTGCTATAAAACACAAGGTTTGTTATGTTAGGCCACAAAACATAACGGGTGTCATAGATGTGTTGTGTAGAATGGTGTAGTAGGGCGTTGGTCCCTCATGATTTGTTGTGTTGATCGGGTAGTGGTTCCTCCTTTATAATGGAACCCGGTATCTAGCCTTGTACCGGATAAAGTGTAGGCGATGAAGGTTTGGCTCTACCTCGTGGAAAAGCTCGGTATCTAGCCTTGTACCGGATAAAGTATAGGCGACGTCATGTTGGTTTGGTCTGCTGTGTTAAGGACCCGGTATTTAGCTTTGTATTGGATAAAGTTTAAGCTATGTTGTGTAAGGTTTCTCCGTCGAGAATGGAGCTTGTTGATCTAGTGAACTAACTCTCGAGTTGGATACTCGGGGAGTGGAGTAGGGCGAAGAGGAGCTTCATGACCGAACCACTATAAATCCTCATGTTGGTTTGCTTATTTTTCTTACTTATCGCTTTACTTTTATTCTTGCTTTATATTGTTGATTGTCTTTGTATTGACACTTTACATATTACGTCAAGCTTAATCGGCAATTTGTCATAAGGATGTTTTTAGAAAAGAAATATAAACCCGACTAATAATGGCGAAACTTGATTTATACTATATTTGATAGAAAAGTTTTTAAGTTTGAAATGGAAACGTATTCACCCCCTCCCCCCTCTACCGTGTCCATATCGTTTCCACAATTGGTATCAGAGTGGGTTGGCTCTAGTTTTAAAACAAATGATTTTTTTAAAAAGAGTAAGGTCCTTGTATCAAATTTTCGGTGAAGTCAAGCATAATATGAAAAGTGTTTTGTTGATTTTTTTTTTCTTTGAAGTTTTGTTGTTAGATATCTTGTTATTCAAGCTTGAATAAAGATTAAAATGGGTAATATAAGTTCACTAAAAAGTCTACAAAGGTTAAACCTTTTCTTCAGGTCAAAATATGTGTTTTGGTGAATCTGTGTCAGATCCGCGGATCCCTTTGTTATCAAACGACAGATCCCTTTTCGAAGGGATCCGGTGGATCCGTCTGCACAGAGGACAGTTTTTGATAAACTTCACATAACTAATTAACCGTAAGTCCGTAGAAGTCGTGCCACCTATCGTTTTAAAGGTATTTGAGTCTACTTTCAAATAAAAAGAATTTCATAAACTGATTCAAAATGAAAATTTACATAATCTTTATTTTGTAATAGAAAGTCATTTTTCAGTCATAACATTTGCACAAACTTTTGGTCTATTTGGAGACGGATGTCTTCATCTTTGAATATTAGTGGCTTTCTTTTGAAACTAAGGTTTTCGTCATATTTATAAATATAAGGGAAAACTAATCAAGCTTGGTATACATGTTTATATTTAACACAAAGCGATGAAAAGAACTTTCGTATGCTATGCTAAATGATTAATTGGTTTACCTTGCATTACTTGATCATATGCTTATCTCAAATAGTTTTGTGGTTGTTTGTTTATGTAACATATGTGGCTTCCTTACCTTGCTAGTCATTCGCTTGTTTGACAATCAATGTGCTATTTGAAGGAGTGTTTGGGATAACATCAAGTTATGTTGAAAATGTTATTTTCTTAAATGCTTGGATAAGTCATATTTGTTGAATAATGTTTAAAACATGTAATATGCTATATGACATCTTATTGAGTTTTTTATTTGTGCAACATAAATATACTATGTGCTTATAGGTTACTTGATTTCTTGATTTCATCTTTTCTTGTGTTGTTCTCTGAAACGACAAGAATGTACATCGGATCATAGCTCACACTTGTGTTGATGATATACTTTCCCGTCTTCTTCTCCATGATCACATTCCAAGCTTTATAGTAGGATTGACAACTTGATTGCTTCATCCGAAATACTCAAGTAGATTATTTTGCAACGCAAATATAATTGGTCATATCCGAAAATCCAAACTCAAGCTTCCCAATAACATAATTTGAACTCCACATCCCACACTCTATATTAAAACATATTGTTTGCTTCCGTCTTTAACTCTAAAAATCATCACACCAATTTATAAACCTTTTAACATAACATCCTCATCACCTTAGTTGTTATACATTTGCTTAAGGTATGATATTAATATAACAAAGCAAAGTATCATCATTGTTACTCTTCGATAGGCCATTGTAGGAATATAAATTTTCCTAACTGGAGAATGAATATTGGAGAACTTATTGCACTAGAAACTCAATTTGACCTAACGGTTGAATTGCTTCCTGATAAAAGTTGAGTATGTGGAATCACCCGTAAAAATGGTCGTGTTTAGCCTTAATTGAGAACCACTAGTAATAGTCTCAAATTCATTCTCTCACTTGAAAAATCTCTACTCCTATGCTCCTAAAGTAAGTTTACAATGGCAATACTTTGCGTTGTCTTAGGATTACTAATCAAACAAGTAGTAAAATTGATTTTTCTTTTGTTAGTCAATCACAACCACTTGCCTCATCAAGCAATTATATTGCTTTGATCGAGATGAGATACATGACTTCAAGGATGTGTTCATTGTATGCTAATAACCATCCGTAATTAGCTCATTGCCTTCATTAAACCGAAACAACTTTCTAAGCAATCTACTTCCTTATCTTCTTTTGTTAAACTCATTATGTTGAATGTCCACCAATTATGGAGGAGGGAAATTCATTCACATAATTATCTTTTAAGAACGCATATACATGTGTCTCTTACTCTTCTAAACACATAGGTAAACATCTCTTAGCTAAAACCAACTCACAAAACTGCACTTGCTTCAAGCCTTTCTAATTTAGCACTTCATCAATACTTCTTTAAAAGAAGAACACATCATGAGTTTGACAACCCCTTTACCTCCTACCTTACAAAATGCTCTCTTCAATAATCTTGAAGATTTACCAACTTTACCATCCATCATCTCTTTAGAACACCTAGCTAAACAACCTCCACCGATCTCCAACATCATGGATGTTGATCACTCTCTACCAAAATTTCCACCAAACCTTTCGCAACCAACTTGGATGGATGAATCTCTACCACCTCTTCCTCACAATATCTTTTGCGAACATTGCCAAAGCTCTAGGGATCTAACCATAAAAATTAAGGATGAAATATGATTCATTCTAAACCACCTTAGAAGAACTACTTAAACAACTCCACCTTCTAGATCTTAACGAAGCCTAGGATTGTCCTAAACTAGCACGTCACAACTCTATTGTCTAGAACACTATCACATATCCTCTTATCTCTTAACACATACCTTACACGCCATTGTTAGTGCACACGATGTACTAATTTAGACCATCTCTTTCAACACTTACTATTATGAAAACTTGTTTGAGTTTTGATAGGTGTAAGTTACTTTTGAGAACCCTCTGTTTTGTTTTTGTTCTCAGACGTCGGATCCATTTAGGATAACCTGTCGGATCCCTTCTTGAAAGGATTCGGAGGAACCAGCTTAACAGAATCATAGCTTCTACCCTTCTACCTCAATCTCACCTTCCAGGCCTCATTAGAATAAATTGCTTAAACTCTATTAAGCACTATGGAGCTATCCTCAACCTCATTAGCTCCCACATATTCTTGTGGATGACTTAGGAATCTTCTAAGATGTTTATGAATTATCATTCCTCAAATACTCACCATTCTTCCACTCCAGTGCTTACACCTTCCTTCCCTCACCTTACTTCACTTATTCTCACATTTCTTACATTTATTTTAAATTTTCTCTACCCACTATCCTCTCAAAATGATCCAAAATCAATTTTTTAATTTTCATAAATTTTGAGATTTTCTCTATTAATTTTCTCTCCTCGCCTACTAATCCTCATATCTAAAGAAAACTTCTTGAGTTATCTAAATCTTACTTAATCTTTTATTAGTCTGCTTTACTTTCTACTTCTCTATAAAGCCAATCATTAGTCTCCTCTTATCATGAGTTTTATGCTCTTAGGACTCTTCACCATTTAAAATAGTCCCTATCACTCATATATCCAACTTACATAGGGTAGGAGCACTCAAATACACACCAATCCTATATTTCATTGTCTCAATTATCCGGATCCCTTAGCTAGTGCTAGCCGGATCCCTTTTAAGAAGGATCCGGTGGATCCGGCAAGCAGAGCAGTTAAAATAAACAGACTCTTATAATCTTCCTTTCTCCACTCAAACACTAGCTCAACACATAGGATTATCAGTCTCTTTTAAGGCCTTGTTCTATAGTCTTTTTCTTTAAAGCTTGTTGTGACATTCATGGAAGAAGAAACTTTTTATGTTTATGTGTTCCGTGTATGTAACTATTTATGTGTTCTCTTTTCCATGATATTATGTGAACAATTTCTTTGTTTGTACTAATTGATATAATTGTTTTCCTTTTGTACTAACTCATTTGGATTTGTGTAGGTTGACAATGGTCGATTTCATTATCAAGTCAAGTTGTGCTCATTCGCACATTTATCATATTCCTCATCTTGCATCATCCTCACCATCTTCCTTCACTTCTTACACTACTACAAAGTCATCATCATGTCTACCACCACAACTCCATTCTATCACTTTCTTCTCTTAAACCAACTTCTTCTAAACCTACACCCTAAAACACTCCTATATCTACACAACCTACTTGTGTCAACCAAATCCTACTATTATCTAACTACCACTACAATCCATGGTCGTTGAACCATCTTCCTCAAACATCTATGTTGTCAAAAGTCAAGTGAATTTCGTATGAAATGCGTCTCAAATATATTCTTTCTACAACCTTACAACCTCTAAACTAACCACGATGATGCAAGTAGTAGGATTATTTTCTTTTTGACACTAATCTTTTCTTTGTAGGTTCTTCTTGACACCCTCGAGCAAGGGGGAACTCCCGTCAAGCATCTATAGAGTGCATCATCCAAGGACGAATATAGTTTTGCACTAATTTTTGTTTTGCAGATTTTCAAAAACACATTTGGAGAACTTGACGCCCTCAATAAGGGGGAGCTTTCGTCAATGCCAAATCATTACAAAATTTTGCAATACTTTCCCCTTAGCCTTCTTAAAACACTTGACGCCCTCACTAAGGGGGAGCACTCGTCAAGGGGGAGCAATGACGCATCACTTTACATCTCATTTATCCTTCTAATCTCTGTCATTCTAATTCTTCTTTCTCTTTTAACCGTCACCCCTTTTAGACATATCTTCTCTCTATGTTCTAATCTCTCTAACATCAGATCTAATGATCTTTCTATGTAGTTTTTCTTTGTGATACTCTAGGTTCCTTCAAGACGAGATCACGTTTCTTTCATTCAAGTCTTCCAAGCTTCAAGAGAAGTGTTGCTAGGCTTAGTGGAGCAATAAGGGGTTTTCTATTTAACTTCACTAGGGATGATGCAAGCTCGCCTTCTTAGGGAAAAACCAAGTCTAATTCCAAGAGCACACCCTTTTTGTTTTGACAAAAGGGGGAGAAGAGTGTAAACGGAGAAGGTAATGTAAAAGAAGTACGGACACAAGTAACTTTAACATTTTACCTATCTATTACGTTTACATATATTTTGTCATCATCAAAAAGGGGGAGATTGTTAGTGCAAATATAATGATATTTAATCTATACAGTCTCGTTTGTTTTGATTGATAACAAATCATATAACTTGTAATACATAACGTAAAATGTACAAGTTACTCGTAATCATAACTCTCGACGCCTCAAGTCCTTGTATGCTACAACATAGGTTCGTACATGTTTGTTATGTTGCGTTATGATCAAAACCCCAATAAACCATTAAACACATCTAGTAAAATAGTTTATATAAAATCAAAACCATTTTTATGAAACACTTTTAAGTAATATTTATTACTTACATTTTCATAAAATACATTCTTTAGAATCAACTAGTTAAATGCAATATACTAGTAAAATGGCTTGGACTATCCATAACCCAAAACCCATGACCCATAACCCATGTGCATTAATGTGCATTACATCATGCATGACATCACAATGGGTAAAACCCATGACCCATGACCAAAAGTCCATAACCCAAGACCCAAGATGTCTTTGACATCATGCATGACATCACATAACCCATGGACCATAACCCATAACCCATGACCCATTGCCCATGACCCATAACCCAAATAAAGAGGAGCGTCACCGGATCCCTTGGTTTACAAGGGCTAGATCCCTTTCAAAGGGATCCGGGTGAATAGTAAACATCTTCCTCTTTTGTCTATAAATAGCAAACCATTTCTCACCATTTAGACACACATTTTACACACTTTCTCTCCACCATTTCTAACACATTTAGATTAGTAGGAAAACATGTAAAACACCTTATTTCTCATATGATCATAATGCTTCTAACTTTCATTTTGTTGTAAGCATACTCCCGAAGTGATCCTCCAAAGCAAGCCTAGAGATCTTGCATCCTTACCTACTGAAGTGATCCTCCAAAGCAAGCTTAGAGATCTTGCATCCTCATCCACCACAACCATACATACATGAAGATCTATCACAACAAGATTAGGGAACTTGTGATCTTCATTGAAGGCTTTCTATTAAAGGAAGTTCATTTAGTTTATTCATTCATATCCATTTAGGAAGTCCCTCTATGAGGGCTTGGTTTGGGTATACCCAGGTTCAAGTCTGAGGGGGCAGGGTTTACCCCTATTAATCGTCGTGCCTTCGGGCGGATTAGTAGGGGGTTTTCCCCCCATCGGGTATTTGAATAGGCATTCCTACTTCGAGGGAGCTTTCTAGCGCGGGCCCGGTTAAGACAACGTAAGCTAGACCTCCCGATGTCGAATCGCGACACGAAGTTTTAACGAAATTCACCTTTCAAAAAAAATACCTATTAGACACATTGTCTTGGATTTTCTCTTGTATCTTCTTCTTGTATCTCTAACTAGATTAGATGGTTTATGTGTTTGTTCCATAAAACACAAGGTTTCTTATGTTGGGCCACAAAACATAACGGGTGTCCTAGATGTGTTGTGTAGATTGGTGTAGTAGGGCGTTGGTCCTCATGATGTGTTTTGTTGATCGGGTAGTGGTTCCTCCTTTGTAATAGAACCTGGTATCTAGCCTTGTACCGGATAAAGTGTAGGCGACGAAGGTTTGGCTCTACCTCGTGGAAGAGCTTGGTATTTAGCCTTGTACCGGATAAAATGTAGGTGACGTCGTGTTGGTTTGGTCCACCGTGTTAAGGACCCGGTATTTAGCTTTGTACCGGATAAAGTGTAAGCTATGTTGTGTAAGGTTTCTCCGCCGAGAATGGAGCTTGTTGATCTAGTGAAGTAACTCTCGAGTTGGATACTTGGGGAGTGGATTAGGGCGAAGAGGAGCTTCGTGACCGAACCACTATAAATCCTCGTGTTGGTTTGCGTATCCTTCTTACTTATCGCTTTACTTTTATTCTTGCTTTATATTGTTGATTGTCTTTGTGTTGACACTTTACATATTACGTCAAGCTTGATCGGTAATTTGTCATAAATATGTTTTTAAAAAAGAAATACAAACCGGACTAATAATGGCAAAACTTGATTTATACTATATTTGATACAAAAGTTTTTAAGTTTGAAACAGAAACGTATTCACCCCCCTCTACCGTTTCCATATTCTTTCCACAATATAAGTTGTTAATAGAGTAACTTTTTGTACAATAAGGAAGGCATGAGATACTAGCCTTGTGAGAAGCAAAACGTGCGTGTATACATAAGAAATGGTCAAACAAAATTTCATGAATGTTGGCTGCTTTGGATGGCAATTCTAGTTGCAACCACCAACCAATAAGCCCTACTTTTTGGGCATGATTAAGATCATCCTAAATTATTTGATGTGGTGATCTCGACACTACATATATTAAGATCGTTGTTGACGTTTCTTAATATATATAAGGAAATAGACAAAATAAACACACACAACACACACATGAAAGCACATTTCAAGTTATTGCCATTATGTTCCTGTTTTTACACCTTGACATCTCGAGTTTTTCGCTTTCCCATTGATATTGTGTTGGGTTCGTATGCTGAATGAAAAACAACACGAGTCTGCATTAATCCTGGGGATTTACGTATGGAGGCTCGCATCGTATAAAGCACATATAAATCCTTTAAGGACAAAGAACCTCTTCCCGTGCTAGACTCTTTAAACGAGTCCGTTCGTGTTCTGTAAAAAAGAAAGCAAGTCTGTTGGACTTACTCCGGCCTATTATGATACTAAAGTGCACCCTAACAGGTTACATCCTCAATTACTTGTATGGTCTTTATTGTTTGTAGTCAATGAATTATACGTTTGTAAGTTATCTCTTCGATTACGTTTCTACAACACATGAAGGCAAGACTGTCAGATCCTACTAAGGATCGTTTTTGTCTTTGTAAGATCGGATCGAGATTGAAAGATCATACTTAAATGTTAAAATATCTTATATGTCTAATAATTCATATTCAAACCTGATTGTATACCAAATTCTTGAAGAAAGAAGAGTTCTCAAAGTTATAATAATGTGAAAATACAATGCGTAATGGTTTAAAATGCTAAACTATATAGTCGGTGATAAAAAAAATAGTGAATCTTTTAATCTAAATATCTATATATTTTACTCATAGAAAACATTTATAATTATTGATTCGTCGCAAAGCGCGTATATAAATAATATGCAGACGGATACACGTGAATAAAGACAAATCAACCCTTTAGGAAAAATGCTAACTTGCAAAAACTCACGTTGTGATATGTGTACCAGGTAAGTGATTACCCGGGTCGTGTCCCAACGAGGTGTGAATGGACGATCGTGTAAGGTTCGAGATTAAAATGACTGATGATTGTGATATGGATTTTTTGGTTTCTTTTCTAATTTTAACAAATAAAAAGTAAATATAAAGGATTAACACTAAAATTATGAAATAATAATTAAAACTAACTTAAAAGGCAATTAAAATGGTTACCTAAGGCTTACGTAATCAAAAACGTAAAAGAAAACTAGAAACGATCACGTACCAGGAGAATCCCGAGCCTAAACGTGAAATTTATGAAATACTAACTCTACGGGTACAATTATATTTTTCCTAGGTTCTATTTAATAAAAGAAAATTTTAGAAATTAAAATTATATTTTTCTGATTAATATTTAATTTACTATGAATTAAAAACTATTTTCAACTAATTAATTGATTAAAAATATTAAAATTGTTAAGAAAATTATGAAACTTTTTTCTAAAATACCTTATATGAATACAGAGCTAAGAAAAATAAAAAGGTGGTGCTAGCTTACTGGAATAAGCTACAAATAAGCTAATTAGCTAGAATAAGCAAAACAGACAAGGAAGCTTAAATATAACTGGAATGCAAATATAAACGAAAAAGACCCAAGGGCAAAACGGTAGTTAGTGTGTGTGGTGAGCTGGGTAGCCAGGGTTCGAATCCCAGCACTAACTTTTTTTTGCTGACTTATTTTTTTTTTCTAAATTTCTTTTTACTAACTTATTATTAAGCTATATAATGACAACTTTTAAAAAGGAACTTATTTTAAATATGGCTGAATAAGCTTCTAATAAGCTCAAAAGCAAAACTAGGTCTGCTGATTTGCAAAGAGAGCAGGGCAAAAAAGGCAGTTTTCAAGCCCCTAAAAAGCTGTAAAATAAAATTCTTAAAAATCTATAAAAAATAGTACTAGATAGACAAGCTACCCAACTATATGCGTGCCAAATTTCAGCTAATAACTACTTAAGATAAAGAAATGAAAAATAAAAGAAATTTGATGCAGATCATAAAATTCGAAAAATGTAGCTGCTATGCAAGTTTTGAACCAAAACTAGCCTAGGCCTAAGGGAACTTAACCAACTCTTTTGTGTTCACTAAATGGACTTAAGGGACTACAGAAATGCTAGAGACAAGGTCCAAATGAGCTTGTGGCTGCTTATGGCTTATTATGACAGTCCATGGCCTAGCATTGACATAGTCAATCCAAAACCATGAAAACTATCAAATTGACTCTAAAAATGATACAAACAGCTTATTTCTACTAACTTAAGCAGGTTTAAAGTTGACAAATGTGCAAGTGAACAGTGGCTAACCCAAATGACCCATTTTCAGTCTTTGAACCAAACACTCCTTAATGTGAGGCTGTCAAACCTTTAACACTAGGAGAGGATGATTTAAGCCAGGGAATGAGACCACCAAGGTTTAAGTAACTAAGTTAAAGTAAATTAAGAGCTTTTAAACAGAAATTAAGTACTCCTATAAGCTAAACTACTTATTGCTATTTTTGGCTTTTTTTAGTGTTTTTTAAGTAAAATGAAACAAAGGCTATTAAAAACTGATAATAAAGATTAAATATACTTAAGAACTATTAATAAGCAGAAAATGACAATAATAAGCTAGAATTAAGATATAGCACAGTAAAGATAGAAAATAAAGCAAAACTAGAAAATGGCTTACAACTGAATTGGAATATGAAACCAAGAAAAGTGATCAGAGACAAGCCTAGCTTGTCATAACCAAGCTATCAACCCAATCAAACCTTCCAGAACAGCTTATTCCACTCAACTGCTTATTATGGCTTATAGTTGACTTTTTTTTTACTTTTTCTACTTTTCTTGAAATTAAACAGAACTGAGCAATAATAAACTCACAAAAAGCTGTCACAAGCTTATGTTAGCTTATTAAACTGGAAAGAAGCTTTTAACTTTGAGTAACAACTAATTCGAAGCACTAAATTAACAGGAACTTGAACTTGAATTAACACTGAATTGGTACAAGGTTTTTGAAACTGAAATTGAAACTGAAATATTAAATTACAATAACATGAGACTGATTAAACCTAAAGCTTATTCTAAATTGACATAAAAGTAAGTTACACTACTAATGGCCTAAAACATTGACAATTATTTCTTTGTGACTTCATCTCTTTAAATAGCACTCTCAGAAGCTTCCTTGATCAATCCTGATCAAATCCCACTCGTCCAATTGCCTTCAATTCATCTCAGCTGTTAATTCCATTTTTGGCGGGAAAAGTGTCCATGTGGGTTTTAACTTCTTCTGAGAACGTGGGGGAGTAGAGTGTGGAGGATTCTCATTGGAGGAGGGGGGAGGTGGATTGTCAGGGATAAGAGGTGGTCTTGCAGAGAAATCAGTGGGTAAGGGGGGTGGTATGGTTTTGGCGGGTCAAGTGGGTTGAAGAAGATAAGAGTTTGACTGAGTCAAACTCTGGGTTTGGTTAACTCAGGGATAAAACAGGCCGAGTCATGGGTTTAGGTTTTGGGCTTGGGTTATTTTATTTAGTGTGTGGGCTTGTGGGATAAAAAGGGTAAATGGGTTAATAGGTTTTAGTTTGATCCGGCTTTTGTAGATTTAATCACAAGGACCAAATTGTAAACTAGGAAACTTCAAGGACCAAACTTGCCAAGTTTCAAACTCCAGGGACTAATCTTGTATTTTCTGAAAATCATCTCCAAGGGTTATTCTTGACAAGTAGAGCAATTTCCCGGACCAAACTCATAAATTTCGTCCCCGTCCTCGGCTTTTCACGACTTTCCAATCTTGTGCACGGTTTTGTCTGTTTTTGCCCTGTTTTCGATCCTTTTGTACCTGAAACACATAAAAACACAAACCAAGGATATTTAGAGTATAATATGGTCTATTTGGGTGTTTTTGGTCATTTTTGTGTCTTATATGGGTATAAAATGTTAGTTTTATGTATAAATATTAATATACGTATGTCCGGTTTCGAACCCGAGGCTCGGGATTGCACACATTAACGTGAGAGTTTCAATGATGAATAATTAAATATATATATTTTATGTATTTATTTATTTATTCATTTCACCAATAAAAACACTTAACGACGGTTAGCACTTAACGGGGTTTTAACTAACGACCATTAAAGGACTAAACGTGAAAATAGGAAAGAAGGATCTAGAATCCCTTGTGGGATACTAGGATCGGCCAAGACTTTCCTTTTAAGGGGAGGGCCGGTTTTGGTTTGCTTGGGCATAAAGAAAAGAAACACTATAAATACAATTCATTGTGTTTTAGTTTTTCTCGAATCTTAAAACCCTAACTAAGCCAAACTTCTTCTTCTTCTCTTCCTCTTGCTTACACTTGTTCGACCCTCTTTTAAATCCACTAGGATTTGGCGAATCAAGTATAGCAATAAAGTGTTTGGTTTATTGGTGATCAAGAACCTAGCTTTTCTCATTGAAACGCTATCATTACGTGTGTACAGGAACGAGTGACAAGCTTACTTTAGCTTGTGATCTTGGATGGTGATCGATCCTAATATATTCCCAATTAGGGTTTATATTACTTGTTCTTGTTCAAGGGATTCCTTGTTCTTGCTAGGAATCATTAAGGTACGTGTCTATTTAATTTAATTAATTACTTGTTCTTGTAGATCTATTCCGCTGCGTGTTCTTGATGATTATATGTGTTTATGATTTTATATATAGTTCACATATTCCAACAGTAGCATCATGAGCCTCGTTTAGAACTTGTAATTAATTACTTAAACCTAAAAATTGGATCTTGTAGAGATTACATGCAATTATAAAATTAGGGTTTGTTTATTTTTTTTATGAAACCCTAATATGGTTCGATCCATATTAATTAAAAATTAGGGTTTTAGTTTTTTAATTAAAACTTGAGGAACCCTAGGATTGCATGAAAATTTTTAGGGATTAATTAGTGAATACCGTATGTGATGTCACTAATTAATTAGATACGTACGTAAAATATTGACATAATAATATGTGCTACATGATTATGTGATCAATATGGTATCCATGACAAAATCTTGCATATTTTGTCATGGTGTGATTTGTATGATTTTGTATTGAATTGTTTGCTACATGTTGTTAAATAAATCTTAAATTGGGGAAGACCTCAATATATATTAATTAATAAGTTATGTGCAATGTGGTATCTAACTAACTAAAACTTACGCGGCCAAATTATTTGGCGTCTGTGGACCATTGGGCACAATGAGCTCGAAAACCAATGGGAGTTTTATTAGTTACATACATTTAAAATTACACATAGAATTAATATTAGGATTTATTGAAAAAGGTTTGCATGTGGCTATATGATATCGTGGATGATCATATATTTGTTATTATGTGTTTATTTATTTTTGTAATTACTTGTTCTTTTGTGTTTATATATTATGATGGATTGCAACACATAAGAGGGTAATTTTTATAATAAAAATAAATAAGACTAATAACTATGAAACCTTTGTAGTAATTTTATTTATTGCCAAGTCTTATGTGCCGACAGTGGTTCGCTTCGCACGGTAATTTGCTCCCAGGCGAGACTAGCAATAATAAATTTACTACATTAATTGTTTTAGCAAGAAAATCATAATTTTTTAGTTGATTGATTGCGACTGTACTAAGTGGTCGAAGCGGCGGACCTAAAATTGGCAAACTAAAAAGTGGGTTCTAGTTGGTACGCATTAAATTGTGACCTTAGAGGGGCACGGTTTTAACCAGCTTCGGCGGCTGTCGTCCCTACGCCCGCCTGTGCGTCAATTTTAGACTTACCAAGTACACCACGATAAATACGAAGCATCTTAAGGCAATGTTGTAATTTTTTCAACGCCTCAATTAAAAGATTTGATGATTTGAGCTGCAAATGAGAAAACGGTTTTGTTTTTGAAAATATATATGATACAAAGATGAATGCATGACATCTTTGTACATATTTTTTGATTTAACACATCAAAATTTATACCCTTTAAAATTTAAGTAATATGCCAACCAACTACAAAAAGAAACACCTAAGGTTTCATTCTACATCACTAGCAGCCAAAGCTGAATGTTGATGTTCAAAGGGTGCGGTCTAAGGGTAAATTGAGTACTTTCGTTGCTAGCAGCCAAAGCTGAATGCAATGAAACGACGTCAATTTACAGTTTCTTAAGTTGGTGAACTTAATTGGGCACTTTCATCACTAGCAGCCAAAGCTGAATGTGATGGGACTGCGTCAAGGCATAAAGATTTGGGGATGAAACATGCTTACATTTTGCAACTGATGTTGGCAATATAATGTAAGTCCCATGATTCTAGCAATTGCAATTGAATATTGGCAATTGAGTGCAGCTCTACCTTATTGAGTACTTTCATTGCTAGCAGCCAAAGCTGATGTGATGAAACGACGTCAATTTGGATCCTAATTTTCAATGAAAACTAAATGGTGAAATTTTATTTTACCGTGGGTGTTTAATTTTCTTGAAAAGTTATTATCAAAAATACTAAATTGAATTTTGAAAATTTTTTTAATGTATTTAATGCAACGTTAAAACCGTAAACATGGGATATTCTTTTAGTAGTAAACTGATCTACACCCGTAGGGGTTTTGGATAGAGTCAATTTTTGCTGAAAAGAATAAACCGAGTCCACTTTCCGTGTGAAGAGTGAGACTGAATCCTATTCCTTTTCATGAGTGAGAAAGGTATAATAGGATAATTAGAATTGTCTAAATTCTAAGAAATAACTCATGGCGAATTTCTTAAAGAAATTGCATGGTTAGGAGTTATTAAATTAGAAACTAGACTAATTACCGCAAAATGGGTAAAAGGCAAACTAGAATGTTTGGTCTAGTTATTATGCCTTAACCATTTAAAGGTGCTACATACCATGATGGGGATGGTAGACCTAACTAAGGAAGAAATTGCATACCCAATTCTTTCAAGTTAATTGCATTGATGGATATTCCATCATTCACAAAGTAGAATACATTTTTGAAGTACCTTAGTAGCTGTTACGTAAGGGATTCATCAAAGATGTAGGAAAGTAAGCAGCACACTATTTGCTTTTACTGGTTATGGAACATTTATAATGTTGTCAAATTCAGTGGGAGCATAGTGCTGAAATTACTGGATAATGAGTTCATGTAGTAATCTTAAATTCAGTGGGAGCTACAAGTCTTGGTAGTTTCCCGAATTATCTCTAGAATCTCTTGAGATAAATACTTTCCAAATATAGACACTTGTGGTATTAAGGATAGTCGTGTACGTTTCCTTACTAGACGAGGTGATTCTATATCTACTTATATCTATGACACAATCATATTGATCAAATAAGCAAACGATTAATGTGTTGTTTATCTGATACGTAATGTTGTTCCATGCACAAGTGGGAGAAATCTTATTGTGTGCAAGCAACAACATAAAGGAATATGATTTAAATGGTTCTCTTGACTGCAAGGTAAGAGACTAATGTTCTAATGTGTTTTATACACATTCTAATTTATAGAACACTTGAAGTTAATACCTACTTTCATTACTAGATATTAATGACAAGGTAAATTACATACTTTCATCATTATCAGCCTCGGCTGATGAAATGAAACTATGTTAATTTACAAGTTTCTAAAATTAGATAATTATTAGAACAAGTGTCAATATGATAATAAGACTACTTCTAATGAGAATATTTATGTATTGTCGTAATGACATAAATAAATGAAGTAATCTTATACTACTTCATATTCAGATGTTTATGTATTCTTGGAATGACATAAATATATGAAGTAATAAATTAACTTGAAATACTATTGAAACCAAGTTGTGGGTTTCATAATTACTTTAGTTATACATGTTTATATTGTAGATATAAATATGAAGTCTTTTATTGCTATAGGACTTATACTGGAGTAAGACGTTAACTTGTTATGTTTAAGACATATACAAGAAGTCATGAAGTTGATTAATGACTTATAGCATAGATTGGGATTATAACAGTTTATGTCCTTTTGGTAAGACATAGAAATTAAGTGGCTTGGGCTAAAAGGCACTTATGTTATAAAGTATGCAATTGGCTTGGAAAATCTATTATACCATTAAAGTGATTTAGTTGGTAAATAGGTAAGCCAAAACAAATATATTTATCTCACATATTGTAAGATTGACTTACAATATCAATCCTGATGAAATACATAAGTTTATGGTATGTTCAATTAGGAGAATCAAACTCTTGATACATTGTTTGATTTGAGATAACTATATTTTCTTTTCTTCCTAAAGATATCAAGGTTAGAAAATTGAGTATGGATTGGATATACTCAATTAGACTCCGACCTAGAAGATTAATAAGACACCATTGATTATGGAATGTGTTGAATTACATTGAGTCTTAAAATTGATGTTCAGAATTGGTTAAACTACTTGTTGGGTAGGTTAATTAACAAATTAAGGTTAGGAACTGTCAATTTGTATCTGTAAAGTCCCAAAAGAGAACAAGTTGTGTTGCTCTATTTGCTAAGCATTTATAGGTAATCTATAAATTGCAAAAGGCGAGTGGGAGTTTTATCTTCAAAAGATAAAAAAAAATTACAAGATACATAATCTTCTAAATACGCTAGAAAAATCGGAATGAGGATTTAACATGTTAGTGTTAAATCTCAAAGATGATGGAATTCTTATTCATAGATCCGCAAGGATATCTCAAATATTTGTAGAATATGTTGAGGGTAATGAGTTACAGGATCGTGATATGCCTGTTAATAAATTGCAAATGTTATTTGGCAAATTACTCATACTATGAATAAATTAGATGCAGTCCAAGAAGATAACTAGTTTGGAAACGTAGTTGATCTTAAACTCTATAGTTACACTATAGAATGGAAATGAATTTCTGCAAAGGAAATGAAAATCCTAGAGATTTAAAATTCTTGTGTAGAAATCATAATGGACAAATTTGTATACATATTTAATATGTGAAATGATTATCAATCACAATTAAGCAATTAAATGTGATTGAAATCCTTTCTAAGCACATTAAATATATAAAGATTATGATTGGCATTATCAGTTTTATTTATATGAAATTAATAATGGAATGTCAAAACTCTTTCTTGAATAATTACTTGAGCGAGGACGAAAAGTAATTGAAATGAGTGTTTGAATTCAAATAATCTTTAGTGGTATACAAAGTGCAAATCATTTGTAAAATGGATTAATGCATGCATCTAGAAGATATACTTATTTTTAGTTATTAAATCTAGTTTTGATTTATAATTAAAATTAAGATATTTCTAAATATTCCTGAAAGCTAGTGGGAGTGATGTATTTATTTTCTTATTTCATATATGTTGTATAACATATAGGAAGTAACATTCCATTAACATTTATATGTTAAGTTTTAGTTTGAAATGAAACTTCATATAGAAAATAAAACCTTGAAATATATGTTTATTTGATTATAAACATAAGCGGTAAAATAATTGATTCTGGAAGAACATGATATTCTATTAGAAGATCTAGATAGAAACATATCTTTGAAAAGATATGACATGAACAAAATCTAAGTTTGACACAAGGATTTTTCATGTACATCATGTTGCTTGTTGTATCATGCTTGGATGCAAGATGATTGACAACATTAGTATCTAATTAATATGAAAATTATTAGATAGCTAAGTGTAATGGATATGGTTTAGAACTTACATCCTCAGCCTGGATTTGCTCCAAAATTCTAAATAAGAACCATATGGCATATTGTTGCTTGATTGATATTGTGGTCAAATCTTGAAGGATTTGAAGATATCAAACATTACACGATGGATATTAAAGTTTACGGAACTTTTTAAAAGAGCATATTGTTGTTTGATACAATGATGCTAGTAAGATTGAGATGACAATCAATACTAGTCATGGTGGGAGCTCATCCTTATTAAGAGACCATGTATACTAGTTATGCTCATTATGAGCATAGTTGCATTATACATAAAGAATTAGAATACTTTGACTACAAGGTTTGGTAGTTTACTTGTCATAAATTCGTGCATGAGGATGTCACGCATTTTATGAAGTATGTGGCAATATCTAGATAGGTGAATGCACACATACAAGAATTTCATTATATGAAATAAGTATTCTCAAAATTCCGATAGATCAACATTAGTTGATTTATGCCTTGTCAACAAGTATGTGGAACATGACTTGTGGCATAATTCATTAATGAGAATTATCATGCATTGATCTAGTTAGTATTTGGATAAGGGATGTTAAGCAATATTATTTTAATGAAATAAAGTGCGGATTATCATTTATAATATTGTATCCTATATTTGCATGTTTAAATCCATGAATAAAAATTATTCTAAATAGTCCGTTGTCAATTAATAATATGGGAATATTATTGAACTAAGACAAATGTGAGGATTGGTAGAATGTACTGTAAGGTTGAGACACCAATGTCACATGATATTCAATATTGGATAAATTGAATATAGGACTTATCCCAACCACATGATTATACTTTATGGATCGTCGTCATCAAGTATATCATGAATATTTATCCTCAGACTTGAGATGACAGATAATTGCCGAGGATGTAGCTTATTTTCTGTAAGGTGGTCTAACGCTAACCGTAACAGGTAGTTATAAGGGCTATTTTCGGAAATGATGCGAAGTTCGAGGGTTATGCTCGCAGTCAATAAAGGATTTGTTCCTTCAACTTTGTGTTGAAGTTTAATACTGCTTGGCCACTCGTAGGATTGACAAGATGTTTGCGTGGCCACGCCCAAAGTCTATCTGGAAGACGTTCAGATGTTTTGGTGATCTTGTTCAATTACGTATAAACGAGAAACTAATGTTAATTATGGAATGACCAAGATCCATATCCAAATTAACGCGGTATTAGTAACAAAAGGATAAGTATGATGATTAAATTTCATCACACGTGGTTTTTTACCAGGAGAACCACAACTCGGATCGAGCTGGGGGCATTGGGAAGGTTAAGCTAGGCTGACCCATGTCATTACTATATTAATGTTTATCCAAGTGGGAGCTGTTAGTTTTATGTATAAATATTAATATACGTATGTCCGGTTTCGAACCCGAGGCTCGGGATTGCACACATTAACGTGAGAGTTTCAATGATGAATAATTAAATATATATATTTTATGTATTTATTTATTTATTCATTTCACCAATAAAAATACTTAACGACGGTTAGTACTTAACGGGGTTTTAACTAACGACCGTTAAAGGACTAAACGTGAAAATAGGAAAGAAGGATCTAGAATCCCTTGTGGGATACTAGGATCGGCCAAGACTTTCCTTTTAAGGGGGGGGCCGGTTTTGGTTTGCTTGGGCACAAAGAAAAGAAACACTATAAATACAATTCATTGTGTTTTAGTTTTTCTCGAATCTTAAAACCCTAACTAAGCCAAACTTCTTCTTCTTCTCTTCCTCTTGCTTACACTTGTTCGACCCTCTTTTAAATCCACTAGGATTTGGCGAATCAAGTATAGCAATAAAGTGTTTGGTTTATTGGTGATCAAGAACCTAGCTTTTCTCATTGAAACGCTATCATTACGTGTGTACAGGAACGAGTGACAAGCTTACTTTAGCTTGTGATCTTGGATGGTGATCGATCCTAATATATTCCCAATTAGGGTTTATATTACTTGTTCTTGTTCAAGGGATTCCTTGTTCTTGCTAGGAATCATTAAGGTACGTGTCTATTTAATTTAATTAATTACTTGTTCTTGTAGATCTATTCCGCTGCATGTTCTTGATGATTATATGTGTTTATGATTTTATATATAGTTCACATATTCCAACATAAAATGATGAGTATTTACACACTCATCAATCCCCCACACTAAGCTATTGCTAGTCCCTAGCAATCCGATCATATGAAGTAATGAAATGATCAAAAGAATACCAAGTATACCCCGTTTTGATTTTCTATATAATGCAAGAAATTTAAACTTTAGAACAAAATATATAACATGCTTGATTTCCAAAAATGGTATCACAGAACAGGATTAACACAAAATGGGTGTCTCCAGGGAATTGAAATCGTCATCCTCTTTTTTATACTCCCAACTAAGCTTAAACTCAATGCGCAAATGCTTTTGTAAAATGCTAACACTACTTATACTAATAATCTATGTAAGCCGAAACTTAACTTTTCACTCCCACATATATTCAAGTTTAGGTGACTGTGCTAATTTTCAAAATTTTGACAGCAAAAATCGACATTTACTATGGTTGTTATTTGTTTAAGTCAAATACTAATTTACCGGGAACCTCGAAAATCTAAGGATCAAAAGGGCCTTTTCCATGTAGCGGCTTTCTTCTCGGTACATCCCAAACCAGTTGGTTTTAGGTGACCAGGCTTTTGACACCTTACAGAGAATAGTACTGGAATCAGCGGAATTTCGATTTCAAAGATTTAAGATATTCTCACTAAGCTAGTATTAAAATACTTAAATAGATAACAACAAACGATCATTTAGAGATTAGAGACTCAAAGATGAGATCACTTCATGTAACGACTTTCTTCTCGGCACATCCCAAACCAGTTGGTTTTAGGTGACTAGGTTTTTGACACCTCACAGAGAATAATACCAGAGCTTTCGGGATCTTTGAAATCAACGATCTACTAAATTACCGTTTAACTTTTATACAAAATTGACGAATCCAAGTTCAAGTTCCGATTCAAATTTAAGAGAAAGCAATTTTCCTACATTTATTAACACATACTTCTTTATTTTCACAATATCAAAACTTATTGCATTTTGCAATATCTTTATATTTTTGCATTTTGCAATATCATTCCATTTTATTTTATTTTTTTCTTTTTTATTTTTTCATTATTTTCATCATTTTTTCATTTTTCATTTTTTTTTTTTTTTTAACTTATAAATTTACATATATGCTTTCCCAAAAATTAAAATAAGAAGTTGAACTCGGGCTCTATATCAAAATTGTATAAAAATTTGTTTTGCATAACAACATGATTTTAACGTTCAAACGTTTGAAAACAGCACGTATTTAATCAGATTAGTTATCTCCTGGGAGGAAAAGCCATAGATTACTTATATAAGCTCTAAAGAAAACCAACTATTCTACGCTTAGCATTTTCATTTGCAAAAATTGTAAAACCTTAGTCTAATAGTTAAGGAAGCAGCCAGATCAATACTCTGGCAGAGTCGGGATTCCCTTTGTTCTAACCTAATCAAGACTAAACACTTTTATTTTATTGCAATTTCTTATCTAAAAAACGAAAAAAATTTAAAAGTTTGGCCAAAACGGGGGTACTAGGGCACTAGAAGGTACAATATGTGACAAAATTCGAGAGAATTCCCCCCCACACTTAGAATTGAATATTTCCCTCAATATTCAAAGTACCGGCTATTATGCCGACACTTAGAACGTAAAAAGGTAAGACTAATAGCCAAGTGTGTGAAAGAAATCTCAATTTTCACAAAAAGGATTTAAAAAGATATCCCTAGATAATCGTAAGCAAAAGGATAGGATATTGGGCGGCTGGATTGAAAACAGGCGCGGCAATCATCACAATCCAAGGGAAACCTGCAAACAAGAGCAAACAACACACAAAAGAAAGCACAGCACAGTAGAGGAATCCCCCCACACTTAGTGTCAGAAAATAGAAAAAAGTCAGAAACATGGGTGTTTACCCATGCAATGCTAATGTTTTTGTTAACCGAGTCACTAGCTTGACTCGACCCCGAATTCATTGGTTCATGGGGAAGCAAGTGGAAGAAACCATCTCCATCGGACTTTCATTCAAGATGTTTGGATCATCATTGAATTTCTTGAAAGTTCCACTCCGATGAGATACATCCGGCTCTAAAGAATGATAAATAGAGATGCCGGGATCAAAAACTTTGTCCTCATTCCCAAACGAGTGAATGAAAGGACAATCTACCTTATAGGCGAAGAAAGGTAGAAAAACTCGAACGACATATGTGAAGTCAATATAATGGCGATCCTCAACGGGAAATGTCACATATGTCGGAGAAAGATCAATATCGGGATTAAGAGTTGAGGTCACATCATCAAGTTTATGAATAATAGAGTCCTTGACCTCATCGTTTTCTAACTCTTCATCAAAGAGAGGATTTATTTTGCTAGAAAATTACTCATCATCAAATTCAAAAAGAGAATTCGAATAGACTTTGAGACTTTCATTTTGAACGTCCTCATTAGAAAGTGATTCGTCATCACTAGAGGAAAAATCATCATTTGAATTGAAAAGGGGATTAGAGAAAATCCCGAAAAAATCATCGTTTGAATTGAAAAGAGGGTTAGAAAACGTCCCGAAAAAATCATCAGTAGTGTCAAGAGGTTGATCACTACGAAAAGAACCATCACTTTCACTGTCCGATATATCCTCAGACTCACTTGGGATTGGGATAAGGTTCTCAGCACTAGACTTTATGAATTCGTCCGATTCCTTTTCAGGAATAGTGCTAATATGCTCATCCCCCATAATAAGAGAGTCCTCGGAGTTCAGAGTTGGAAAGAATGATGTGATTGCAATAGACTGAGGGAGCTGAGAAATGATATCGCTCAAGGGAATAGTACTCTCCTCGTCATCATCATCGTCATCGAGCATGCACGCCTGATTAAATAAGAAACGATTGTGTGCAGCTCGTTCTATGGCGAGTAATTCTTCCATAGATTCACCATGACGATCTTCTTGGGTATGCCTAGCAGCCAATTTATTAAGTTCATTCCTCATATCATCAAGTTTTTGGAATAAATCTTCGAAAACCAAATCCTGAGGAGATGGCTGAGGCTGAGGCTGAATTGGTTGATACTGTGGAGGTTGGTCATGACAAGAATAGTCGTAATTGTTACAAGGGACATGCTCATAGACAAGCGGGGTCCTCGTTTGACAATTGGATTCATAATGTGGACCACCACAGTACTCACAACAATACATTTGCTGTGACTGATTCGGTGAATCATATGGATATTGGTCATACCCGAAGTTTTGATTACATGGATCTTGTTCATAGACAGACGTATTTCCTGCTTGACAATCAAAACTTGGGTGTGGACCTCCACAATGTTCACAAGAATATGTTTCCATCTCATGGTGTGGGGGCTGGTTGAAAAAGTCGGGTGTTTCATGGTAAGAATAAGGATTTTGGTCATAAACAAACCCGTTTCCTGATTCCACCATGCTACAACCGGGACAATTTCCACCATTATGAGGACCTCCACACCATTGACAACCATAGTGGTAAGATGAAGACATAAAGAAAAAGAATTAAACGGATAGAGGGTGAAGAAAAATATTTTTAGGGTTTTTTTTTTTTTTTTTTTTTGAAAAAATTAATTCAATTAAATCAAGATCGAAGCAAAACACAAGGAACTTAAACCTTAAATCAACAAGCGTACGGTAGCTCTCTGACTGAAAAACGCACAGAGTGGCAGAGAAGCAAAGGTGGGCAATAAATGCTCCTTAAAAACCCGCTCCTTTCGGTTCGACAATTTAATGTCAAACCCTCCTTAAACCTCCGTTATAGTTTGTTTATCAATCAAAGGTGAGCCGAATTCGCAAGCGACACAAAGGCAAGTTTTAATCTTTGGTTTGGGAACTTATTATGATAATACCCAAGTTGAGGAATATTATATTAATTTTGCTTTTATCTTTTATTTTACAACAAAACAGAAAATGTTTTTGGGTTTTTATTTTTTATATGATATTATATATATAAAAGAAAAGAAAAATATTTTTGTATTTTATATGTTTTATGAAACTGGAAACTTCTGACAGAAGGATCTCAAGTCACTAATCGTTTTGAATCCCAACGATATTGTCGCAACACAACCTCCCCGGCAGCGGCGCCAAAATTTGATCCGTCGCAAAGCGCGTATATAAATAATATGCAGACGGATACACGTGAATAAAGACAAATCAACCCTTTAGGAAAAATGCTAACTTGCAAAAACACACGTTGTGATATGTGTACCAGGTAAGTGATTACCCGGGTCGTGTCCCAACGAGGTGTGAATGGACGATCGTATAAGGTTCGAGATTAAAGTGACTGATGATTGTGATATGGATTTTTTGGTTTCTTTTCTAATTTTAACAAATAAAAAGTACATATAAAGGATTAACACTAAAATTATGAAATAATAATTAAAACTAACTTAAAAGGCAATTAAAATGGTTACCTAAGGCTTACGTAATCAAAAACGTAAAAGAAAACTAGAAACGATCACGTACCGGGAGAATCCCGAGCCTAAACGTGAAATTTATGAAATACTAACTCTACGGGTACAATTATATTTTTCCTAGGTTCTATTTAATAAAAGAAAATTTTAGAAATTAAAATTATATTTTTCTGATTAATATTTAATTTACTATGAATTAAAAACTATTTTAAACTAATTAATTGATTAAAAATATTAAAACTGTTAAGAAAATTATGAAACTTTTTTCTAAAATACCTTATATGAATACAGAGCAAAGAAAAATAAAAATGTGGTGCTAGCTTACTAGAATAAGCTACAAATAAGCTAATTAGCTCGAATAAGCAAAACAGACAAGGAAGCTTAAATATAACTGGAATGCAAATATAAACGAAAAAGACCCAAGGGCAAAACGGTAGTGAGTGTGTGTGGTGAGCTGGGTGGCCAGGGTTCGAATCCCAGCACTAACTTTTTTTTGCTGACTTATTTTTTTTTTCTAATTTTCTTTTTACTAACTTATTATTAAGCTATATAATGACAACTTTTAAAAAGGAACTTATTTTAAATATGGCTGAATAAGCTTCTAATAAGCTCAAAAGCAAAACTAGGTCTGCTGATTTGCAAAGAGAGCATGGCAAAAAGGGCAGTTTTCAAGGTCCAAATGAGTTGCAGTATAGTGGTAAGTATTCCCTTCTGTCACGCGGGTGACCCGGGTTCGATCCCCGGCAGCGCCGCCAAAATTTGATTCGTCGCAAAGCGCGTATATAAATAATATGCAGGCGGATACACGTGAATAAAGACAAATCAACCCTTTAGGGAAAAGGTTAACTTGCAAAAACTCACGTTGTGATATGTGTACCAGGTAAGTGATTACCCGGGTCGTGTCCCAACGAGGTGTGAATGGACGATCGTGTAAGGTTCGAGATTAAAATGACTGATGATTGTGATATGGATTTTTTGGTTTCTTTTCTAATTTTAACAAATAAAAAGTAAATATAAAGGATTAACACTAAAATTATGAAATAATAATTAAAACTAACTTAAAAGGCAATTAAAATGGTTACCTAAGGCTTACGTAATCAAAAACGTAAAAGAAAACTAGAAACGATCACGTACCGGAGAATCCCGAGCCTAAACGTGAAATTTATAAAATACTAACTCTACGGGTACAATTATATTTTTCCTAGGTTCTATTTAATAAAAGAAAATTTTAGAAATTAAAATTATATTTTTCTGATTAATATTTAATTTACTATGAATTAAAAACTATTTTAAACTAATTAATTGATTAAAAATATTAAAACTGTTAAGAAAATTATGAAACTTTTTTCTAAAATACCTTATATGAATACAGAGCTAAGAAAAATAAAAAGGTGGTGCTAGCTTACTGGAATAAGCTACAAATAAGCTAATTAGCTCGAATAAGCAAAACAGACAAGGAAGCTTAAATATAACTGGAATGCAAATATAAACGAAAAATACCCAAGGGCAAAACGGTAGTGAGTGTGTGTGGTGAGCTGGGTGGCCAGGGTTCGAATCCCAGCACTAACTTTTTTTTGCTGACTTATTTTTTTTTCTAATTTTCTTTTTACTAACTTATTATTAAGCTATATAATGACAACTTTTAAAAAGGAACTTATTTTAAATATGGCTGAATAAGCTTCTAATAAGCTCAAAAGCAAAACTAGGTCTGCTGATTTGCAAAGAGAGCAGGGCAAAAAGGGCAGTTTTCAAGCCCCTAAAAAGCTGTAAAATAAAATTCTTAAAAATCTATAAAAAATAGTACTAGATAGACAAGCTACCCAACTATATGCGTGCCAAATTTCAGCTAATAACTACTTAAGATAAAGAAATGAAAAATAAAAGAAATTTGATGCAGATCATAAAATTCGAAAAATGTAGCTGCTATGCAAGTTTTGAACCAAAACTAGCCTAGGCCTAAGGGAACTTAACCAACTCTTTTGTGTTCACTAAATGGACTTAAGGGACTACAGAAATGCTAGAGACAAGGTCCAAATGAGCTTGTGGCTGCTTATGGCTTATTATGACAGTCCATGGCCTAGCATTGACATAGTCAATCCAAAACCATGAAAACTATCAAATTGACTCTAAAAATGATACAAACAGCTTATTTCTACTAACTTAAGCAGGTTTAAAGTTGACAAATGTGCAAGTGAACAGTGGCTAACCCAAATGACCCATTTTCAGTCTTTGAACCAAACACTCCTTAATGTGAGGCTGTCAAACCTTTAACACTAGGAGAGGATGATTTAAGCCAGGGAATGAGACCACCAAGGTATTAAGTACTCCTATAAGCTAAACTACTTATTGCTATTTTTGGCTTTTTTAGTGTTTTTTAAGTAAAATGAAACAAAGGCTATTAAAAACTGATAATAAAGATTAAATATACTTAAGAACTATTAATAAGCAGAAAATGACAATAATAAGCTAGAATTAAGATATAGCACAGTAAAGATAGAAAATAAAGCAAAACTAGAAAATGGCTTACAACTGAATTGGAATATGAAACCAAGAAAAGTGATCAGAGACAAGCCTAGCTTGTCATAACCAAGCTATCAACCCAATCAAACCTTCCAGAACAGCTTATTCCACTCAACTGCTTATTATGGCTTATAGTTGACTTTTTTTTTACTTTTTCTACTTTTCTTGAAATTAAACAGAACTGAGCAATAATAAACTCACAAAAAGCTGTCACAAGCTTATGTTAGCTTATTAAACTGGAAAGAAGCTTTTTACTTTGAGTAACAACTAATTCAAAGCACTAAATTAACAGGAACTTGAACTTGAATTAACACTGAATTGGTACAAGGTTTTTGAAACTGAAATTGAAACTGAAATATTAAATTACAATAACATGAGACTGATTAAACCTAAAGCTTATTCTAAATTGACATAAAAGTAAGTTACACTACGAATGGCCTAAAACATTGACAATTATTTCTTTATGACTTCATCTCTTTAAATAGCACTCTCAGAAGCTTCCTTGATCAATCCTGATCAAATCCCACTCGTCCAATTGCCTTCAATTCATCTCAGCTGTTAATTCAATTTTTGGCAGGAAAAGTGTCCATGTGGGTTTTAACTTCTTCTTAGAACGTGGGGGAGTAGAGTGTGGAGGATTCTCATTGGAGGAGGGGGGAGGTGGATTGTCAGGGATAAGAGGTGGTCTTGCAGAGAAATCAGTGGGTAAGGGGGTGGTATGGTTTTGGCGGGTCAAGTGGGTTGAAGAAGATAAGAGTTTGACTGAGTCAAACTCTGGGTTTGGTTAACTCAGGGATAAAACAGGCCGGGTCATGGGTTTAGGTTTTGGGCTTGGGTTATTTTATTTAGTGTGTGGGCTTGTGGGATAAAAAGGGTAAATGGGTTAATAGGTTTTAGTTTGATCCGGCTTTTGTAGATTTAATCACAAGGACCAAATTGTAAACTAGGAAACTTCAAGGACCAAACTTGCCAAGTTTCAAACTCCAGGGACTAATCTTGTATTTTCTGAAAATCATCTCCAAGGGTTATTCTTGACAAGTAGAGCAATTTCCCGGACCAAACTCATAAATTCCATCCCCGTCCTCGGCTTTTCACGACTTTCCAATCTTGTGCACGGTTTTGTCTGTTTTTGCCCTGTTTTCGATCCTTTTGTACCTGAAACACATAAAAACACAAACCAAAGATATTTGCAGTATAATATGGTCTATTTGGGTGTTTTTGGTCATTTTTGTGTCTTATATGGGTATAAAATGATGAGTATTTACACACTCATCAATTATCCATGCCTAATTTGTTGTTTTAGTTTAACAAAATTCATTAATTTATAGTTTATTAGTTACTTAATTAAAGGGAAGTAAGATTGAATCAGGTCGATATCTTACCATAATATGGTAAGATCGAGATCTAACTTAAGATCATATGCCTTTTAAGATCCTATGAAAGATTGAATCGTTCTTGCTTAGCGGAATAAAAAAATCAGAAGATCTTAAGAGCTAGATCGGTCTTAAAAATTATGCGTGAAGGTGTTGAGAATGACACTTAAACATATACAAATATTAGTCAACTTCTTGTAATATGAAGCACTCTTTATCCATTGCATTTCATTCATTTATTCATGTCTCTCACCTCTCTCTCTCTTTAATATGGTGTGTTTGGAAACATGCTTGCTAATTGTTGGTAAAATGAGCCATTTGTAAAATTAGATTGGTAAAATGCTTGAATGAGGTGAATCTTAACAAGTTCGAGCCTGAATTGTGGCATATTTATTAATTGAGCTCGATCCCAAACTATATATACAAAACTCGATTGCGTTCTCAAGAGTCATAGGATATTTTGAGTATCATACATATATCATACCTATATGAATTTGTATTTTAGGTTTAAAATTCCAAAAGTTCTATGTACCTAAATTGGCTCTACCCTTCCATTAGATATACCACGAGCTCAAAATAGATATATCATGAACTGGGCTTAAGCTGAACTTTGTTTTTCATTGGGGCATTGTAAAAATGAGCCGAGCTCTCGAGCCTTCCAAAAGTCAAACGAGCAGAGCTCGAGCTCTGACAAGCTTGGGCTTGACTCAGCTCGTTTTCACTCCTAAAGGTTGGTTATTGTTAGGATTTATTTTAAAGTGATGGTCATTTGTCATTGTAATAGTTTAATTAAGTGTGTCGTTGTTTGAGTTAGTTAGTTTAATCAACGGGCTTGGGCTCAAGCTTGTTAGTTAAATGTTATGATCATGTAATCCTTGTATAAGCCCATCTCAAGCCCAAGCCCACCCAAGTCATGAAAACTATAAATAGCACCCTTCCTCTCACTTGGAAGGGTTGGATGTGTGTGTTATTCTTTCTCTTGTATCTCTTTCTTATCTTTCTCCTTAATCTAATATACACCATTCCCATTTCTTATCTTTTATCTATTATTCTCATATTGTGTTGTGTATGATAAAGGATCAATATTAAGCTATAACAAGTGGTATCAATAGCAAAATATAAAGATCTAGGATTTTTTTCTTATCATCACGTTACTGATTCACATCTATTTTGTCAAGTTACTGTTGCAATAGTTTATTTGCTTTCATTTGTTTAGTTTCATTTGCATTAACCATCTTGGGCTCTCTACGTACTGTTTCTTCTGCCAACTTTCATTGAAGCAATAGAGTTAGTCGAACGAGCAATATAGTCGAACGAGGAGGTTTCATCGAACGAGCACTTGATCGAAGGAGCAGTCATCGAACGAAGTTTTATTGATCGAACGAGTGTTTCAGTCAAACGAACTTAGTGATCGAACGACCACTTTGATCGAACGACTTCTTTGATCGAACCAAACTTTCATCGAATGAGCAACATTTCATCGAAGGAGCAACCTCATCGAACGAGCAAGGTCATCGAAGGAAGCATTCAGTCGAACGAGCAAAAGGGTAGTCGAGTTAGACTTACTCTTCCAATTGATCGAACGAACAAGTTGATCGAACGAGCATTTTGATCGAACGAGCAAACTTGATCGAACCATCACATTTGATCGAACAATCAAATATGATCGAACGAACAACTTTGATCGAACAATCAAAACTGATCGAACGAGCCACTTGATCGAACGAAGTAACTTTGATCGAAGGACCTATCTTGATCGAAGGAGCTAGCTTATCGAAGGAACAAGCTTATCGAAGGACTCAAATTATCGAAGGACTTACCTTATCGAACCAGCCTTTCGAACAAATAACCTTGATCGAACGAGCTCTTAGTCGAACGAGAAGGATAGTCGAACTAGCAATATAGTCGAACGAGAAGGATAGTCGAACGAGCAATATAGTCGAACGAGAAGGATAGTCGAACGAGTTAACTAGTCGAACGAACTTAAAATTTCATCGAAGCAACTCATCATCATCGAACCATCTCACCTCATCGAACCACTTTACCTTGATCGAGCAACAACTTGTCCTTGTGGAAGATTTCGACGTTGTGGTTCTCGACTTTGTTGTCCTCTCGAGTTTGGTTTCTTAGTGGTCTTCTCGTGTTTCTTCATCAGTAAGCTATTGATTTCGGTTTATTTGTGTTCCTTCTCTTGTTTATTTGAAGTTGATATTAAGTTTCACCATAATAGTGAGCTAAGTATCCTTTATAATACTGAGATCAATCAACTTTTTATTATATTATAATATAATGTTGAGAGTGGAAGTTAATATTGATATCACGTGAAGTGTGCTTTTGACGTGATAAGTTAAATTATCAACTTTTGACGTATATCAACTTTTGCATTGTTTGCATGAGACGTGTTGCATGTGAAGTGAGTTTGCGTGTGTAGAGTATAACTTTTGCGTGTGAGTTTGGTCTTTTGACTTATGCTTTTGATGTGAGTTCATCATCTTTCATGTGACTTATTAGCTGTCAACTTTATAATAGTGTCGACTAATATAATACTAAGGTTGCTTTATGTACTGTTATTGAATTCAGCTTTATGAGCTTTTATTGTTGTGTCTACAATATATTACACTATAATAAGAGTTGGTGACTTTTATAATATTGAATTGGTGAATTGTTTTCAACTTTGTGAGTAATTTTTCAAGCTTATCAAAGATTATCAAGTTTCTCACAAGTTATCAATTTTCTCAAGTTATCAATTTTCTCGATTTATCAAGTTTCTCAACGACTCTTCAAGGGCAACAACAAAGGACTTAAACCAAACAAAACTCGTGAACCGTAACCTACCGTATCCTAGTTCTTTAACCGATCCAACATCATCTTTATCATACAACTTAATCAATGGTCGCTCACCAAAACAATATCACAACTGATTTGGCACATGCGTTTGCATTAATCACCAAAGCATTAAACATCCCACCACATAACAACAACCAATGGAACTCACCGTACACTGACAACATGCAGTCATATATAGGTCAAGAAGGACAAATGGTTGACGTTATCGGGAATCAGCAAGGAAATGCTACGGGTATTCAAATGGGGAATCAAATGCAATATGCTGGGCAGAATACGGGAAATCAAATGGATCAGTTTGTGAATCAGAATGGGGTCAATCATAATGAGAATTATTGCTTCATGACTTCTTCTGCAACCCAAAGGAGTGATATAGGTAGAGCTGGTAATGTCCAGGCAATGGATAGGGTAGAAAAGCTCCAGTACATGTTGATGCTAGCTAAAAAGGATGATTCGGGAATACCATTGACTAATGAGGAATACGATTTCATGGTTACAACTAGAATTAATGATAATTCTACAGAAGTCACTGGAATCTCCGACCCTATGCCTAATCAGCAAGAATCAACATCAAGCAGCGATTCTGACATTCCTCCTACTTATGACAAAGAACCACTCCATGAGACATCAATTTCAAGTAATGAGGTTAATCCGTTTGCTCAACAAAAGCCACATTCTGTGCCTCTCGAACCAACTTATGATACATATATGGACTCGCCAAATTGTAGCAATATTAATTTGGCATCTCCAGATATGAATCCTAACGAAGTTCAAGTTGCACAAAATGACGCTAATGATGAGGAAACTCGTGCTTTATTTGAATCATTACTGAATAATTGTCGTATTGAGATTGAAAAAGTGAAAAAGGTCAATAGCGATCTTAAGACCGCGAATGAAAAATTGACCACTGAGCTTGAGAGATATAAGGTAAACGAAAAAGCTTTTGAATTTCACCACAAACGAATGTCAGAACTTGAAAATGGTTACAGTGATTCTGTTTCAAGGGAGAAACATTTGCAAATCAAATACGACACTCTTGATGTTAGATTGAACATGCAAATTAAATCCTTAAAAGCAGAAATTTCTGATTTAACCAACCAACTTTCTAAACAAAAATCAACTTCTTCTAATCTTGAAAAAGAGAAGAAAGAGTTGCAAGCAAAGTTTTCAAAACGAGAAGACGAACTTCTTGATGAAGTTCTTGACAAACAGGAAACTATTAAAAAGTTGGAAGAAATGCTTGTCAAAACGGGTCATTCAACTCAAATGATTAATATGTTAATTAACGACAAAAACCCGATTTTATATACAAGAAAGAAAATGGCTCTCGGTTGTGAAAACCCTTGTTATTTCAAGAATGCTCAGCAAAAACAGAATGTGCTATTTAATGGTAATCTTATAAATGATGTGCATGATCCACCTGCTTGTTATGATTCGCATGAAACGATTAAGCTTACGAAAGAGAGTCGAAACAAAATGAGACAATTGAATAGAGAAATCAAACCGATTGATTATAATGAAGCCAACAAACTTGCTGGTGTTCATCTTGTTAAAAAGGAGTCACCTTTGTTTTTCAAAAAACCAGTGGCTGCCTCAAAATTCAAAGTTGTTTCAAAACATCTTTCTAACATCGAACAAATGTACTCTACCGACACTTCCGTAAGTGAAGCTAGAATACTATTGGCCGATCTTAAAAGGAGAGTTGAAATGCTTCAAGATGTTGTGGCAACCAAAACTAATACTAAAATCAACGATTGGTTTCCAAGTTTTCAAACTGAACAGAAAAAGATGTTCGAAACAGAGATTACTCCCATTGTATCTGGCATACATGCAAGAGCAATTCATGTTGAGAACGCAATTATCAAAGAAGTAACTGAATTTGTCAAGGACCACACATCCTTGGTAATTGAAGCCAATGAAAACATTGAAAAAATCAAAGTTTTGGAAAAACAAAATGACGCACTCTCTGAAGAAGCTCTTTCAACTGATATTATGTCCATTATTTATCAAATGTATTCTGTCGAAGATGATGAAAGACTTCGAGCTGAGACTTCCGAAATTGTTTCAAAATATGAAAAGGCGCTTATTAAGCTTGAAAAACAAAATGTAACATATTTTAAACAACTTGATCAGAAAAAAGAAGAATGCAAGTATGACAAATTGTCGTATGAGCGTTCTTACAAAAACATGCAAGAACAAATTGATCTTTTGAAGTCTCAGCTTGATAGTCAAAAAGGAAAGGGTGAGGAAAATAAGTCTGCTAGACCAAAAATGTCCATTTCCACACCCTTGCCTAAGGAAAACGAGAAAGGAAAAGGAAAAGTTGTTGTCGAAAACTCAAATGTGATAGCACCTGATCTTAATAGGATTAGTCCCACTACTGCGTCTGCCTCTACATCTCAAACATATAGGGCGATAGACAAAAGTGAAAAAGATAATCCAAAAGAGTTTAGGAATGCTACAACAAATTCAAAGGACAACAAGCTAAATCCTAATGTGTGTGCCCCCAGGAACAGCTCACCGAGTGTGAACACAAATACTGTTAAAGAATCTGTTGGTTCTAACGATATGGTGCACAATCCCTATCTAGAAATAGCTAGGAAAAAGGCACAGATTCGAAAAGATGGAATTTTAGGAACACCAACCAGGGTGATGAATTCTACAACATTACAAAGCAATGCTAGTAGTAGTAAACCTCTACCTAGGATCATTCAACAAAAGACTAGGGATTGACTTGCATCTAAGAGTAGTTGCGTAAAAGAAAATGTTAAACATGTAGAATGCAACAATAAGAATTCCTCATCGAACAAGAAACAAGTTTCAAATGACTGTAGTGGCAAAGTTAAGGTTGCTGTTTTGAACCAAAATGTTGAATTTGTCTGTCCTACATGTCAAAAATGTGTCTTTTCAGCTAATCATGATGCATGTGTGGCACAGTATATCAAGAAAGCAAATTTGCGTGCTAAGGCACAATCCTCTAAGACACCAAATAGAAACACACCCGTTGATAAGAAGCAAAAAGCTAAGAATTCTACCAAGTGGATCCCTACAGGACGTAGTTTTTCTCAAAATGAGACTTCCGCTGTATCTGAAAAGAAAACAACTCCTAGATCCTGCCTTAGGTGGATTCCCACGGGAAAAGTTTTTAAAACAGTCGGTCTTAGATGGCTTCCCACAGGAAAGATTCTTGATAGTCGCACCACAACAAGTAGTAGTGAAAATCATCAGGATAAGGATGAAGAAACCACTACAACCGTTGATAGTGAACAACCTAAGAGTGATGATTCATGTTCTACTAACACTGTTATTTGTGAATACTCTTCATCTTTGGTTGCAGGTGACTCAACTATCTCAGAACCCAGTTCATCAGAGGGTTCTAATTCTGTAAATTCTTCAAAATCATTATCTCTATCTTCTATTTTTGATTTTCCATTTCTTTTATAAAAAAAAAACAAAAACAAAATACAAAATTTGAAAAACCATCAAAATCAAAATATAAAAATAGAAAATTCAAAAATACAAAAACAATATAAAATATAAAATTCAAAAATATTCCTCTCCGACATGTCTCTCGTATAATCGATATTCTGTACGTACCTAGAAATATCATTCAACAATGATACGGGCATGTACAGATGCTTGAGCGAGAGTTCATTTAAATGTTTTCAAAACATGTCGTTTCTCAAAATTAATTCTCAAATGGCTTCTAATCATATCGGATTAGGACCCGTGCTTCAATGATGGCTTCGGAACATTTCAGTTTCGGACCCGCGCTTTAAAGAAAAGAGAGTGCTTCATCAAATCTTTTTCAAGCACTTATCCTAAAAATCTCAAATGGCTTCTGAACACATTAGTTCAGGACCCGTGCTTTCAAGAAAGGAAAGCGCTTAATCAAAAACTTTTCAAGCACTTATCCTAAAAATCTCAATGGCTTGTAACTATTTCAGCTTACAACCCGCGCTTAACCATTATGGCTTATGCACACATAACAGTACATAACCCGTTTTTCAAAGAAAGGACCCTGTTGTACGTTTTATTACAACAATCCTAACAAGAAAAGAAGTTTTTATGAAACATTTATTCAAACTTCTTAATCTTAAGCAAAATTTTATTCAAAATTTATCAAAAGGTTTTTCAAAACTTTTCAAAAATTTTGCTTAAGATTTTCAAATATTTACTCCCCAGTTCGCTCCAAAGTTTAAAAATATCAAAACCTATGCAAGGTTTGAGGGGGAGTAATTCAAAACATCTTTGTTCCAAAAATTTCATGCAAAACCGTTTCTCCCTAATAGCTTTCTAAAAACAATGATTTTAATCAAACGGTATCAAAAATACCATTGAAATGCTATTTTTGAGGGGGAGAAATGTGATTAAAATGTGATCGTGAGTCGAGCTCTACAAAAAGACTCAGTTTAACCCTCGAATTGACGAAGCTTAAATGTCAGTAATCGAAAAGACTTGTCCTGGACGGGTAATAATTTCAAGCTGGTTTTCCAGTGATGTAAACGTGTCTCGCAAAGGACTTGTCTGAGTAGAATGTACCAATTCGAGAGATGATCATTGAATATGACCGGGACGGGTAATAATTTCAAGCTAGTCCAACTAGTGATGTAAACGTGTCTCGCGAAGGTCATGTTCAATGAAAATCGATCATTTCAAATGTGCGAACTCTACCCAACATGTGCAATTCTTTCTTAAATCTCATGAGCACATGTGAAGGGGGAGTATTTCAAAAATGCAAAACTCTCAAAGTGTTATCTAAATGTGCTTTTATTCATAAACACTTTGAGAGATTTTCAAAAGGTTTATGGAATGTGATCAACTAATCTAGGATAACCATGGAGTAATAAGGTGATTATGGTTAGGTTATGTCCTATGATCCGCCAGAGCCGGATGGATCTACCCAAGGACAATTCCAATAGATTAGAATTAGAAGTCCTTAGGTAAGATTGAAAAAAGGAGTAAATGAGAAAGGAGAAAGAAGGGGTTGAAGAATGAAAAAGAAAAGTTTAATGTAAGGGTGAAAAGAAATAGCCCTCCATGAAAACTTAGGGCAGAAACCGGGTCAATACATCTGCTATCGGTATTCACTAAGGTGATACTGATATTGAAGACAAGACGTCATGGACCCAGTGACGCGCTGCACCACCCCTCCTAGCCACTCAGATATCTTTTAAAAGATATTTGTTTCATTTCTCACGGAGAACACTACATAATCTATCGGCCTCTCATTCCGAGATGTGTTGATATTGAAAAGGTGGCACTCTGCTCCATGCCTCCGACGACTAAAACCAAAACGCACAATAGAGTCTAGAGCCATGAGATTCATTAAAATATCTCGTTAGGAACACTTCCAAAATGATACACTTGTGTTCGTCAAAAAGGACACAAGTTGTAAGAGTCTTAATGAGATCCAAGGATCTTGCCATTTTACATCATGATGGTAACATGCTTCAAACGGTCTACAGTCGTGGGGTGATCTCCAGCGACTCACTGAATCGTGGGTACACTTCGGTGTGTCTGTGTAAGCCCTCTTGGGGGTATCCGGTTCAGAACGGCCTGGGGGAGATTAGAGAAAGTCTACACACTATGCTGTTGACGATCTCGAAGTCCTAACCCGTAAGCGCTGGATGATTATTACTAACAGTTTTATGCAGCTACCTATAAACATCCATCAACCATCATCAGATACATCAATCATCTTCACCTCAGCATACTCATACTTATGAAGAACATCTCCAACAAAGCTCAAGTGTAAAAGTTCAAGACAAAAGAATCAAGTTAAAGACAGAGTGTAACGTCAAAGTCAAAAGGCTAATCAATATGTCAAGAACAAGTTCATATATCAAATGATGAAAGAAAAGGGGAGATTGTTAGCATAAGTATAAAGTTCAAGATGTATGAGTATGTTGGAGGTCACGACATCATAATCACATAAAGATGTTGATCGAAGGCAAGAACAACCTCAAAAATGATACTTTGAAGATCACATAGCATGAAGGAACCAAAAACAAAGACTGCTATACAACGACACTCAAAGCTCAAAGACATTGAAGACGAAAGACCATCTCACATGGAGCATCATTTGAATGACCATCCCTTAGGGGGAGATTGTTAGGATTTATTTTAAAGTGATGGTCATTTGTCATTGTAATAGTTTAATTAAGTGTGTCGTTGTTTGAGTTAGTTAGTTTAATCAACGGGCTTGGGCTCAAGCTTGTTAGTTAAATGTTATGATCATGTAATCCTTGTATAAGCCCATCTCAAGCCCAAGCCCACCCAAGTCATGAAAACTATAAATAGCACCCTTCCTCTCACTTGGAAGGGTTGGATGTGTGTGTTATTCTTTCTCTTGTATCTCTTTCTTATCTTTCTCCTTAATCTAATATACACCATTCCCATTTCTTATCTTTTATCTATTATTCTCATATTGTGTTGTGTATGATAAAGGATCAATATTAAGTATTAACAGTTATACACGCCATATTGGTTATATTGAAACATTTTGTATTTATAAAATCAATATTTAAACTAATATATTTGATAATTATACACTCTTTTTCATTTTAAACATGTAATGTGATTGTAAACATCGAATATTTAGTGTTCATTAAATGTTAGATTTATTAAATAAGATGATCAAATTTGTTGAAAGTAATGTTATGAATCTTTTTCTTTCTTTTTGCTCTGAAAATGTGTCTTGCGTTGGAACTTTTTGAGAGTTTTCTAAGTGTCTTGCATTAGTATATGATGGAACTAAAAGTGGAAATACATGTATGAGCATATACACTAGATCACCTTAAAGTTTAGATGGCTTAAGGGTGTTATTTTATTCATTTTGATGCAAATGACGCATAAGATACTAGCTTTGTGAGAAGCAAAAAGTGTGTGTATACATAAGAAATGGTCACACAAAAATTTAGGAATGTTGGCTGCTTTGGATGCCAATTCTAGTTGCAACCACCAGCCCATAACCCCTACTTTTTGGGCATGATTAAGATCATCTTAACTTATTTGATGTGGTGATATTGACACTACATATATTAAGATGGTTGTTGCCATTTCTTAATATATAAGGAAATAGACAAAATAAACATACACAACACACACATGAAAGCACATTTCTAGTTGACGCCATCGTGTTCCTATTTTTACACCTTCCCAACTCGAGTATTCTGCTTCGCCATTGACATTGTTTTGGGTTCGTATGCTGAACAAAAACAACATGAAACTGCATTAATCCTGGGGGTTTACGTATGGAGGCTCGCAGCTTATAAAGCACATATAAATCCTTTAAGGACAGGGAACCTCTTCTCGTGCTAGACTCTTTTAACGAGTTCATTCGTGTTTTGTAAAGAAGAAAGCAAGGCCGCTGGACTTACCCAAACCTCTTATGATATTAAAGTGCACCCTAATAGGTTATATCATCAGTTACTTATATGGTCTTTATTATTTGTAGTCAATGAGTTATAAGTTTGTAAGTTATTTCATCTGTTACGTTTCTACAACTCATGAAGGCAAGGCTATCAAGATCGAGATCATACTATGAATTGTTTTTTACTTTGCTATATCGAAATCGTAAGATTGGAATATCCTACTTGAAGGTTTAAATGTCTTATATGTCTAGTAATTTGTATTCAAAGCTGATTCTATAGCAAATTCATGAAGAAAGAAGAGAAGAGTTCTCAAAGTTATAATAATGTGAAAATGCAACGCGTAATGGTTTTAAATACTAAAATATATAATTGGTGATTAACGATACTTAATCTATTAATCTAAATATCTATAAATTTTACTGTTATAAAACATTTATGATTATCCATGCCTATTTCATTGTTTTAGTTTAGCAAAATTCATTCATTTATAGTTTATTAGTTACTTAATTAAATGTAAGTAAGATCGAATCGGATCAAGATCTTACGATCCTATGGTAAGATCGAGATCTTACTTAATATCATATGCCTTTTAAGATTCTATGAAAGATTGACTTATTTTTGCTTAACGGGATCGTAAAATCAAAACTTAAGAGCTATATCAAGATCTTAACAAGTATGCATAAAGGTGTTGAGAATGACACTTAAACATATACAAATATTAGTCAACATCTTGTAATAAGAAGCACTCTTCATTAATTTTGCATTTCATTCATTTATTCATCATGTCTCTCACCTCCCTCTCTCATAAATATGGTGTGTTTGGAAATACGCTTGCTAATTGTTTATCGAAATAAAAACATATATTGGAAATGAGCCGTTTGTGAAATTAGATTGGTAAAACGCCTGAATGAGCTAAATCTAAAGAGTTCGAGCCTGAGTTGTGTCTTATTTATTAATTGAGCTTGATCCTAAACTTTATATACAAAACTCGATTCTGTTCTCAAGATTAATAGGATATTTTTGAGTATTAATACCTATATGAATTTGTATTTTAGGTTTAAAATTCCAAAAGTTTACTTTTATATACCCAAATTAGCTCTACCCTTCCATTAGATATACCACGAGCTCAAAATAGATATATCATAAACCGAGCTTGAGCCGAACTTTGATTTTTCATTGGGGCATTGTAAAAACGAGCCGAGCTGGAGCTCTAACAAGCTCGGGCTTAACTTGGCTCGTTTTCACCCCTGTCCTTTTTCAGTTTAAAGGCTTTGGATTGACTTACTGGATTTGACAAGTTTGGAAAAGATTAAGGGCTAAAGGTGTAACTTACTTGAAGTTGCTTGAGGTGCTGCTATATAAATAATGAGACAAGATGATTGTCTCATAACTCTGATTAAAAAACTCTCTCTATTCTCTCTCAATACTTTTGTAACCCTAATCTTGATCTGATCACCTTGATCAAATCTTGTTTGTCAGTTGTAATAATTCTCATAGTAATCTTGTGATTGTACTCTGCTTATAGATTGAAATCTCTGTTCGATTCTTGTTAACTAATTGAGATCAGTTGGTTTGTAACATTGGTTTTCTGGGATTAATAAAGTGTTGTTTGAAGTATTGTGTTTTTCTACATACTCAATCTTATACACTTTAAACATCTTCAAACTTACACATATCAACAACACCCAAAATCTTTAACAAAAACATACCTTTATTTGTAACCTCCTGTTATAGATGGCGATGCACCCAAACTGAAGCTTTAGAAGCAAACTCCAAATGGAACCTGTAAATGAAATCAAAGGGTTACTTTTTATAGACAATCTAATTTTCTTTCCTAAATTAAAAATTATAAGAACAAAGATTCATAAAGGCGATTTTAATTTATATCCAAGAAAGATGAAGGGTAAAGCTAACCAATCAACATCTGATTTAATGATTTGGGGTTTAGATTGTGGGAAGAAGTTTCAGGATTCCCATTCTTCTTCCTGATCTTGTTGAGCCGATCATTTGTGGGTGTGTATGTTTTGTGTTTGTGTTTTATGGGTTGTGGAATTTGTGGGAGGGTTCTGGAATATGTGGGAGATGAGGGAATTTTTTAATCCAATTAGTGTAGCTAGAACTGTTCACTCCCTTACAAAACACTATAGACTCATTATTTTATTACAAAGAATTGCTTTGCAACAAAACATCCTGGTAAATGTATTGTATTATAATATAATTTAATATGAGAATGAAACGATTATCAATATTTTATTTATCTTTCAGCTTATTAATGAAAAGTTCCTGGCTATATGTTTTTATTAAAAAAGTAATAATAATAATAATAATAATAATTGATACATTGGTTTATCCCGTATGTTAAATGAAAAAGGGATACATTGGTTTATCCCTTATATTAGAGGAAAAAAGGATACATTGGTTTATCCTGTATGTTAGATGCAAAATGATACATTGGTGTATCCAATTTGGTATTGATACATTGCTTGTAGATGAAAAAAAAAAAAAAAAAATGGATTTTTAATTGTTTACTTTTTGTTACCTGTCAACTATAGTCGATCGTAGGTACTGTTTTGTTACCAGTCGACTACAGTCGATTGTTGGTACTATTTTGTTACCAGTCGACTAAAGTCGATCGTTGGTGGCTCTTTTATTACCAGTCGACTATAACACAAGTCGATCATTGGTTAAGTAATTCTCAAGTGTTTCTTTTTCTTTTTTATATGATTATATTTAGGTTTTATTACGTTATGTTTTATTATTTTTTAATTTTTTCTTGTTTACTACTCGAGTCCCAGATTTCACGATTTCGTCGCTCGGACTACAGTGGAGTATTTTAGAGTATAAATAGGCCCAAACCCAGTTTGTGAGTTTAGAGTATCCAGAATTTTCACCGTTATAAATAATGGGCAATAATAACTATATGTTTATTCAATGTCTAACATTTATTACTAGTAAAAGAGGCACACTTAGACAAGGATAAAGATCTTTTGATGTTCATTTAAACATGAAAATTAATGTTGTGTTTATTATAATCGTACATTGTCATTATTGCAAAATATTTGACAAACCAACACATAAACAAGAAATGCTATATACATTTTGAATATTATAGGCTTGTTCTTACACGTTCATTTATATCTGTCAACCGTTGACATGTCACTCTCATTTTCACAATTAATAACCATTAATCAATCAATCTTCATATTCTACAAATAATCAATTAGCCCCAAATTCATTCAAATTGAGGGCAAAACACAATGGATTCAACAGTAATGAATGAAGATACTCATATCGTTGAATTAGTTACAACAAATAACCAACCATCAGAAGAAGAACATGAAGATAATAATCAAATCACACCTCTTTTATCTACTCATCAATCCGAAATTACTAATAATAACAAACCCAAAATCAATATTTTTACAGTCAGTTACCCTAGAAAAAAATCTAACAAGGTAACTTTTTTTTTTTTTTTTTTTTTTTTTTTTTTTGAATTGATGTGTTTTGTTGTTGTTGTTACAGGATCAGATAGCGCGATTAATCGAAGCGGAAGTGTCGCCGTTTAGGCAGATTGTTGTGTGGGTGTGGGGAGGGAGTAGGTGGTCTGGATTGTTGTGCATCTTGTTGTCGGCGTGTGTGTATTGTGTTATGGAAGTACTTATGGATGTTTTCACTGGTTAGTGTTTTTTCTTTTTTTTTTACGGAATGCTAAATTGATAGGAACGATAATTGTGTATGTTACTTAGTTTTATATGTTGATAAGACGCGGGATGTTTGGTAGGGAGCTTTAAGGAGCGTTTAGAATTAGAAGCTTGTTTGGAAATGAGCGTTTAGCGTTATGTTTTTCTAAACACTACTTGTACAAAGTGTATAGCGTTCGTGTTTAGCTTCTACACCATTTTACGCTTTATAATCACAAATATGGCGTTTACCTTTTACAATTAAGTTGCCAAATGCTAGTTTTGCAAACATACCTACGATACAAAAGTGGGGAAAAGATGAGTGTACCATATATGTAATGCATTAAATAGTATAATGCTAGTTGTGTACCTGTGTTTTTGAGTTTTTAAGGTGATGGGAGATAAAGGAATATTAAACCGTTTAGTGATATTTCAGTTGGCAAGATTTGGAAGTAAGTAATGCATTAAATAGTATAATGCTCGTTCTTTTGGTATGTTAGTCGGTTATTACTCGAGAACAAGATAAATCAAAGAGTAGATCAGCTCTGGTTGGGGATTTTATAAAGAACGATGGTATATCGATGTGTCCTCTTTTTGATGAAATTGTGACTAGTAAATTAGTATTTGATTCTTCTTGTTATACATGTAGATGTGCATCCTTTCTTGTGCTATGCTATGATCTAGGATCTCCATCTCGTGAAATGCTTTATGTCTCTCCCCTGTAAGCTATAGTTTAATTGCCTTTGGATGGAGATGTGTGGATACTCTTGGTTCTATGTCTATTATTTGAGTATGTATGCATTAACATAGAGAGATTGACGACTTATGGTTAGTGACAAAAGAGTCAGACACTGCTAGTTTTGGACTACAATCACTCAAGTAGTTGACTTTAGAGGATTTGAGCGTAGTGTGTGATAAACGACCTTGGAGTTTATCGGTCAACTATTGAAACAGGCTAGAGTTTTGTAGCATTGAGAAGGGAGGATCGCTACAGAATTAGATACATTTAAAGATCTACGAATGACTTTAGAGAGCCAACTCTGCTTGCAGTTACTAAAACATTATATTATTGAAAGATCATCTAGATTATTCACTGCCGAAGAGCAAATATTATCTTAATTACTTCTCATTTTGACATTTCTTCCCAAATTGTATTTTGCCAAACATTAATATACTATCCATATGTTGTTCATGATTTCCTATGTCAACTGTACTTGTGAAAATAGTTTATGTACCTTTGTATTCTCAGTTAGTGACCTAAAAACAAACTGTATTGAAAAAAAACAAAAAAAAAAAAAAAAAAAAAAAAAAAAAAAAAAAAAAAAAAAAAAAAAAAAAAAAAAACCTATTACTTACTAGAGTAGAAACTTTATAAATTAATACTCATGGGACCACCTAAATTCATTAATTAAAAGAGTTATCAATTAATTGATATTAATTTATCAATAAATAAATGAATCGGGACCTGAAAAATTATTATTTTAGAGGGTTTATTAATTAATCAAGTATTAATTTATCGAGTTTCTACTGTATGTGGCAATTCGTTTAAGTACATCAATTTATATTAAGTCAGGACATTATTTGATATAGAAGGGCTCTTAACACCAAGGTGACATTTAGAAAGCCTAGTTTTGAGGTCTGTATCTGAATGCCATACGTCATACGTTGGGGTTAGGATCTTGCTGTATGCATCCCCCGCCAGGAACGAAAAAGGAATTATAAAAAACGAATGGAGCCTATAGAACACATTGTACAGGGAGGCTGGTATTTATACTTTTGAAGATCAGGTGTGGTAGTAAATGTTTTATTTCTTGTATACAAAATGCTTAACGTTGTACTAGTGCCGCTATTTCCGCTAAGCAGGAAGATGCAAACATTTTACACATTCCAGCTTTTATTTAATACATCGCGTTTCTACACAAGCTTTGAATATTTTGATTTATACAACTCATTAGTGATTTAGTGTCTTCAACTTTTATCTGTATCATTAAAAAGATTTTACTGCTTAGCACTTTGCATTATAGGTTGCTGTTAGTTTTACCTCCATTTAATCTGTCTTAATTTTTGCAACGACAGCTCAAGCTATTCCTCTTTTTGAGATAGCATTTACAAGATGTGTAGTTATTTCAATACTATCGTATATGTGGTTAAGACGAACTGGTGAACCAATTGTTGGACCTGCAAACGTCCGGAATCTACTAGTTTCAAGGGCTCTTACTGGATGTCTATCTTTGTTAACTTTCATTTACTGGTAAGTCTTCCTCCCGCTCATGCTGCAGTTTGATAACTTAAGATGCATTACTTCCCTCCTGATGAATTATTGAGTGCCAATAACTTTTTGATAAGTGTTATGGTTTCCATCAGTTATATCCCTTTGTGAAACCATATGTTATCAATAGCTCGGTGTAGCACCAATTGGTATATTCTTATTCATGGGTCCATTCTGTGCTGTCAAATCATATGTGTCTTTTGGCATATATAACATTCAAAGCTAAGTTCTATATGCAAGTGGTTGAATTTATATATCGGTAGACTCTTATTAATTTATTTGCGACAGTATGATCTTTGCGTATCTCAGTCCATTTATGTTTTCTGTATGTTTGCAAGTCATGCTAGACTTCTATTTATCTGTTTTCTTATGTATTTACTGCATATCATCGTGAATGTAATTGTCTATTTGAGAGGATACAGGGTATATCTTCTCCGGTATGGTAAACTAAACCCGTATGACTGTATGCCACATGTTACTGAGATGCATCTGTTTGTTTTTCCCCTGAGGTATATATGGCAAAAAATATAGTGCCAGTTTAGCCGTAAAACTAGTAGGAATTTAAGAATAAAGGACACATATCTTTAGTCTGAACTTGCATCATCCTCGTCCCTCGTTTTGATAATATTCTTATAACTCTTATTACGGATAAACTCAACTTGCTTATCTTCAGTATGTCTTCAACTTGTAAAGCTTTGCGTACAGAATGTCCATATAGGGTAATGAATATCACAAATGCCTCTCCTCTCTTAGACCCTTAATTGAACTGTCCTTGACAAGCTTCTACTTATCTGCTCTTGTATTTCCATATTTTATGGCTTTGAGCTTAATTAATTATTTACATTGCCGTGGCCTAAGGTTATTTAACATGGTTTTTAGCATTTGTCCGGAAGTGCTGAACTGCACTTTATTCTATCAATAATTGGATTGAACTTTTCTTTGCAGTATTCAGAGATTACCTCTATCTCAAGCTATGATATTAAGCTTCACTACTCCAATAATGGCCTCAGTTGCAGCTCGATTTATTTTGCACGAGAATTTGAAAATAGCAGAAGTGGCAGGTATGGTAACAGTTCTATGACTTCTATCTAAGAAACATTTGATTATGTTTAATATTTGATACTTTTATTAGATAGCTCAGTACCTCTGCACACTTGGGTTTTTTCTTCTGTGATGTAATTCGAGATAATTTGCATAGTGAGCCCATAAGAAATAAATATTGTGTTTTGAACTTTTACATACTAGAGTATGGATTGTAAATGTTTTGGAGAAACAAATTCATTTGCTGGCATTGTTCTTTTAAGTTCATACATTTAGCAAGGTCAAAAGAATTTCTATTTGCTATATCAAGTATCAACATGCTAAAAAATGTATACTTAGATTTTGGTGATATTTGACGAGTTAAGAATGTGCATCTAGCCCATGAATGCAGATATCAATTGCCTCTTTTTTATATAATGTTTGTAATAACATGTTTAAGCAAATTCATGCTGTCCAGTGTCCACTAGCTGGTTGTTCTCACAAACAAGCTCCTTACCACTTCTGAAAATTTTCTTTATTTTGTGGTTCTTTCATCAAAATCATTAACAAATGCCCCTAATTTTTTTCATGATTGATATCTATTTTTCAGGTATTGCTTTCAGTTTCTTTGGCGTGCTTTTCATACTTGGATCGGCTAAGAGCATAGAAGGTACAGAAGTGAGTTAATAAATCTATATGAATTAGTATTGAATTTTGACCATTATCTCTTGAGAAATTGTGTTTCTCTCTATTAGATTTATGAGTGAAGTTTTTTCGCCTATTAATTAATAGGGTTTATCTTATGCAATATTTCTGCATGTAGGATCTTGTAACGACTTGAACTTTTAATGAAAGCCATTATAAGCAAGTATAAAGCCTATCAATGTGAATAGTATATTTTTTGTAACATTGGATACTAGTACCAACCATTGAACCCTTATGTTGTCACTTGATGATGTATCTAACTAATGAAAGACCTCCTCTCAGGATAGATCTTTTGGTAATCTAAGTTTAAATCTATATGTGATATGGATTGTGATTGGACTATCTACACATAAGAGTAAGATGGTAGGAGTGTGATCTCATTTAGCACACTATATGCATTCAGTTGATCAATATGTTTTTAGTATGGAGTACGTCTCCGATTAAATGACTAGGAACATTGCACTCGACCAAAAGAGTGTCAACCACCTCTAGAAGATGACAGTTTTGAGGTTTATATACATGTGATGCTATCTGAGAAATCTTATGCTTGGATGTGAATATAAAAGTTAGATGTGAATCATGTGATGTTCATTCCCAATGTTTCCACAAAGAATTAGCCAAAAACAGATGTCGATCATCACTCGTGCTTCTGTCACCTATGTGTACCTCTTATTTGTGTAAATTATCCAGCCAGTGAAGTCATCATGGTTTAGGCCCTGTGCCAAACTGACCAGTTTGTCCTTTGTTTAAGTACAATAAGTAATAGTGAACTAGGTGCAGTTCTTGCACATCAAATGCTTGTAATGGAGGAAGTTGTACCAGTAGTTGGAAGAAGACATGAAAGAATGGCCCTATTCCTAATATATGATCTTGCACTATAAGTAGAAACCATCCTGTCAGAAAACATACGTGACAGAATAGAGATTAATTATAGGCATTACAAAAACTGAAAAGAATTGTTTAAGTAATTTTGTCTCTTAGATTTTCAGATATAACAGATTAACGAGCTTCAACAAATGTGAAAATAATAATCATGAAAAGATGAATATGCATAGATTACCTATATTCATCAAAATAAAGGGAATGAACTGGAATGCAATTGTGATGGCAAGGTAGTACATATGGTTCAGCTCTTAGGTTTCATCATCGCTGTTGTTATGTTAGCTGATTTCGTGTAGTATTCCAACAATAATGAGAATGGATTAAATGTATGGAAAACCTTCCTTTATTTCTTATTTTGCTATGATGCCTTGTAATGACACTGCAAATAATGGACAAATGGGATTAGTTTTGGTGCCAAATATTTCCATTGAACAATTCTATAACCGTCTTCTGATACACCAGTTATAAAGTGATGCCAATCCATTATTTCTTATTTTTGTATGCTAAGTTGCTAACTATAACCGTTCCTGATCATCCTATTAGCAAAATGCATTTATCATATCTATTGCTCTACTTTCGCAGAAGTTGGGGAAGCTAAAGCTCCAGGTGTCTATGGATTACGCCATGCTTTTGCAGTTTTGATTGGTCTAGTATCATCATTGGCCGGTGGAGTAAGTTACTGCTTTGTAAGGGCTGGAGCAAAGGCCTCTGACCAACCTGTGTAAGAATGACCTATCTTGCTCTGCTGTTTATCAATGTTATATATGTTTATGTGAAGCACTTCTCTAGAGGAATTTGGCCAATGCCAAGCTTAGCCTCAGTTCTAATGTTTTGAGCCTTTGGACCTTGAATTTATGGGTTTTGAGGAGGATATTGGGAAGATGTTTCATCCAGTTACTTGGGCCTAAAAAGGGAGAAACGTAGTCATCTTCTTTACATATAGATAAACAATGGAACACATCATTCCCGTTTGACATAGGAGTAGACCTTGCTAGTGTATTCTCTTGCATCTAAATCACATCAATAAAATTTATAGCCTCGCATGAAGGTATATGTAGTACCACTTCCATCACTTAAACATTGTTTTCTAGCTGTCACATTTTTTTGAGATTACTACATCATTGTCTTCTTGCTCACGTTCAATCTTCATCTAAAATATTTCGTTTCTCTTTCAGGGGTACTATATTTTCATTTGGCATACTCTCTAGTGCTGCTGCAGCAATATGCATGATTACCACTGAAGTAAGAATGTGATCTGGTAGAATTAATTTTACACATTTGTTGTTACTGTGCTGTCATGTTGTCCTTGGATATCCACGTGCAAAGATATCAGAAAGTTGAATCTACTAAAATCTGCTCATTTGTATGTAGATACATTAGAGTTACCATGACCAATAATTCACATATATAATTGCAATTGATGACCTGTCTCTGTCTCGTTTCCTTATAGTCTTGTCTGGTACTCCCTCAGTTCCAAAAAGGAAACTCTATCCATATTTGTCTGTACTAAAAACTTGCAACAATACTGTTTTAGAAGTATCTCAATCCAGTTTTACCTATTTGCCTATCATCAATCTCTACAACATATCTGTGAGATTGATTATGGTCCAAACCTTTTTCTCAATTTCATCTTATTGACGCGTGTTTTTTGTATTTGATTATTAGTCAGACACTTTCTATAAACCATGTATGTTAAACACTGCATCTCATTATGCACTGCATCTCATTATGATAAGGTATACACTATTGGACGTAAAGTCTTGTCATAATAAACTCAGGACCTTAACTTTTGCCTCCAAATGTGCTTCACTGCTTCTTATGTGTTTGAATCCCTGATTGACTTTCATTTCCATATGTCAAACAATTCCTTTAGGTTGTTGGAATTATTCAACTTAATACAAACCTTAACTGGATATCTTATTGGAATCTTAGTATAAAGACTAGCGGCAGAGATAGATTAGCATCAGCCTTTTCGCTCCTATAATCTATTCCCTCTAGTGGTCCTGCCTTGCTTATGTTGCTATCAAATGCCACTGTATATGCCAAGTTAGTCTTGCAGGAGATCTAGACTTTCTGTTTTCTTTTACAATGTATAATATTCAGGCAATTAAACCCGTTTACCCAATATATATTGTCATTTTTAATTTACTCCCGAAGCGGAATGCTTGTTATTAGTGTCCAATAAAGTATGTGTTTGATATTTTTCTTGCAGGACTTTGTGCTGCCTAGCTTCTATTCTTTCATTCTTATGATTGTTCTCAGTATATTGGCCTTCTTTGCTGAGGTGAGCTCCTGAACTTAGGCTACTCAGTATGGTCAAATAATATACAATACCATGTGAAGATTTCCATTAAGTATAACATGATTTATTATAGCCCTACACTACTTAGATTTTGATTGGCTAAAAACACTAAATTACTGCAGTTATTTCTGGCACGAGGGCTTCAGCTTGAGAAAACCAGCAAAGTTGCAAATATTCTTTACCTTGAGGTAATTTCTCTTCTTGTTTTTTGTCCCTATAAAACGTGACTAGACTTTCTGATTAAGATAGACAACCAAACTGCCACTGCGACGTCTGCTTATAAACTTTTTTCTCCACCAATTTGGCCAATGATATGATACTCTAATTTAGCTCTAGTTATCAATGTTAAAAGATGCCTGCAAATTGTCATAATAAAGTGTGACCCATTGACAGCAAGAAGGTTCTCCGAAAAGTGGTGGGAGATGGTCCCAAAAGCTTCTACTTTTTCACTTTTTACCTTCTCAAGTTTGTTAGAAAGTTAGGACTATATGTGAAGACACTCGGAAAGTTATGAAGAATAAAGAACCTATTCTTTATTCTTGATAGATAAGGGTGCATACTTTACTCTTCTGGTATGCAAAAATGCATCTACCTTTATTGTTAGGAGCATCCTGGAAATCCCCTCTCTGGGGGGGGGGCGGGGGGAAGAAAATCTATAATATCCTAGTGGGTGATTCGTAGGTTTCATTTTATAGCGTTGACATAGATAATCCCATACACAATTAATGATTGTAGTAATAGAATGAGAAATAATATTTACTTGAATAATCTGGGTACATTGATGGTCATTGTTAGGATTATTATTATATCTTGTAACACGCTTAAGAAAAGGTTTCAGACTGCAAAAAGAGACTCATCTTTATTTTACGAGTTTTATTCTAGTTGCTGTTGTCTCTAAAGTAGGGCTTCATATTTAGATATAGCCTTTGTAGTACTGTTCGGAACTTGTAGAGAATGCATAAAAATGACAAATGGAAATAAAAGTTTATCTACAAGCGGAACTTCATACTAGAGGACTGGAAAGATTGTTATTAAATTCTATGATGAAAAGAGATAGAATCTCATCGTATCTTGATCTATTTTCAATTTGCTTTTCAGGTTGCATTATTCCAGTTATGGGGTATGGGATCATCGCGAGTAATCCCGTCATTTGGTAAATTTGTTGGATGCTTTCTTGTACTTGTTTCAGCTTGTTGTACCGTATATTTCGGACCAGAAAAAGAAATGGAGTAAGATGTGCCTGGTTACTTGATGTGTTACAAAGGTTAGGCATGCACCCATTTTGATTTCTCATTTTTGTAATTGTGTCCAACTTGTAGTTTTGTAACATCTATCTGAAAGAAATCATATATACACATCGTAATCAAATATATAGAAACCAAATTGGTTTAAGATCAACATCCTGGAGTATTTTGCACATGCTACTATGACTTGCGTTTGGAAACAAGTCAGTTGAGTTCAGCTGTCTTAATGATAACTTATTTAGAGTTGTAGATATTAACATATCTTATGGAACAGGTTAACTCGAGTTGGATTGATCAAAAAAAGTTATCTGAAATTTAAATGGATCGAACACCTGGCGCATGGCTGAACAAGTCTAATGCCGTCTCTTTTCGCATACCATGCTGTATTAGATCAATTTTTTTTTAAAATAATATCAAAAACGGGATGGGTTTAGTTGGTGAAAATATCTCATTTTTTTAGGAAATTTTTCATAGGAAAATGGAAAACTGAAAACCTATTTAGTCACATTTTTTCTAACAATTTTCAAAAAAAGTGATTCCTACTTTTCAATTTTTAACTAGAAAAGTAAAAACTTCGATCTACCATTCTCCATTTTTTTCTCTCTAACAAAAAAGGAAAGTATTTCTCAATCTACCATTTAAGTATCTCCTTCGAACTCTAATCACCATTGGTAACATCTTCACCTTCCATCCTTGCCATCGCCGCCCACCGTCGCAATCCCAGATAATCTTTTCATATTTTTAAAAAGGAAAAATATAACTTCATTTAAACGGGTTATTAATATTCTCAATTCTTCTCTCGAGAAGAAAGACCATTCCCTTCTCAAGAAATCTAGAAACGAAATAATAATAATAATAATAATAATAATAATAATAATAATAATAATAATAATAATAATAACACTACAACTAAATGCTACCTAAGAGTGTGTTTAGTTGGTGATACCTCATCTTTTCAGAAATTTTTTCATAGAAAAATGAAAAAACATAAAACCCGTTTAGTTACAAATTTTTCTACAATAATGAAAATCTCATTCTCAAATTTTAAGTAAAAGTCCTTAAAAGTTCAATTTACCCTTCTCTACTTTTCTTTTGACTAGAAAATGAAAAATCTAACACCATCTAAACGGATTTTTCACTTTTAACTTTTTCCTTGAGAAGAAAAACCCTCATTTCTCAAGAAAACTAAACATGAAAAAGTGATAATATTTCTCTGCAACTAAAAGCAACCTAATGTAGCATTTAGTTGTAGAAAAAATTTCTTGTTTTTCTGTTTCTAGATTCTTTGAGAAGTGAATGGTTTTTCTTCTTTAAAGAAGAATTGGGAATTTTGAAAATCCGTTTAAATGGAGTTATATTTTTCCTTTTTAAAAAGATTACCACGAATTGTGACGGTTTGCAGCGACGGCGAGGATGAAATGTGGAGATGTTACCAATGATAATTAAGGTTAGAATTAGATACTTGAATGGTAGATTGGGAAATCACCTTTTTTTTTTTTTTTTTTTTTTTTTTTTTTTTGTTAAATAGAAAAAAGTGGAAAATGCTAACGGGTGTTTTCATTTTTCTAGTTAAAATTTGGAAAGTGAGAATTTTACTATTTTTTTTTTTTTTTTTAAATTGTTCAAAAAAATGTGACTAAACTGGTTTTTAGTTTTTCTATTTTTTTATAAAAAAAATTCTGAAAAAATAATATGTTATTCACCGATTAAACACATTCTTTCTATATTTGGAAAAAAGACACAAGTATGTCAATGGAACATCATGACCCAACCTGCTTTGTCATGTACATAGGATTAGGCCACTACCCGATCCGTTTGACTCCTTTCTTGCTACCTATACGGCTATTCGTGTGAAACTTGAAGAGGGTCCAAATAAGCGAGTTCAACAAAGGATAAGTTACGCGAGTTTGGTTTGGTTGATTTAGGGTATGTTTGGCACAAGTAGGAGCTGGAGCGGGTTGCTGGAGCTGGTTGCTGGAGCATGTGGCTGGAGCTTTTTTTTACATGCTAGTACAACTAGAATTTCATTTAATAGCTTATTTTTTTAACAAGCTCCTTCAAGCCGTGTCAGCCAAACGATACTTATTTTTAATGGTAGCTTATTTTTCTAAAAAAAATAAGTTCATGCTACGATAAGCTCTAATAAGCTCGTGCGCTAAACATAGCCTTAATCTACTCAATGTTGCTATAGCTTCGAAGGCTGTGTTATCTGTAAGAATCATGATTTGGACTTCGTGTTCAGATTGTTGGTTAATGTAGTTGGGGTCATATAAAAAGATGATTGAGGTACCATTTTGTGCAAATTGAAGAAGCTCGTGGAAATCATTCATTAACCAAAATAAAGTTCGTATGTTTCATTTTAAATTTAAATCTTCATTCCAAACTCTCCAACCAAATAAGCCTGACAATATTGCTCTGACAAGTTTTCAAACAAGTGAATAAAACACTTTTTCATTCCAACCATTAATTAATTTTGAACTACTCTATTTAGTTTACATCAGTAGAATGACGCATAAGCAATAAATCTACTTTGCCTTTATGTCAAGACGTAAACCATCAACCAGTATAGAATAGGCTTCAGTTAGATCGTTCATCATTCCAAACACAGGTGTGTATTAAATACGATTCAAGTTCCAATAGTCTGATTTACGAACCATAGCAATAAATAAAGAAGATTATGTAAGGATTTCTATAACAAGTACAATAAAGGTTGGTTCGACAACTTGGGTCCGTTTTGGATTCGTTAGACCAGCCGTAATGGCAAGGCCGTCCTTGCTCGGTCACCCCAAACCAGACGCATCCCCCATTAACACCCCCCCCCCCCCTCCCCTCCACGCGTCCCATGTGTATTTTGTGGAAGACTCGGTTGATATAGCGACCGAGTCTTGTGGGAAAATTGGCACAAAAAATCATACCCCAACGTCCAAAAATATGACTGTTTGGTCATTTTATAAAAAAATATATATATTAAATTTTAAATAAACTTACCTTATAAATACCCGACACTTCTCCATTTTTATACACACTTTCAAACTCAATCTTTACATATACTCTAATTTTTTCAACTCAAACAAATGGTTTCCGATTAATTTTTTTTACATCCTCAGATGATAAAGGCGAAGTTAATAGTATCGATCTATAGTTTTAAAAAGATGTCATTATGCTTGTTCAAGCTTCCACTTCTACAATCCCTAAAACCCCACGAAACACGATAGATAGAGATCGTTACGGTGCTCATGATCGTCTAGTAGCTGCTTACTTATCTTAAAACTCAACGTATGGAGAAAAATTATTCCGTAAACGGTTCCGAATGAGCCGAAGAGTTCCCGCATTGTTCGGGAATTAACTAATAATGCACCGTATTTTCAACAAAGTAGTGATTGTACGAGAAAAGTTGGCATTTCCCCATTGATGATGTGTACCTCTACAATTTGTCAATTGGCAGACGACACCATTCCTGATGCTCTAGACGAATATTTGCAAATAAGTAAGAAAACTCGTGATTCTCTCCAAGCTATCTGTAAGGTATTATGGACTTATATGGAGACGAGTTTTTGCAAAGGCCTACTTATACTGATTTTGAAAAACTCTATGCTTTTCACGATGAGAAACATGGGTTTCCTGGAATGTTAGGAAGCATTGATTGTACGGGTTGGCCGTGGGCTAATTGTACAAATGCATATCGTGCTCAATATTGTAGGGGTGATCACGGGCCACATCCATTCACTTTATTAGAAGCAGTTGCCTCATAAGACTTGTGGATTTGACATGCGTTCTTTGGTGTTTCCGAGGCGAACAACGACGTTAACGTTATACGTCAATCGCCTATTTTCAACGATCTCAAAGAGGGGAAAACACAAGAGGTTCCATATGTGGCTAACGGCGTGACTTATAAATGAGGATATTATCTTACTGACAGGATATATTCGGAATGGTCTGTTCTTGTTAAATCTATTTCACAATCAGGCTCGAATGATACAAAGTGAATAAGATATAAGCAAACGCATGAAGCAGCAATAAAATATGTGGACAAGCGTTTGACGTGCTAAAGAAAAAGTGGGGTATAATAAAGACTCCCGCACGGCCGATGTCTCTTAAGAAAATAACGGATATGATGTACACATGCATCATATTACATAATATGATTATAAAAGACAAAGGGAGGGCAATCTCTCTCGACTGTTATCCAGAAAAGCAACATCATGATGATTATCTCGTACGAACGCATGAAGAAACTTTACAATTTGTTAGACATTAAGTCAACGAGGAAACTCACTTAAGCTTCAAAGCCGATTTAGGTGAACACATTTGACGTCAAACAAATGCACACTAATTTGTAGTTTCATTTTATTTTAATTATTATTGTAATGTTTTTTTAATTATTAATAAAATTTTAATTTTAGTGTTTAGAGAAAAAAAATGATGACCGCGGTCACTATTACACTAAGTTGGTCACGAAGAAGGTTGTAGAGAGATAAGTTGGCGCTGATGTGGCAATGTTAACCGCAATCATCCACAGTCGCCATTACGCTTAGGGGGTGCTTGGTTCATTTTAGGTAATGAAAATGGAAAATATAATGGGAATACTAAGGAATATAATGAGTATTTCTATTATAATTGAATGTGCTTGTTTATGATGCACAAAAACTAACTCCACTATTGTTTCTTTCTAACCACCTTGACCAAGATACTGATTTGTTTGTTATGAATGCTAAAAAGCCATTGTTAGTTATAAAATTTCCATGATGAATGTTCCGTTAAGTAATATGTAAATAGTAATATACTTATAAAAATGACAGAAGTAAGCTTCTATTGCAACGTTGCAACACCTAAAAATTATCAATTTCAAAACATATCAAGTTTATTTTCCTCTCAAGCAGATAATCTAGTTGCTTTTGTTTAATTAAGTCAAAAAATAATGATTAAAAAAATACTAACACTATGTTCTTAAGTTTGTATTAAAGAATGAAAGTGAAAGTAATGGAGAGAAACTAAAAATATGTCATGTTCTTAAGTTTTTGGAAGGAAAGAAACCAAAGTAAAAGCGAGTAAAGTGTGTGTCTTTTTAGCTAAAAACTTTCATCCCATATATGGGATGAAAGTTGAGTAAAGATAATAGGACAAAAAAATAAAGTAGGGGATTTCTAATAAATGTATCACTTTCATTCACTTTACTTTATTTTTCAAAAAAACTCAAGAACACAAAATAATTGATGAATTTTCTTTCTCTTCACATTCTTTTCTTTACTTTACTTCAACTTTCTTTTTATTCCACTCATAAAAAATCTCGAGAACATAGTGTAAAGAAATGAATAATGGAACGTGGTGCAGATGTGAGGGAGATTCATTACCCTCAAATTAGAGGGGAATGGTGGATTACCCAAAAGTGGGTAATGACTCATTGCATTATAGCAAATCAAGCGCCACTAATCATTATCATTACTATTCCTTACCCCTTAATACCTCCAACCAAGCACACCCTTAGTCTTACATTCCTTCTTTAAGTACATCACATCAGTCAACGTTCAACTATTCTTTTGCGAACCAGAAAAGCTAGGATTTCACCTATTTCACAAAAGCCCTTCATTTCTCGGCCCTATAAAGACGTTTACGTCAGGGGATTGGGTGCCCAAAAGTTGGCTTTAAATTTCCCACTTATGTGGTTTGAACTTGAGTCTCTAGCGGATAATCCCAAGCTCCTCCATGGCCATGACTAGAAGAGATCTTATTTTGATTATGGTGATTAGGGGTGTTCATCGGTTTGGTTATCGGCTTGTTCGGTTTATTCGGTTCGGTTAGTTCGGTTAAAATTTGGTCAAACCGAAAACCGAACCGAACCGAACCAAAAACCGAATTTGAATTCGGTTCGGTTTTCGGGTTGACCCGAATTACACCATTATATTTTTTTAAAATTCTAATTATATAGATTTTTGACAAATAAAAGTTATTTCAAGTATAAAAAATGTTATATATATATATATATATATATATATATATATATATTAGGTTAATATATATATATATATATATATATATATATATATATTAGGTTAAAATTTTAATGGTCTTTTTGTATATATGTGTGTGTGTGTGTGTGCATATATATAATATATTTATGTTAATTCGGTTTGTGGTTCATATAGCCAAAATCATATCCAACCAGAAAACCGAATTTCTAGTTCGGTTCGGTTCGGTTTTGGCAAATCCGGTTCGATTTTTTTCGGTTTGGTTCAATTTCGTTTTTTGGGTTATTCAGTTATTACCTAAACAATGCACACCCCTAATGGAGATTAACAAACTCTTAATGACGATAAAACTCAAATAACATATCATGGATCTTTGAATAAAAAGTTTGATGTTTGAACAACCACTATACATCATGAACCATTTAATATCAAATTTAATTCTTAAAATAAAGAAAAGATTAAATTGCAAAACTCCTCCGTGTGGTATGTCCATATTGCAAGTACAGTCCTTACTTTTTCAAAAATGTAAGCATTGTCCTTGTGTGAAACAATTGGTACGGATATTGTCTTGGCCCAAAATGAAATAACTAAAATGCCCCAAAGTGAAAGGCGTTTTGGTCATTTCACTTTTTGCGGCAAGGACGAAATCCGCATCAAAGGTTCTCAAGGGATGAAGTCTGCATTATCGAAAAGGTAAAGACTACGCATGCAATTTGAACATACTACAGGGACGATTTTTGCAATTTACTTTAAAATAAATAATTCCTTTGAAAATAAACTTCCAAATACCCTAGAATTATAATTTCTTCTTATAGAAATTTCGTACATGAATTATTTGTAGATTGCTTCCTTTTATATTAGTTAAAGAACGATAGTACAAATAGATGCCAATTGTGGAGGTAATCTAGTTGTATACTGGAAAGTGGACTGAAAGATGCTCATGCAACCCAACATGTTTGAGCACTGGCTAACAATTGAAATTTTCTGTGTACTAGATTTATGTTTGAATTTACATGCAAGTATATATAAACTTTTTGAAGTTTATAAATCTAGTTAAGTAATGCGAATCTGGCATTATGTAAATCCAAAACTAGTTATTTCAATTCTAAACAAAATTTAGTGCAAATAAAATAGTATCTTTTAAATAGTTTTCAACAATCTATAATTCTATACAATATCAAATGTGGACCCATCACATTTGATATCAGCATTGGGTACTTAAGTTAATGAACCTTTTTAAGTTAAAAATTGATATTACTTCCGTATCAAAATAAATGTGCGTTTTTTAGTTTGGGATATCTTAAAATAAGTGTTCACCTTGTGTTTAAACTTTAAACCAATCAAAACTGATTTTATTGAATAAGATGATATTTAATTGATGAAGAGTATGGTCGATAAAATTTCTTAAATCTTTATGCAATATAAAAGTGGACATTTTGGAACAAAATTATTGTTTCTTAATATTTTTACTTCTTCTTCTCTTTACAAAATCTTGATAAGCGAAAGAATTAATAGTTTAAATGAAAAAATATAGTGAATGAAAAACACATATTATACTTTTATGTGTGTGGTAGAGTAAACACAAAATATAAAGGGGTACTACTATAAGTTTTTATGCATATGGTTGAAAAAGATAATATTGCAATTACACCCTTTGACTTGTATACTCCTGCTAATTATGCCCCTCATAGTTATCTTAGTTTAGCATACTGACCTCTAGTTTCAAAAGGTGGGAAAACGAACATTTGAAACCCTGGCTCATTTTGTTTGCATATTGAGGGGGGCCTTATCGGGAAAGAAACACAAGGTAGACTCCAAATAGGACTACCACGGTTGTACAATTATCAAAACTTTTGATTCCAAAAATAAATCATAACACTATTATGATTCTATAGCTTTTGTAAAAAGATTATATATTCCCTTTTTTTTTTTGGAGTAAATTGCAAAAGTCATCCTCGTGGTTTGGTCAAATTAAGGTTTCGTCTCAAATTTTTCAAAAGTGCAGACAACATCCCTGTGAAAAACTTTGGGTTACAGTTTTCCTCCTTGGGTTGCAATTTTTGACAAGGTCATTTTTGTCATTTTACTTTGGACAAGGATGAGAACTGCAACCCAAAGTTCCCCACATAGACGGTGCATACATTTTCGAAAAATTAAAGACGAAGCCTGCAATTCGACCAAACTATGAGAACGATTTTTGCAATTTACTCCTTTTTCTGATTAATAATCTTACTTATTGTGACTACGTTAATAGGAGCGTAACATTGATTTGTACAATCAAACATATACTCTGAAATAACTAAGGGTGCGCTTGGTTCAAAGAGGGGAATGAGAATAGCAAAGGTAAAGGGAATACAATGGAATATAAAGAAATGGAATGGAGATTATCATTATCTTTGATGGTGCTTGGTTTAAGAAAAACACATTAACCTCCAAAGTGGTGGTGGTGGCTACTTGTGGTGGTGGCTGGTGTTGGTGGTGGTGGTGGCTGCTGCTGCTGGTGGTGATGGTGGTTGATGGTGGTGGTGGTGGTGGTGGCGGCTGCTGGTAGTGGTGGTGGTGGCTGGTGATGGTGGTGGCTGCTGGTGGTGGTGGCTGCTGGTGGTGGTGGTGGCTGCTGGTTGTGGTGGAGGTGGGTAATCATTACCTTTCCTCTCAATTTACTAAGTAATGCCCCATTACCTACTACTAAGCAATGATTGCATTCCTTACTCCTAAGCACACATGTTTATTCATTGATTTTCCCATTCCCACCCAATACCCCCAACCAAGCACCCCTAAGCAAAACATTTAGGAAGGAAAACTATCTTTTGATATTAAGATTATGGACTTGTCAACTAGAAAATTTTTGGTACATTTATACATTGAACTTTCTCATGTTTATTTGCATCGAACAACATTGTACTCCCGTTACCCTATTTGCACGATGCGGCCGTCTACCCTCTCCCTATGGTCAAATGTTATTTATGTTACGCTCATTTCAATTTACAATGTTTTATTTCTTTTGAATGGAAGTGACGACATATCGGATACATAACGTGAGAATAATAAATTTATAAATATTTTGAATTTCGGAGATATAAATAGATAGTTAAAAGTAATCTTAATATAATCTATGAATCGTGTGAGACATTTTCATATTGTAATATTTCGTCCTAATGTATCTATGGTATCACGAAACTAATAAACTGGATAATTGAAAGAATCAATCAGAGTTTATGATGTAAAAATCAAATCCGAGTATATTAGAAATTGTGATATTGGTTGTATGTGTTCTTTTTTGTTCTGTTATAAGACAAACAAACCAAGGTTTTCAAGATCGGAATCTTACTTAGGATCGATTTTGTCTTTGCAAGATCGAGGTCGTAAGATCGGATCGGGATTTTAAGATCCTACCATAATGTTATTTTGTTAATAATCTTTGTAATGTTATACAAATCTATAAATTATTATATAACATAAACACAAAATTATATAAATGTTTCATAGAAATGTTGTCTTAAATTATGATTATAAAATGTTTAAGAAGATTAACATGTTTTTTTAATTCTACAAAACACAATCCATAAATTTGTAGTTTTTTAGTTTGTGGCTCATGAAAAGTAACATCGGATCGGATTAGATCTTAAGATCCTATCGTCAAGATCGGGATCCTATAACATCTTAACTTTTCAAAGATTCTATGTAACATCCAGATCGTTTTTGCTTTGAAGTATCGTAAAATCGTAAGATACTAAGATCAGCATCGGGATCCTGACAACCATGAAACAAACTAAACAAATTGTCACACTCGGTTAGAAAAAGTTAGTTGCACTTACGTGCCAACTAATATGTCGATTGGCCTTTGGCGGGAAAACTCGTTTATACTTTTGCTAGAGGTGGTGCCACCAATGGCAGAAAAAAGGTGGGGCCCTCTCGACCTCCCCTATTTTTAATGACAATATCAAATTACCTTGCATGAATGTATATTTCGCACCTCTTAATTTGTATGGGAGCTTTTAATTCAAAGAAAACATCAATTAAGGAGAATGGTCGATCGAGAATCAAATCAGATCAATGGAAAAGAATTAGTGTCTTGTGTCAAAAATGAATCAATTTTATTGACGACAAAAATCAAAACTAACCTTTAATTTGGTCAAAACCGATTATTTTAACTCTGAGTAAGTTGCAAGGATGAGATAGCGACAATTCAGGATTTACAAGTAGAACACGTTTGATTTAATGGCTGGTGTCTCTTTTTTTTTTTTTTTTTTTTTTTACTAGTAGGAAGAAAAAGTATTCATCTCATACAAAAAGAATAATTTTACATAACTTCGTATACTATAGAATATTGAGAAGATTTTTAGTAAAATGAAAATAAATTATTCAATTTAGGCATTAAAGTTTCTATCGGCTTCCTCTGCATTTTTGTATGTACCATCATCGATTCTAGCATCAGTCGCAATCGGTTATACATTAATGCCTGACTTTTTTCACCTATCCAATTTAGCTCTTTTTACTACTCCCTCCGTCCTTAAATAAATGTCCACTATTAACTTTTTAAGTATTCACTTTATAACTTTGACCTTAAATTATTTTATTTGTATTATGTAATACTTGATGCAAAATATATGAATAGATTGAGTTTTAAATGTATTTTTCATTGATATAATTTTCATCAAGTATTACATAACACAAATAAATTAATTTAAGGTCAAAATTGAGAAAAAATACTTTAAAAGTCAATAGTGGACATTTATTTAAGGACGGGGGAGTATATTTTGTCTATCTTAAAGTAAATGTATTTCCATTATTATACAGCTTATGTTCATTAATTTGACAAAAAGTATGCATTAGAAAGAAGGAAAAAAATGTGTCCAGCAAAAATTGAAAATCACCTTGAGAGAGGAAAGTAAAATTCACTATGTTTTTACTAACTTATACACTATGTTATTACCCCTTTATGTAATATCGAAGCAAACGACCGCGTTTAATGTCAAAATGTTGCGTTTTAGCTTTTCAAAAATGACGCCGTTTAAGGTGTGACTTGGTCGGTTTAAGACTTGGATTGGACGAAACGACGCCCTTTAGGGGTCAAACGCTGCTGTTTATGGATGTCGCATTTCGTTTGATAGTGCGGTTAAGTAGAACGACGTCGTTTTGATGTTTTTATTTATCTTTTTCTTAAATAAATAGCGGGAAAAAAACACACACACACACATCGATACACACAGATGCGAAATTTGATACGCACACTCACAAAGCTATTAGATGTGGAGCAATAACAAAAATCGTTTGTTGCATGTAAGATACCTTTTAATTTATTTACTTGATTGGTCACTTGTATTTTTTATATTTGGGTTTTTTGAATTTAGCCGCTTAGAGTTGGAATTGTTTTGGGGCTTTTGGTCGGAATGATGAGTAAAATATGTGATTAAGCCTGGCATACTATTGTTTGTGTTCAGTGTTCTTCGGTTTGGGTTCAATGTTAATTCGTGAGCTAAAGTTGTTGCATGTTGTAAATTTTCAAGGGTTTGGTTTGTGTTCAGTAATGATTCGTAAGCTAAAATTGTTGCATGTTGTAATTTTTCAAGTGTTTGGTTTGTGTTCAATATTGATTCGTAAGCTAAAGTTGTTGTTGTAATTTTTCAGGGTTTTTTCAAGTTGGCCGTTTAAAGTTAGAACTATTTTATAAAGTTATTTCATGTTGTAAATTTTCAGTGGTGTTTTAATTTAGCCATTTAAAGTATCATAATTGTTAGCCAAAAGTGAGAGGTGTTAGGTGTTTGTGTTCACTATTAATTATGAAGCTAAGGTTGTTGCATGTTGTAATTTTGCAAGCTTCTGTGAATCTAATTTGGATGCAGTTGTTGCATGTTCTAAAGCTTGCCGAAAAAACATAAATTGCAAGTTGCAGGTCGCGTTGTGAAAGGTAACTTATTTCCAGCAAAAATTTGTAGATGAGCAGTTTTAATAAGCAATCATGAACAACCGCATCTAAATATTTGGAGTCAGTTTAGAAGTCGTTGCAATAGGGTGCTCTGTGCTACTATTAGATGTATGTTACTTTGCTATATTCTATTAGTTATGATGTTTATGAACATGTATGCTTAGATCAACATTTAGGTTTTAAGGTAATATATGGGTTGTTTGGTCATTCAGTGATAGGGGTGATTATACGATTATTGTTTGCTTTATAAAATTGTTTCTTTGGTTATTACTTTCTGATGCAGCCTTTAGGTAGTTTTCAGAGTGTTTGGGACTGCTTAGACAAACTAGTAATCTGTTATTTGGCGGGTCATAAGAGCTTATTTCATAAACTAATGAACAGATAAGGCGATATGCAGACACTGGATGAGTTTTGTTAACATTCACTAATGTCTTAAAGAAAGTAGTGGGTAATTTCCAAAGGGGCATAGTTTTAACCAATTTAAACCCAAACGATCATAATGATGTTGTTTTTTAGCCAGTTGAAAACTACGTTGCTTCAGGAATTTGTGAGAATTACCCGCATCTTGGCAGGACAACTTGCTAAGTTTGCAACAATGGCAGACTGAATTTCCTTTTTCGTTTGTTTACAGATGTGAGCCTCATCTTGGTTGAAAACTACGACGGTTTTGTTATCATTTTTTTCAATTTTTTTTTATAGTTATTATAAGCATTGTTTTACACAATCAACATGACTGTCTTAAAACATTTTCCTTGGGGTGTTTTTTGTATAAAAGAGTAATGTAAGAGGCTGTGATGATAGGCTTTAAATGTTTTTTAGACTTTAGGCGAAAATGAGATTCTATGTATCTTGGCAGGGCAATTTATTAACATTGCAGCCATGCCAGATTAATAATATTTTTCTAACAGTTTACGATTCAGAGCCTTATCAAATACAACATTTTTTAACGTACATAATTTTTAGGTGCCCTTTTACGCATAGGTCGTCTCTAATTTATGGTTCTAAACGTCAACGTTTAATGTTGCATTGAAACGATGAATTAGTGCGCGATTTTATGTTTGTAAATACCCTTGGGTCAAAACAATGTTGCTTCATTTCTTCCTTCTCCTATTTACTTACAACATTTTCAGGGTGGATGTCACTCACTTAGTTGTGACGATTGGAACACACATTGAGTCATACTTTTGGCATGGCAAAAACTAGATGGCATATAATTGATGCGAGGATTGCGAACTCTCGCAAACGAAGTTTTACAATCCTCCAGGCAGTGTACCTGATCGCTGTAGTGTAGTATAGGTAAATCTGGGGGATTGATCGTTCTCTAGGGGAATAGTGTCGTTAGGTCAAGATGTATGACGAGATAGGTCTAGAGGTGAGAGATGATTCTTTTTGTATTTATTATATTTTATGAAAGCAGTAAAAATCTCGGTTTTAGAAGAGTGGGCGGAATTAGTTGCTAATCAACTAACCAAAAAACTAATTATAACTAAATTAAATAAATTAAAAAGAAAAGAAAATACAATTGGCGACTTTTTATAATAGGGAAAAGCGTGTTTACTTAGATTTAATTACTCCATAGTTATCTCCTATTGATCTGTTGAATTGTCACGTCCTTGTTTTATTTGAAGCGCTGTATTCCTTAATATCGGTCGTGGGGAAGTGCCGAAGTCCCCAACTCTATGAATCTTAGTCTCCCCTAATAACCTTAAAGTCTATCAAGTTTTCTAGGATCTACAAGCCGCAATTCATGCAATAAATACAACGAGAAAAATCAATAGTGCACTCTAGGGTTGCGTTTCTAAGACGTTCATGCCAGTTACATATAAGAGGTCGGCCAGTTTTCTTAGCCTAACGCGAAGCAATCAACAAAACAATAGACGACAAATCAATATTCAACAACTAGGTTTCACTAGATCTAAGCAAACACAAATAAACTTAAGCTAGCATGTTAGATAGAAGAAAAGATAAACAATCAATCAAACAACACATAGACATATTAAATGACTAAACGAGTAACTTATCTTCAATGAAACATAGGTTTTGAGGTTTGAAAAACCCTTACAAAAGCTGCTAAATTCGTCCTTAAACCCTTCTCCAAGATGTTGCCCAAAGATGTCACACTAATAATGAAAAACAAATGAAAATATATATAGGATTACAACTTTGACGGCGTCAGCTTATGGGTCCTGACGCCGTTAGCTCTCCGTGATTAGGGTTTCATCTTGTGTAAGTCGCCGTTATGACGGCGTCACTTTGTAACTCCTAGCGTTGTCACCTTCAGTTTGACGCCGTCCTCTTGTAAAGTGTCTGGGACGTCTCTTGTTAAATTAACACGTGACTTTCATCTTCAATTAACACCTGACACTGTCAGGTTATGGATCTTCAGAATTTGACTGAGGCGTCTCTTGTTAAACTTGAACTAAAAATCCAGCATAATCAATAAGTGACAGCATCACGTTTTAGCTTGTGACGCCGTCAGAGTTCCAAGTCTGACAGGTTTTTTCTCGACTTCGTCATTTTCTTCACTTTTTTCGTCCAAATACGTCCAAAAAGTGCCGATTTCTAGATTTCTCGTACCAAGTACCTAAAATGCAAAAAGAAGCAATTTGAGGCAATATTTGATCATATTAATACGATTTTGGGCTTAAATGACCCATTAAAAAGGTATCAAATAATTCCTTATCAAATATCCCTACACTTGGGATTTGCTTGTCCTCAAGCAAATATGCTTTTATCCTAATCAATTTACAAGTTAGGGGTTATTTAACATTAATATAAAAGTAATTACAACACATGATCGTTCCACGTTAGTCAAAACAAGCACGAAAATTAAATACTAGCACCTCTCATAAAGTGTTTGGATTCTCACATCTCTCGGGTGTATAAAGTTATATAACATCTGGAAACGGGAAAATATAACACTCTCTACCTGTCATAGCACATAGATTACCATAAGCTTGGGAAAGGATCAAACCTTCACCACTTTGACGTAAGCACCTAGGATAAACTATCAAAGAGGGCTTTTAAAGGGTTGTAACGTTAGGTGTAAGGGTATGAAAAACACGGTTTTGTTGGATAAAGGAAATTTACTAGTGGCAAGTCAATCATCTTAGTTAATTACATGTACAATGAGGCGTTGCTAAGCCAAGACTCGACTCGCTAACTACTAACACTTTTTGTATTTTTCAAGACACCATTTTAACTTAAACAAAAATCAAAGCCGGGATGGTAGTCCGTATATTTTTTTCTCTTGTCTTTTTCTTCTTCTTTTTTTCTTTTTATCATTTTTTTCAATTTTTTTTCTTTTTTTTCGATTTTTTTTTTCATACATTCTCACCCTACCATCCAAAATAATACATCAAAGGGATTACTTGCAACCTCCCCACACTTTAACTTTTACATGAATAAAAACTAACTAATGACCCGAATTAAGAAAATCAAAACAGGTGGAGCACCTTAAACATTAACGCACGTATGGGGGTAATAATTATTCCCCATTACTCCATAACAAACTAGTACTTCTACCCATGAGTCCCAATCTTCCCAAAACTGTATTTACAAGATATAACTCGACTTAGCAACCATGTAACCAAATAGATAATTAACAAAGGGTTTAACATAAATGTTGTAACAATAATGCACTAATGGTGAGTGCATATAAGGTAGGCTAAGGCGATTTGGGTGTACATTTGGGGGTGGATTGTAAACAATGTTCTTCATTAATATTTCAGAATCCACCAAAATATCACGAGAACCGCGAAAAAGATAGGCTCTGAGGGGTGTACTAGGGGTATCGTGTACTAAAAGTGAGTACATTGCAAAGGCGTGGGAAAATTATTTGACTTTATTGGTCAAGTAACTTGGCTCATTTGTCAAGTAATTATAAAAACAGGTTTAAAACAAGGGTTATCCTAATGCCTCTTATCATTTAGTAAATCCTAACTACACAAATGTAGTCTCACTAGCGATCTCGGGATGCATCACAAACGCAAGTTCTAGAATCTATATACTACCGGTACACTCATAAGCATTAAAGGTAAATGCTTTTCCTTAAGATCTAAAGGCGAACCTCACATTTTTTTGGTGGAAATTTTTGAGTGGAAGGGCTTTTGTGCTAGCTATATAATTCATATACATGAGACGCTTATTAAGACTAAAATTTCACTCCTACATATTGTAAAAAAATTTAAATTTGGTGCCAAAATTTCCCTAACAAGTATTTCTTTTAGTTTCGTTACACATTTACTCTAAGACAAAACAAACATCAAGCGAAGTTATAGTTTCTAAGGTATCCTATTTTACCCTCCCTACACTTAAATTGAATATTGTCCCCAATGTTCTTGAAAAGTATCAAAGTTATGATAACGGGAAAAATAAAATAGAGTAAGAAACTAATACTCCCCTTATTTGTTCGGCATGGACGATGTGAAAACATGGTTAAATCCTCCTCCAAGAAAATAAATGCAATAAACGCTCATCATACTTCATCTTTATCTTCTTGTCCAATATAACCTGTAATTCACTAAGAAAACAAACACAAAACATCGCATAAAATTGGCGGTAAACACTATATATATATAAAAGCTAGTTCCTAGAAAACGAATAAGATATAATGTTTGCACAATAAATGTCTACAGATTCCTGGAAATTTAAAATTCTGAAAATTTTCAAAAATCAAGTTCTAGCAGAAAAACAAAATCCTGGAAAATTGTGTTGCTACAGCGCCTGACGTCGTCAGGTTGTAGACACTGACGCCGTCATGTATGACCTGAATGTATTTTTGCGTTTTGTTTCTGAAAAATTTCTGGAAAAACATGATTATTAAAACCTGGAAAAGTGCAGAACATTCATTGTGACTCGATACAAACATTTGACTCCAACAATCACACAAGGGATAATGACCTGTGGATGTAGTGAACTATGACAAAATGTCTATGTTATGTATTGATCTAATCGGGGGTCTATGTTAAGTAACGAACTTACCAAAACTGTCAAAGTAATGCATGTAACCGGCTAAAATACCGGTTGCCGGTCACAATTTAAATTTCCCTTTAATTAATTATGAGTAAATTGCAAAAATCGTCCCTATGTTGCGCAAGGCTTACACAAATGGTCCTTGAGTCCGTTTTCCTTCCGTTTTTGTCCGTTTTTCTTACGTTTTTGTTCGTTTTTCTTAAGTTTTTTTCGTTTTTGTCCGTTTTTATCCGTTTTTGTACGTTTTTCCTACGTTTTTTTTTTCGGTTTCTATCCGTTTTTCTTACGTTTTTGTCCGTTTTTTTTCGTTTTTTTCGTTTTTTTTTTTCCGTTTTTTTCCGTTTTTTACGTTTTTCTTTTTCTTTTTACGTTTTTTTCCGTTTTTTAGTTTTTTTTTTTTTTTTTTTTTTTTTTTTTTTTTTTTTTTTTTTTTTTTTTTTTTTTTATCCGTTTTTTTTCTTACGTTTTTGTCGTTTTTTCTTACGTTTTTTTTTTTTTTGTCCTTTTATCGTTTTTCTCGTTTTTCGTCCGTTTTTTAATTCCATTTTTTGTCACGTTTTTTCTTTTTCCGATCTTCGTTTTTCCGTTTTATACGTTTCTCCATTTATTTTTTTGTTTTTGTCCGTTTTTATCCTTTTTTTCATTACGTTTTGTCCTTTTTCTTACTTTTTGTTTTGTCCGTTTTTATCTCTTATTTACCTATTTTTCTTACGTTTTTGTCCATTTTTCTTACGTTTTTTATGTTTTCGTCCGTTTTTCTTACGTTTTTGTCCCTTTTTTTTGTCCGATTTTTTTCTTTTTTGTCCGAAAACATAAGAATAACGGACGAAAACGTAAAAAACGTAAAAAAAAAGGACAAAAACGTAAGAAAAACGGACAAAAACGGATAAAAATGGACAAAAATTAAAAAAACGAAAGAAAAACGGACAAAAACGTAAGAAAACTGGATAAAAACGGACAAAAACGGAAAAAAAACGTAAGAAAAACGGACAAAAACATAAGAAAAACGGATAGAATCGGAAAAAACGTTAGAAAACGGACAAAAACGGATAAAAACGGACAAAAACGAAAAAAAACGTAAGAAAACGGATAAAAACGGACGAAAACGGATAGAAACGGAAAAAACGTAAGAAAACCGGATAAAAACGGACAAAAACAAAAAAAACGTAAGAAAAACGGACAAAAACGTAAGAAAACGGATAAAAACGGACAAAAACGTAAGAAAAACGGACGAAAACGTAAAAAACGGAAGGAAAACGGACTCAAGGACCATTTGTGTAAGCCTTGCGCAACACAGGGACGATTTTTGCAATTTACTCATATTTTAGCCGGTTACATGCATTACTTAGACAGTTTTGGTAAGTTCGTTACATACCATAGACCCCCGATTAGATCAATACATAACATAGACATTTTGTCATAGTTCACTACATCCACAGGTCATTATCCCATCAGACAAATATATATTCTAATCAATAATTGTTAACTTTCATGTTCGAATTCGTTCTTTTAAACCAATGTGATCTTCCCTACACTTATCTTTTTGTAAAAATACCTTTATATGTGATTAAGACGAGGTTAAAAACAAAATAAAGCATTTTCACAAAATTATTCGAAACATGAACGATAAACAATTATGATGGAGCATATATATGAAATCAAACAAAAGAAAAACAAACAAACAAACAATAAAACATGGGTTACCTCCCAAGAAGCGCTTTTCTTTATTAACGAGTCTTGTAGCTAGACTCAAAGTCATGACCTATTACGTGACTCCACCTTTCGTCACGTTCTCAAAGTCATCCACAATCTTAGTCTTATATTCCGGCCCTAATTGTAGACATTCTTTATAAAAACCAAGTATCTTTTTCATCACATAGTCAACACCTCTTCTTTTATCCTCATCATTCCTATAGTAGACCGATTGCTTGAGTTCCTTTTCAAGATTTGGCATTAGTCAAAATTGTTCAGTCTTATACGACATTTGGTAGGCTATCTCGTCGGTTTCATCCGTAAACCTAACTATCCCTAAGGATGGGTCATAAGTCATTTTAGAAACCTCCACGAATGGCTTTCCTAATACCACATGGAATAAACAAGGATCAATTGCCAAAATAATATCCTCCACCACCAAGAAATCCATTAAATAAGTGAAATTCCCCACGAATACATGCAATCCTTTGACCCATAGTTGTCAGGATCCCGATCCTGATCTTAGGATCTTACGATTTTACGATATTTTTAAGCAAAAACGATCCCGATCATATGTAGGATCTTAGCATACTTAAGATCTTTTAAGATCCCGATATTGACCATAGGATCTTAAGATCTAATCCGATCTGATCTTACTTTTCTCGAATAGCAAATTAAAAACAAAAAGTTGTGGATCATGTTTTACAGAATTCTAAAAACAACATGTTAATCTTCTTAAACATTCCATATTCATAATTTAAAACAACATTTTCATGAAACATTCATATAATTTTGTGTTAATGATATATAATAATTTGTAGATTTAAATCATATTACAAGTACTATTAAGAAAATGACATTATAGTAGGATCTTAGGATCCCGATCCGATCTTACGATTCCGATCTTGCAAAAACGAAAAAGATCCTGAGTAGGATCCCGATTTTGAAAACCTTGCTTTGACCCTCCCAATAAAATTGCTCCTTTTTCTAGGATTCTCGGGATCTTGCCTAGGTAAAAGTGGCTTTTTCATTATCTAGTTATAGTATGTCCTAGTCATGATGTTAATAGGAGAATTTATGTCTATATAAGCTTTCCACACATGAACGTGTCCTATATTGCATGGTATATTAATGTTTGAGGGATTACCATGTGCAATGATTGGAAGTCTTCTTATAAAGAATGGGCGAAGATCATGCAACAAGTACTTGTGATATGCTAATTCTTCAACTGTGGGAAACTTATCAAAGTAATCACTATCTACTTCTTCCTTTTCCTCCTTAGGATCACTTTTGTTTTCAACTACATTTTCTCTATCTTCTTCCTCACTACTCCTATTTGGTGGTATTAGAGTAATAGCGTTGACAAAGTGAACATGTTTAGATGATGAAGGATCCTTAACCTTGCTACCCCCACTTGTGTTTCTAGTGACCTTACTCGGAGGGGTCATCACTTGATTGTTGAGAGCCTTCAATAAGTTGTCAATTTTATTTGCCATCTCGCTTTGTTGTTGTTTAAAATCGGATTCAAACTTGGTCAAACGAGCTTCTTGAGATGCCACAAAATTGGACACTAACCCTTCAAGATTATTGGAATTGTTGGAAGGATTATTGTTGAAGGTGCGGTGTTTTGCTCAATTTTGAAAGTGAACCACTTATCTCCCGCCCCGTCAGTACGCGAGGATGCATAATCCGCAAAATCTTGTTTGGGAGGTTCCATGCAATCACGAGTGTCATGGGTACCACTACATAATTCACACGAAGAAGTGATTTTGTTCACTTGACTTGAAGGTTTAGGAGCTTCGTAGGATTTCATGAGAAACTCTACTTGGTCTTCAAGTTCCATGATCCTACGGTTGGGAATGCTTGAGTTATTCAAAGGCAAGGATATTGCCTTGACCATTTTGCTCAACTCACGGGGGTCATTCCAACATTCGTTGCCATAGAGAGCAAGATCTTCTATGATGCCCTACGATTCTTCCGCATTCTTGTCACGTAGCTTGCCACCGGCCGCTTGGTCAATGGTTTGCCTTGTGGATTGATTGACATGATCATAGAAAATTTGGATTTGAAGCCAAAGATCAATGCCATGATGAGGGACTTTTTGGAGTAAGTCTTTGAAACGAGTCCACGCTTCGTTAAGAGTTTCACCTTGACGTTGTTGGAACATCAAGATGTCATTCCTTAGCTTGGTAGTTCTCCCCGGTGGGAAAAATTGAGCGAGGAAACGAGAAGTGAGATCATCCTAAGATGTGATAGATCCCGCGGGTAAACGCTCAAGCCAATGACTAGCTTGGTCACGTAGAGAGAATTAGAAGAGACGCGAACGCGTTGTCACTTGAGTTTCAACATAAAGGTCTATGGAATCTACGATTTTAAGGAAATCCTTGAGATGTTGATTTGGATCTTCGGAACGAAGTCCATGGAATGTACATCCGCTTTGCACCAACCAGATGGTTTCGGATCGCAAGGGAGACACATTGGCTCTTTGGGGGAGCTCAATGGTGTTTCGATAGCCTTGGTGGCTGGGTTTGGAGTACTCACCAAGAGTACGGGCTCGATGTGGGTCTTGGTGAGGTTGCTCTTGGTGTTGTTGGTATGGTTGGTTGATGGGGTCAAAGATACCTTCATTCACCATGGTGGCAAATGAAGTAGATTACGAACAAAGGGAACGAAGAAAGGATAGACTAAAGAAAGCTAATAAAAAGAAAATAAAAGTCTCACTTGATAGGAATCTAGTGAGTAGACCTAAAGGAGATAGAAATTGAACCTAAACAATAACTATTCCCCGGCAGCGGCGCCAAAAACTTGATGTGAGGATTGCGAACTCTCGCAAACAAAGTTTTACAATCCTCCAGGCAGTGTACCTGATCGCTGTAGTGTAGTATAGGTAAATCCGGGGGATTGATTATTCTCTAGGGGAATAGTGTCGTTAGGTCAAGATGTATGAAGAGATAGGTCTAGAGGTGAGGGATGATTCTTTTTGTATTTTTTATATTTTATGAAAGCAGTAAAAATCTAGGTTTTAGAAGAGTGGGCGGAATTAGTTGCTAATCAACTAACCCAAAAACTAATTATAACTAAATTAAATAAATTAAAAAGAAAAGAAAATACAATTGGTGACTTTTTATGATAGGGGAAAACGTGTTTACTTAGATTTAATTACTCCCTAGTTATCTCCTATTGATCAGTCGAATTGTCACATCCTTGTTTTAGTTGAAGCATTGTATTCCTTAATATCGTTCATGGGGAGGTGCCGAAGTCCCCAACTCTATGAATCTTAGTCTCCCTAAAAATCTTAAAGTCTATCAAGTTTTCTAGGATCTACAAGCCGCAATTCATGCAAAAAATACAACGAGAAAAACCAATAGTGCACTTTACGGTTGCGTTTCTAAGACGTTCAAGCCAGTTACATATAAGAGGTCGGCCAGTTATCTTAGCCTAAAGCGAAGCAATCAACTAAACAATAGACGGCAAATAAATATTCAAAAACTAGGTGTAGCAACCTGTAGATTTCCCCAGTAATTAGTAAACGTTAATCAAATACTTATCCCTCATTACAGTTTACTTAACCATCTTTACAAGCAAAATTTGAAAATTTTGTTTATTACATTACCATGATTCAAAAACATTGTTACGTGATTCACAATACCTTGGAACGAGCTCGTACACGCACCACGATAATCCATATCACAAATAAAAAAAAACGGATCCTCAAATCTTATTTCTCAGCCCAACACTATTCAAGCCCAAACAATTCTAGCCCAATTTTCATTTTTTTCTTTTATTCCTAATCGAACCAATGTGCATTTACTTGGTCACTTTTATTCCATATTTCGACACACAAGCTACACTTTATTTTACATGTTTCGAATCTCTATACTTCAAGGATTCGAGATGGATAAGCCATATTGTATAATTCGAACATTTGCTATTAAAAGGAACACTAAAGTAAATACCACTCGACACAAGTACAAACTCAATCCAAATTCAACCAAATTTGACCAAACCTGTTTTTACCTATGCGTTTTGCATTGTTTTTAGCCTAATAACCTCTACAAACATTTTCACACTCTCCCTAATTCATTTGGTCACGTATAGCAAGTCGTGTGGACTTATATGTATCGAAACAATATTTGAACCAAGCCACTTGGTTCCTACCTTCTTTAAACTGAATCACACTGACAACACTCAAGTTGCCTAGCTAGATTATTCTCTCAAATCTTATCTAATCCTGCCACAATCAATTCGAGCCAAGTTGTATACATAAAATACATTATATCATCCTACACATGCATGTACATATACGTAATACACACACACACACACACACACACACACACACACACACACTCATTCACACTCTAAAACATATTACACACACATATTTCTAAGTCCTTTTCCTCTCTAGCCGAGTCTCTCAAGAACAAGAGCTACTTTCCTGGGCGTTCATAACCAATTTCCAATCATTCAAGCTTGATTCGATTCTTTTGAGGCCATTCTAACGAGCTACGTACTATAAACCATCGTCCCTAGTCCATTACAACGTATTCTCACCACCAATTTTGGTGTTGTAAGTTATTCGAACTCATTCCAATCCATACTTATGTTTTCCTTTGATTCATACACATTTATTTCCATTCGAGTTCTCATTACTAGCTTTCTATTCATTTGTTTGATTTCTTGATATTTATTGTTCGAATACATATGACCTCTGTAAGATCCTACAAAAATCCGTCATGATAATCTTTGTTAATTAATAATACCCTTGACTTATCATTTAACAAAGCCCATTTTTATGGAGAAATTTAAATTTTTCTTTAATATACTATACTCACGACCAACATAAGATTTGGATAAGCCTACATATTTTATATGAACTATTTTCACTTTATTATTTTACATTAAACTCTTTATACTCAAACCTATTAAATTTTATTAACGTATACACTCTCCGTTAAACTTATTACATGCCTAATATTTTTAGTTGGAATATATTAATAAACTTGACATTTTTATAAACATTATATTTTTACGTTACCTAATTTTAAGTTTTGTGAAATAAAAACTTAACGTTAGTAATTACCGGAATCAATCTATACCATAAACTAATAGTCTATGTCCTAAAATATACATTCAGTGTCAGCTGAATTGAGAGTATATAAACTTAGAATATGATTATAAAAATATTTCAACCTTACTTCATACAGTACTAGATAAATGATCATAGGTTTGAGAATGAAATCACCTAATAAAGTGCATGCAACCTTCCTATATGTAACTAACGTGTATCATTTGCTATCACAACATACTACTACAGCTTATATGTTAACATGCAAATACTACAACTAAAATTATGTACTATACATAACGTGTAAGATATATGTCAGTGTTCAAACGTGTAGTACTTGGAACCATGCAATACACCAACTCAAATAACCATACTAACGTGTACAATTATTTATCACATAACAAACCAAACCAAACTCTCTATATATAGAATAGTAAAACATGCATTAAGCACACTATGAGTTTACTGCCCACTTCCTTGTGTTATCAGCGACACCATCACCACCCCACAGCCACATCCACATCTCCTCACCACCCACTGCCATCCTACACCACCACTGTCGCCACACAGCCGCTCCTCCATCCCCTTTACCTCTCCTATCCATTGTACGATTTAAGAGTAGATCGGAAGAGCTGTTTCAGTTCGAGTTTCCACCGCCACCATTTCAGCCGCCGTTTCCTTCCTCTCCTCCTCTTCGCCATGGTAAAACCGAAAAACATTTGATATATATTCTTTCTATATATTTTGAAACCGATTATATTTATGTTATTATTTTCGTGGATTAGATAACCGAACAAAAACTCGCTAACATTTTTATCAGTTAAAAATCGGAGGTAATACTATTTTGGAAACTTATTCGTGTGGTTAGATTTGAATAAGAGTGGTGGTAAGAACGCTGTCGCGATTAAGGTTTAGTTGTTGTTGTAGTCGTTGTACTGTGTACGGGTCGGGTCAAAGTCATACGACCCGGTTGGGTCTCGAGATGAATCCAGTTTAATAAATTGTTGTCGTTGAGATTATTGATAACCTTGCTGTTAAGGTAGTTTACTCTTGTTAAGATCTAAAATTAATGTTGCGAGTCGAGATGAACATGTTTGGTTTTGGGTTCTCGGTATGATTATATCTGGGGTTGGATTCGCTTAATTTATGTTGTTATCGTTAATATTGTTAGCCCAGATTTGATGTGAGTTTTGAATGATATATGAAGTTTGTTGTTAGTATTAATCTTGTTGTGACCCACAAGGGTTAGTCGTGTTTGGTTCAGTTTGGGCTAAGGCATCACCAAGGGTGAGTATGACCTTGTAGTTGTATTGTTTCGTCCTCGACTCAACGAGACACCCAAAAAGGGTGCAAATGTTGGTAATATTTAATCTGTGACTATGTGCGTTGGTTTGAGTTTATTGTATAGTTTATGTTCCAGCTTATCAAGGTTGTCTAAATTGTTTCAGCTAGATAGAGAGTGATAAATGGTTGTAGTGTAAAGCTAAATTAAAAATCGTTTTCGTAACTGCTCATAGTGAAACTCACTTTTTATAAAACTGCCTAAACTGCTGATTTGTTTTAAACTGCTATCACATTCAAGATAAGTAATGGGCCTAAGCCCAACATTTAATTAGGGTGTATTTAGTATAAAGAATGGGCCGAAGCCCATAAAACATTAAGTGTTGTATTTGATTCCAAATAAGTTTTGAGTACAAAATTGTCTTGCTATACATACGTAATTAACTTGTGAAAAATATATATTTTGTTTGACTGTTGGTGCATATTGGAACGTTTCGGATATATGGGGACTAATAATTGAATTTGGAAATGTTAATTGGATTTGGATTTGAATACGGGATATGATTATTATACTTGGACATTGGACAAATGTGGATCACTATCGGACTTACTACATTAGACATTGGACTTATTGCATATTTTGAAACACGAAATGGACCCAAAATCTTCAATAAAACTAAAACTAATATCTACATGAACGATAATGAGATATAAACTTATTAAATATTGTAATTCCAGTTTTGATTAAACCAAGTCTCGACGACTTGAGGAAAACTAATTTTATTAGTTAAACTTATTAGTTTTTATTATAAAACGTTTATGTTTTATACACACTATTTGGGATAACGGGGTAAATGCCGAAACGTACAAACTAGTTATTTTATTTGAGGTGTTTATTTGACTTTAGCTTCTAAGTTGTCCTCATTGGTTTGAGTTCTCGTTAGTATCCTCTTGAGTTAATTGATGTCTATTCTTTTTGGCGTGAGTTGTACGTCGAGTCTAGGTTATCTTACCACACCACATGAAACATTTAAATTAAGCTTTTGATAAGTTTTGGAAAACTGAGTAATCCACGAAAACTATAACACTTTATCTTTTATATACTTTATTATTGTGCTAGACGTATTTTGAGGTAATTGTATACGTATTAGGTTGTGTACCGTCGTTGCTGTATGAGACTGTTGTAGTATGCTCTAGATGCCAGTCATGTCAGTGTGATCTTTGCTTGCTGTGGCTAAGGTGAGTCGTGGCCCCCTCTTTTAATACTTGTTTTTAAAAACTCTTGGGAGTACAGCTTGTAAATTTTTATCATTATTAATATTGTTGCTGACTTTTATTCAAGTATAAAACTCTGATTATCGTGAGTCGTGCCTACTTCACACTTGTTTTAAAATTCTTGGGAGTACAGCTTTAACTGTTTTATATTACTTGAAAACTCTCATGATTTGCTCAAAACTATCAACTATGCTTTATATGTTTGAATCATACTTGAAAGGAATACGTGTACGTTATATGTGCAAATTGTTTGATTAGCTTAAACACTGAACTTGAAACATAACATCTTCGGACTACTTGACGTAACATGATACTGAAACTCACTGTATGTATTCATATAACAAATGAATGAACTGTTAACTTTATTATGATATTCTACATTTTCTGGAGAGAATTGCCAAAAACCAGAATACGTATACTTGATGAACCCTGAGACCTATATTGCCTAAGTACCCCTTTATTGCCATAAAGTCCCTCGATCATGAGCCATTAATCACTGCGGTGAGCGCGAATATAGTGAACAGCTTCGAAACCTGTTGGAGGCTGACGACCTACCCCACTAATACTTTGACGGAATGCCTTATGGTTAGTCGTATTAGTCGTGGTGCACTATATTTGAGAAAAATAGGAATTGGCAAATCCCCTATTCACATGAGGGCCATAAATCCCCCATCAGGTATCCCTGGTGGGACCCCGCCGGTTTACGGAAATGGTTAACGTTTTGCGTGTCATGAGACTTAGGGCAATATAACTTTATGAATATATGAATGTTTCATATATATCCTAGGATACAGCTGTATTTAGAAGACCACCACTTTTCACTGATAGACTTCAGACTTTAGACTATTATTTCACTACGTGTTATGATTATGAATCTCGTACTTGAACTTTGACTGTTATTATATGTGATTAAATTGTGAATTCTATAGAGACAAGCCAAAATGCTTAGTATATCGTTACTTAAAAGTTGACCGATACTTCACGTCGAGCAGTATATCAACGTAGCTCAATTCATCTATAACTTGAAACTTATGATCACTTGAGATCATACATGATTCTTGTGGATTTTTATTCAACTCATTCTTGTACTGATTTCATAAGAACTATTATTATTCAACAACGTATACACCTTTTAATCATGAAAAAAGATTACTTCTATCAAACTCCACGAACTCACCAACCATTGTGTTGACGTTTTAAGCATGTTTATCTCAGGTAATTAACGGAGCAGGATAAGACACGGAGCGGGCATCTTTACTCTGATAACTTTAATGGTGTAAAATCAAATATGTCATTCCTTTCAAATTATCACATCTTTTTATGGGATTTTCAAATCAAATGATTTACCTTTGTATCAAAACTATTATTTAGAATGACATATAACTTTCAAAACGCCCCTTTCGGGCCGTTTTCTGAGATTTAAACTTCGATCCTCACCGTAACACCCAAATTACTTTTCCGCTGCCACAAAGCTAAATTTGGGGGTGTTACAGTTTGGTATCAGAGCCTATGGTTATAGAGAATCAAACGTTTTAAAACATCAAACTATAACCACATTTTCAAAATAAATGATTTTACACCTTATCATCTTATGCCTTCCGTGTCTGCAGACTGCCGTGCTCAATATATTACCTATTAAGATTGTTTTGTACTAATCTTTACATGCTTAATATTTATTCTTCGCACATTACACACCGTATTATTTCACACTCAACGTTATATATATATTCACCAACTATTTCAAGTACTGTATCAACTATCTTTAATTATCTTACTCGTATCTTTATAGATACATGTGAAGCAAATCTTACTGTATTCCGGAAAATCCGCGCAGGAATTATTTTGTTAACCAGTATGAATATTAAATCAGAAATTCTTAAGCAGGATGAGTTGCAATGTCTTTATTTGAATGATTGGGATGCCTTTTATCTAAATAAAGAAATTGTAAAGCGCCGAACCATAAGTTTATATTTCCTTATTTACATTGTTTGGGACGCCTCTCTATGTAAATAACGAATTATAATAAGTGGGCTTATTTATATCTGTAAAGAACGCTAGTATGAAACCAATAAACCATAAAAATTCATCAAACACACAGCGTAACTCTCATTAGAACCCCTAAATAGTAATACATAGTGTTAGTATACGAATTCAAAGCAACACTCCTATCGTAATACTGTCTCTTACTGTTCTAACCACTTGCATTAACTACTCTGCACACCAAGACAAACAAGATCTCCCATACCCTAAAAGCTGGGATATAGCAACTTTCTCTACAAAACACCGAATCTTCATTCAAATATCTCTATGTGAGAATCCGTTATCGACAAAACTCTTGTTTAACAAGTAGGTTACCCGCACAGATTTCTGTAAAATATCTAAATCTAGCAGAGTAATGAGTTCTTTTCCAAGATATGTTCATAGCATAAACATCCAAACACCATATTATTCAAATAAACTTGACAGAAATACTTAAACATTACAAACGATACTGGATTAAAACAGCACACAAAACATAAACCTAAACTTCAAAGGTAGTCCGGATGATCCCAAGTCTGAGAATTGTTGGAATCATAGCCGTCATCATAAGGATCAAAGCTCGCCAATTTCTCCTCTTCCCATTGAGCTTCCAACCTGCTCAGCTCCCAATCCATGGCCGGAGTCCAACCACCATCATCAACTGCCACGTTCTCCTCGAAACTTGGCTGGAAATGATCCAGATGAGGCAAATGTTGTTGTTGCACAACCACCCTTGGTGTAGATGAACTTGATGCACCTTGTTGTAGTTGTGGTTGTTGTTGATGTTGTAGTAGTGGTGGATTTGGTTGCTTTTGTCTTTGTTGTTGTTGTTGATGTTGATGTTCGACCCTAGCAGCTTCAACGTTCTCTTCCAAACTCCAACGAACCTTGTTAGAAATCTGGTCATCTATTTGATGAACACAAGACCACAGCGATTCGATGACAGCAGCATCCTTGCAAGATTCATCATACAAAAACTTGTCAATCACATACTTCCTACCATCTGAAATGTCTGTGCACTTAGCATAGTTTTCTCTAAGTCGTCGTTTCAATTGTTTCATAGCCTCCAACTGCAAAATAACCTTCACAATAGCATTTTGATGATCCACGTCACTACCCTCCGTTTCTACTTTGATGTACAGTTGAATTTGTTCAGCGGTATGTGGTAGCTTACAAGCCATTGATTGTGTGTGTATAGGTAACCCAACCATGCCAATGGTATTTATAAGGGTTTGGAAAAATATCTTTCAAATAAGAAATATAATTGTTTATATTCAAACGGTAAAACTTTCAAAATCTATGTCTAGTAAAACTAGCAACTAGCTCTGAGATACGTGGTAAGCAAAATAATTACTTTGGTTTTCGCAATTCAACGCAAGAGGCAGGAACAAATCGCGTTAAACACGCCCCACTATGATTTAAAAATCCTGAACACGCCACATACAAGTAACACTTTTTATACGATTTGACCACTCATCCTTTAGGAAATAGTGGACCTCCTAACTTCCTCTCGAAACTCTTAGGCATTATACGAAATTTCGATAATCTCGAAACTATCTAGTAACCAAATACGCCATGGAACATGTGTTCAACAATCGACAAGTTAAAATTATCCTTGAAACATTTATCCTCGACTTATTGCTAACAACAACCCAACACACCCTTGTTTATCATTAATATTTGAACTCAACACTAATTAAACTCAAGAACTTAAGATTTATTTCTAATCTAATCTCCTCATACCCGTTTACTTTAAGACATTCACATCACAACCTACCAACATTTTTGTACATCTCAATTAGGCACTTACCAAGAAATCATGTGTGATAAATCTTTTCTAATACTCAATCATGTGACAACCAAAGCTCAGCTCGACTATCATATTCTAAAATGGTCTCGACAAAAATCACATATTGCCTAAAGTACTTTATTCAAACGAAACCTTGTCTAGTTATTTGGTCATATTTCATCTTTGTGGACTCAACTACAACCAAAACAAACCAACTTTCGTATTTCTCTCTTACAACGAATAACAAATCCTAAGAAGCAATATGAAAATTTTTTTTTTACTACAACACATTTCATCTTGCAGCATATTTATTCCCCTTCTTGCTCTCACACTTAGCTAACAACTTGGATATTTTGAAAAATAAATACAAACAAGCTATTAACGTAAGAAACGATTTTACATACATAAAGCAAACCAATTTTGTATTATCACTTAAGACTTTATCTAACAAGTTTTCTTTACAAAACTTTAAAGTTCAACAACTATTCTATTATTCATCAAATTTTCGTCCGAAACTCTCATTGTTAAAAATCTACAAACTATTTGTTGACGAGTAGCTTACACCATAAATTTGTGGTTTTCAGAAATTATGAATCATGTGCACTTTCAAAACACGATAGAATAACAATTTTCATTCCAAAAACAAGATCTCGAAACAAAATAACTTGTTCATACACCCCACTTTTAGCCAACCTCAGTCCGATCTACACTCATTATCCATTACTCACTACTCCATTATACGAAGTCAAGAACAATACGAAACTAGAAACAATGAGAATTCACAACAATCTATGGAAAACACAAATAACATAAATTTTATTTGAAACCACGGAAGTTAATACATAGCGAAATGATTAACATCGGAAGTGCTAACAATACAATAAACACAATGTAAGGCATACAATCTTCAATCGGTTGACCCACCATAGAAACGACAACCCCCACCAACCCAACGATAGCAAGAGCCACCATAGGATGAAGCACCTTAATTATTCTGCATTATAAACATAACAAAATATGAAAAGTTATGCCGAGATTTATAACGAAACATAAACGAGATTTTATTTCACAATCATTAAAGGTTACATCGACAAACAACAAAACTACATTTTAACTACACTAGCCGAGATCCTCACCCCAAAATCTTGTCCACATTAATCGCTAAAACCATGAGAGGAACAATGAACACCAAGGATGCGACATAGTAATCGGAGTTTTCATCAGGGAAGAAGGCCAAATACACGGCAACAAAGACAATGTACAAGGTAGCAACAACTATGGCAGCCGGCGGCATAGTGTATTTTTCGGAAGAGATGAAGTGGAAAAAGGAAGAAGGTGAAGTGGGAATAATAATGGAGGAAAGAAGGTGGATCGGAAATTTATAAGAAAAAGATAAGTAGGAAATATAAGTGGAGAAAGTACCCGTTATTTTACTATTCACGATCATTAAATTTCAAATTATTACCATTAAAAATCCTCTAGTCCCGACCATTGGAACTCTAAACATTAAGTGTTAAATACTTTCTACTCTCGGCCATTACTTTCACTATTCGTAAACCATATTTTAAACAATCGACCCAAACATTCGAATTTATTCTGTCTATTACAAATAAATTTAGTTGGAATCTCGCCACTTTGATATTCAAATAAGAAATATCTCGACAACATTATCCATAAACTCTCACCTCAGAACGCCACATTTTTCAACACCTATCACGGACTGAACTTCGGGACGAAGTTCAAAATTGAGAGGTAGATACTGTAAGATCCTACAAAAATCCGTCATGATAATCTTTGTTAATTAATAATACCCTTGACTTATCATTTAACAAAGCCCATTTTTATGGAGAAATTTAAATTTTTCTTTAATATACTATACTCACGACCAACATAAGATTTGGATAAGCCTACATATTTTATATGAACTATTTTCACTTTATTATTTTACATTAAACTCTTTATACTCAAACCTATTAAATTTTATTAACGTATATACTCTCCTTTAAACTTATTACATGTCTAATATTTTTAGTTGGAATATATTAATAAACTTGACATTTTTATAAACATTATATTTTTACGTTACCTAATTTTAAGTTTTGTGAAATAAAAACTTAACGTTAGTAATTACCGGAATCAATCTATACCATAAACTAATAGTCTATGTCCTAAAATATACATTCAGTGTCAGCTGAATTGAGAGTATATAAACTTAGAATATGATTATAAAAATATTTCAACCTTACTTCATACAGTACTAGATAAATGATCATAGGTTTGAGAATGAAATCACCTAATAAAGTGCATGCAACCTTCCTATATGTAACTAACGTGTATCATTTGCTATCACAACATACTACTACAGCTTATATGTTAACATGCAAATACTACAACTAAAATTATGTACTATACATAACGTGTAAGATATATGTCAGTGTTCAAACGTGTAGTACTTGGAACCATGCAATACACCAACTCAAATAACCATACTAACGTGTACAATTATTTATCACATAACAAACCAAACCAAACTCTCTATATATAGAATAGTAAAACATGCATTAAGCACACTATGAGTTTACTGCCCACTTCCTTGTGTTATCAGCGACACCATCACCACCCCACAGCCACATCCACATCTCCTCACCACCCACTGCCATCCTACACCACCACTGTCGCCACACAGCCGCTCCTCCATCCCCTTTACCTCTCCTATCCATTGTACGATTTAAGAGTAGATCGGAAGAGCTGTTTCAGTTCGAGTTTCCACCGCCACCATTTCAGCCGCCGTTTCCTTCCTCTCCTCCTCTTCGCCATGGTAAAACCGAAAAACATTTGATATATATTCTTTCTATATATTTTGAAACCGATTATATTTATGTTATTATTTTCGTGGATTAGATAACCGAACAAAAACTCGCTAACATTTTTATCAGTTAAAAATCGGAGGTAATACTATTTTGGAAACTTATTCGTGTGGTTAGATTTGAATAAGAGTGGTGGTAAGAACGCTGTCGCGATTAAGGTTTAGTTGTTGTTGTAGTCGTTGTACTGTGTACGGGTCGGGTCAAAGTCATACGACCCGGTTGGGTCTCGAGATGAATCCAGTTTAATAAATTGTTGTCGTTGAGATTATTGATAACCTTGCTGTTAAGGTAGTTTACTCTTGTTAAGATCTAAAATTAATGTTGCGAGTCGAGATGAACATGTTTGGTTTTGGGTTCTCGGTATGATTATATCTGGGGTTGGATTCGCTTAATTTATGTTGTTATCGTTAATATTGTTAGCCCAGATTTGATGTGAGTTTTGAATGATATATGAAGTTTGTTGTTAGTATTAATCTTGTTGTGACCCACAAGGGTTAGTCGTGTTTGGTTCAGTTTGGGCTAAGGCATCACCAAGGGTGAGTATGACCTTGTAGTTGTATTGTTTCGTCCTCGACTCAACGAGACACCCAAAAAGGGTGCAAATGTTGGTAATATTTAATCTGTGACTATGTGCGTTGGTTTGAGTTTATTGTATAGTTTATGTTCCAGCTTATCAAGGTTGTCTAAATTGTTTCAGCTAGATAGAGAGTGATAAATGGTTGTAGTGTAAAGCTAAATTAAAAATCGTTTTCGTAACTGCTCATAGTGAAACTCACTTTTTATAAAACTGCCTAAACTGCTGATTTGTTTTAAACTGCTATCACATTCAAGATAAGTAATGGGCCTAAGCCCAACATTTAATTAGGGTGTATTTAGTATAAAGAATGGGCCGAAGCCCATAAAACATTAAGTGTTGTATTTGATTCCAAATAAGTTTTGAGTACAAAATTGTCTTGCTATACATACGTAATTAACTTGTGAAAAATATATATTTTGTTTGACTGTTGGTGCATATTGGAACGTTTCGGATATATGGGGACTAATAATTGAATTTGGAAATGTTAATTGGATTTGGATTTGAATACGGGATATGATTATTATACTTGGACATTGGACAAATGTGGATCACTATCGGACTTACTACATTAGACATTGGACTTATTGCATATTTTGAAACACGAAATGGACCCAAAATCTTCAATAAAACTAAAACTAATATCTACATGAACGATAATGAGATATAAACTTATTAAATATTGTAATTCCAGTTTTGATTAAACCAAGTCTCGACGACTTGAGGAAAACTAATTTTATTAGTTAAACTTATTAGTTTTTATTATAAAACGTTTATGTTTTATACACACTATTTGGGATAACGGGGTAAATGCCGAAACGTACAAACTAGTTATTTTATTTGAGGTGTTTATTTGACTTTAGCTTCTAAGTTGTCCTCATTGGTTTGAGTTCTCGTTAGTATCCTCTTGAGTTAATTGATGTCTATTCTTTTTGGCGTGAGTTGTACGTCGAGTCTAGGTTATCTTACCACACCACATGAAACATTTAAATTAAGCTTTTGATAAGTTTTGGAAAACTGAGTAATCCACGAAAACTATAACACTTTATCTTTTATATACTTTATTATTGTGCTAGACGTATTTTGAGGTAATTGTATACGTATTAGGTTGTGTACCGTCGTTGCTGTATGAGACTGTTGTAGTATGCTCTAGATGCCAGTCATGTCAGTGTGATCTTTGCTTGCTGTGGCTAAGGTGAGTCGTGGCCCCTACTTTTCACACTTGTTTTTAATAATTCTTTTGGGGGAGATACATGCTTTAACTGTTTTATATTACTTGAAAACTCTCATGATTTGCTCAAAACTATCAACTATGCTTTATATGTTTGAATCATACTTGAAAGGAATACGTGTACGTTATATGTGCAAATTGTTTGATTAGCTTAAACACTGAACTTGAAACATAACATCTTCGGACTACTTGACGTAACATGATACTGAAACTCACTGTATGTATTCATATAACAAATGAATGAACTGTTAACTTTATTATGATATTCTACATTTTCTGGAGAGAATTGCCAAAAACCAGAATACGTATACTTGATGAACCCTGAGACCTATATTGCCTAAGTACCCCTTTATTGCCATAAAGTCCCTCGATCATGAGCCATTAATCACTGCGGTGAGCGCGAATATAGTGAACAGCTTCGAAACCTGTTGGAGGCTGACGACCTACCCCACTAATACTTTGACGGAATGCCTTATGGTTAGTCGTATTAGTCGTGGTGCACTATATTTGAGAAAAATAGGAATTGGCAAATCCCCTATTCACATGAGGGCCATAAATCCCCCATCAGGTATCCCTGGTGGGACCCCGCCGGTTTACGGAAATGGTTAACGTTTTGCGTGTCATGAGACTTAGGGCAATATAACTTTATGAATATATGAATGTTTCATATATATAGGATACAGCTGTATTAGAAGACCATCACTTTTCACTGATAGATCTCAGACTTTAGACTATTATTAATTTACGTGATATGATTATGAATCTCGTACTTGAACTTTAATTGTTATCATATGTGATTTAACTGAGAATTCTACTCAAGACAATTCAAAATGCTTGATATATCTTTACATCTAAAAGCTGATTCAACATCCCATTTCGAGCATATAACAACGTAGCTCAACTTCATTTATAATATGAAACTTATGATTTTGAAGATCATACATTATTCACTGGTGGATTTTATACAACGCAATTCTTTAATTATTTCATGAAGAACTATTATCACTATACACCTTTTAAAGAAAGATATTTTCTATCAAACTCCGCGAACTCACCAACCATTGTGTTGACGTTTTAAGCATGTTTATCTCAGGTAATTAACGGAGCAGGACAAGACACGGAGCGGGCATCCTTTACTCTGATAACTTTAATGGTGTAAAATCAAATATGTCATTCTCTCCAAATTATCACATCTTTTTATGGGATTTTCAAACCAAATAATTTACCTTTGTATCAAAATACTATTTTTGAATGTCATATAATTTTCAAAACGCCCTTCTCGGGCCGTTTTCTGAGATTTAAACTTCGATCCTCACCGTAACACCCAAATTACTTTTCCGCTGCCACAAACCAAATTTGGGGGTGTTACATATGACCTCCTATTCAATGGATGGCTAGAAAATTTAGTACAATCATCATTCGTATCATATCCATCATATAAACGCTTAACGAGAACCATTTCAAACTTGTGTTGCATATCGAATGTTATTTGTCATTTATATCAATTGAACCATGTTGTTTTCTCGTTAAGAAAACGTCCCATAAAATCCGTTTTATGCGAGTAACATATCAAATAAAATACTCAACCTATTTCTTCACAATCTAATCTAATAAGCTGTAAAAATAAGCTCTTCTAATAACCTCGTTTAACACCTTTTATAATGTACAAGTAATCGCTATTCGAACAATTTTAAAAACCTATATATATGCCGAGTGGGCTTTTAAGCCCATTAAGCTCAAAATAAGCACATTCGGATAAGCAGTCAATATAAGCAGTTTGGTTATGTTTTTAGGACAATAAAATAAGCCCTAAACCAAGCCCAAATCCTTTTGAAACCCTTTGGATCGAAATGTGTTATTGGGCCTGTTTTAAAAATCGTTAAAAGCCCAATAAGCTAAAAATAGGCTCTTTTATGAAATAAGCAGTTTTTATAAACTTGATTAAGCTGTTTGAAGCTTATGAAACTCTCGAAAATAATAATCCACAAGTTTTGTGATTTTGGACTTAAAATGCAAATTATGTTACTATTCGGGTTAAAATTGTAACTTTTACATAAATATGTACCAAACTGCCATTTTTATAACTTAAGAGTAGAAATTGATTATACAGTAACGAGAAGCCATAAAATGTCATATTAGAACATTTTGGACTAAAAGTGTAACTATTTTCTAACCAAGGACTAACAGTGCAAAAGTTTCACCGTTAGGGTTAAAAGTGTAAATTCCATTTAACTACAAGGACCATACAGTAACTTTATTTTATATATAATTCCACTAATGTTTTATACATTTTCATTCTTAAAAGCCTTTCGTGCAATTCGTAAGATCTATTTAAATTACGATACGTTTATATATATTTATATAACGGATTTCTAAACGAATAACATAACTTATCTTTTAAACGACTTTCGAGGAAACGATATTTACGAATTCAATAAACATAAAAACAGGATAATATTATATATAATATTATTTTTGAACTTTAAGCATTTTAAGCATATCATCCATTCTCATCACGAACCAATTCGTTATCCGATATTTTCCACAATCATTATTCACATCAAGCCAATCTTAAACCATCGAAATCTCAGACTTCCCTATTATTCAGGTCGTGTACTGGAGCCGTTCCCGAATTACATTTAACACCACATTTCTTTGACTGCTACTACTAAGTGAGTCATAGCCCCACTCTTGCTCTTTTATATTCATTTTAAACTACTTGGGAGAGATACATGCTTAGAAATACTTTACTCGTTTATCAAATACATGATTTGCATGTTGATGCAAGTACTCAAAACGTTTATACTTTTATGATACGCTACGCTTTTATTCTTTTGGACATGATGTGTAGTTTTATTACGATATATGCCTTAATGGGTTAAACTTAATCATATACACACTATTCTTAGCAACTGTTTAACTCCTGGTTTGGAGCCGTTAGAGAGGTATTGATAGTAACTATCGGGCTGACGCCCCCACCCATTGTCCAAAGTTCGTGACTTTGGGTGAATATAATCCGGTATTCTCATGATACATTTATACACCGTCGGGAGGTTCAGTTTTCTGCTATTCATTACATTAAGTGCTTATATATCGTATACACATATGCCCTACTCATACTTTAGCAGTGGGTTGTAAACACACAGGTTTCAACTCTTGTATGGGAGGGACTTGGGACTGAGTGGATTTACAATGCCTTTGCTGTGGAAACTTTATTCAATGGCTTACAATTCAACTATACACATATGCCCTACTCATACTTTAGAAGTGGGTTGTAAACACACAAGTTGCAAGTCTTGTATGGGCGGGGCTTGGGACTGAGTGGATTTACAATGCCTTTGCTGTGGAAACTTTATTCAAATGTTTTACAATTAAACTAAACTCTATGAACTCACCAACCTTTGGTTGACACATTTTAGCATGTTTATCTCAGGTTAATAAGGCGATAGTGGATGCATGGATCTTAGAGTCATTTGCATGCTTTGGAGACTTATACTCTTATCCTTACCATTTGATACACTTTGAAAACATTTATGTAATCATATACTTTGGGATTTCTTGTAATAACTCTGATTTAAATAATTCGAATGGTAACATTTCAAAACGTCTCATTTAGAGGTTGTTTTCTATACCTTGTTCTATATTATGAAGTAACACCTCATTGACACTATCGTTCCGCTGCAATAATTTGGGTGTGTTACATTAGGTTTCACTAGATCTAAGCAAACACAAATAAACTTAAGCTAGCATGTTAGATAGAAGAAAAGATAAATAATCAATTAAACAACACATAGACATATTGAATGATTAAACGAGTAACTTATCTTCAATGAAACATAGGTTTTGAGGGTTGAAAACCCCTTACAAAAGCTTCTAAATTCGTCCTTAAACCCTACTCCAAGATGTTACCCAAATATGTGACACTAATAATGAAAAACAAAAGAAAATATGTATAGGATTACAACTCTGACGGCGTCAGCTTATGGGTCCTAACGCCGTCAGCTCGCCGTGATTAGGGTTTCGTCTTGTGCATGTCGCCGTTATGACGACGTCACTTTGTAACTCCTGACGCCGTCACCTTCAGTTTGATGCCGTCCTCTGGTAAAGTGTCTGGGCTGTCTCTTGTTAAATTAACACGTGACTCTCATCTTCAATTAACACCTGATGCCGTCAGGTTGAGGAACTTCAGAATTTGACTGAGGCGTCTCTTGTAAAACTTGAACTAAAAATCTAGCATACTCAACATGTGACGGCGTCACGTTGTAGCTTGTGACGCCGTCAGAGCTCCAGGTTTGACAGGTTTTTTCGCGACTTCGTCGTGTTGATGCAAATAATGTTCTAAAAACGTTATTTATATCTTTCGATTACTTCACGTTTTGAGGATGACAAAATGTGAAATCACGTTATGTTAAAATTAACGTAAACAAGTTTTTAATCGGAAGATCCCGTTTCCACGCAAATCACTCTAGAACAAACTTACAACTTGACAAATGATCAAATAAGTGATTTTGGGTTTTAAGACTTCACATTTTAATGTGACAAAACATTTTTTCAAAAATAAACATGACAAATTATTTTTGAATAATTAAGAAATGTTTTAATGGAAATATAAGTTTAAAATACATAACTGCTATTTTCCCCCCCAAAATCAGCTCCAAACTTCCCCAAATAAGTTTTCACCAGAAAAGACAAAAATTGGAGCGTCTTTGTCTGGGACGGCTCCACGGTTCCACTAAATTTAGTGGAGCCGTGGGTGATTTAGTGGAGCCGTCCCTCTGTAACGGCCAGATTTTTTCTGCCTATAAATACCAGCCCTATTCACAGTTTTTGGGCATCCTTTTTCACACAGAACTTTCTGAGTTCAAAACCCTCTTCACACTTTCTTTCTTTGATCATTTAGATTAGTTTTTCTTTTGTGCAAGAGTGATCCTATCATCCCATCAAGTGATCCTCTTCATTCCTCTTCAATAGCAAGAGAAGAACACAAAGTATCCAAGAAGATACAAAGTGTTATCATTCCTCTTCAAGTGCAAGAGAAGAGCTCAAAGTATCCAAGAAGATACAAGAGTTATAGTTGTTAGGTTTATTGTAACATTTGCTACATACTTGATTGTATCATAGCATACATCAAGATTATTTTTCTTTTGTGAGAGTGTGAGTGAAGATGTCACACCCCCAAATTTCATGACTTGCAGCGGAATGAAGCATTCAGGGGCGCGACTGGTCATAGCACCAAAGTTGCAGTTATATTGAACAACCTAAAGTGTCGTTTAGAAAATACATCGTTTGATTATTTAAAAACATTTAGAGTTACAAAGCTAGGTCCCAAAAGGTGAAACAAGTTTTTAGAAAACAAGTTCATACAATTCAAACGATGGATAAGTGCATAAAATATAAAGTGAGACGCGTCGACTCCGCGACTCCATGATGTGTCCATATGCAAGCCAACATGCGATACCTTAATTACCTGAAAATACATTGCTAAAAATGGTCAACAAAAATGTTGGTGAGATCATAGGTTTATGTAAATGAAATGTTGTACGGATACCACAAGTATAAAGTGTATGACAAAATCATGCCACATAAAAATGATACATTAGCTCTAAGCTCATGACCCCGAAGCTAGACTGAATAAAATGCCCCAACCGAGTGTTTGCCAATCACTCTAATATGACAGAAATGAAATGCGTTCGTTTTACCAGTAGCACCCGAACGGAGGAGTCACCCTCAATAGATCTATTCACTCACTCTCGCTTGCTAACAATTAACGGTTCATGATAATAAAAGGGGACTTTAATCTGGGCAATGATGTAACTTAAGCAATGTAATGAGTTTGTATACTTTGGTCCGCATATGAAAATGGTGCAATGTATTCTCCCCCGAGAGTTTAGAAATCAAATAAACAATTTAAAACGGGGCTATGAAAACTCACCTGATATGATATAGCAACAATGACAATGATGGATATGATGAAATAAAGCTCAGTCTCTAACCGCGACCTATTATGAATGATGTGATTCAATGTAAGCAATGATACAATGCAACACATGCAAATACGTATGTTAACGATACCACTTGTTAGTTTTGGAAATAACGTTTATCGACGAAAAATACACTTTTGACGTCTCGTTAAGTTATAAACTACTTTTCGTGTAAATATGTTGAAACGGTACTCCACGATCCTCGTTTGGTGTTCTATCGGAAAAATGTAGCGTTTTCATCACAATTTAATATTTTCCTTAACTTGTGAAAATATGTCCAAAATGGCTTCGTGAAACTAGTCGCGAAATATTGCACGTTACATGTTAGTTGATCAAACTCGACGTTTTTGAAAACCTTGTAACAATGTATTAATGTCGTTTCATTTAACTTTTGATTGTACATGCCTCGATCAATTAGAAAATCGGCTAACAATGTTATGTCTCGCAAAAACACTAGTTTTTATACTTAAAACACTTTCTATTAGTGGCTGTCAAAATGAATATGGTACGTCGGGCTTCAAACGTGAATAACTCGGCCGTTATAAGCTCGTTTTCTACGTTCTTTACATCCACGGCTTCGTATAAACATGAACTAACATAATCTCAGTAGGTCGGGTCATCTAGATCACGCCTAACACCTCGTTTTGTCCTTTGAATCTCGGCGATCAGCAACTAAATTTTCAGAAAATTAGTTTTCGTCGTCTAACTTTGAAAAATCATAACTCCTTCGTTATAAGTAGGTTTTTAGTGATTCTTGCGGCCACGGTTTCGTTTTTGAAAGAAATTTCTGAATATGAAGGCCAAAATATACCAAAAGTTACTGAGATTTCCAGACTTGGCGTTTAAGGACAGTAGCTATTTTAGATTGTTAAAAACTCATTTCATTGGTTCTAAACTTGATCATACTACTTCAAATCAACTCCACAAGTTCGCAAATCCTACCATACACCTTCTTAGGGTGTCATGGGGTCCTAAACATCACCAACCTTGGTGGATTTCATGAGATCATTAGTGAAACTTATAGATCTAGTGTTAAAGATAGTTTATGTGCAAAAGTGGTATCTAAAACATAAGTAACTTGCATGAATAACTAATATAACTTGAAAATACATAAACATATGAATCAAATGAAAGTATAAGATGATCAAAATGTGTTCTTGAAACTTACTTGATGATTTGATGAGTTTTGATAAGAAATGAGTAAGAAACTTGAGGTTTAATCACAAAACCTTAACTAGAAAGGTAGATGGAGCTTGATTATGACTTGAACTTCCAAAATTTATGGATGATCTTGGGTGTTCTTGGTTTGGCCGAACCTAGGGGATGAGATGGGAGGGTTTTGATCTTTTTTTTTAGCTAGTTGGTATGATAGTGTATGTGTTTGGTTAATTAAATCAAGAAACATGTAGACATAAACATTAATTGAAGTGTACTAGTAATCAAGTGAAGTAGAGAATTAGGGGTGATGAGGGGGCGGCACACATGGGGTAAAAAGGAAGGATTTGATGTAAATTAACGCAAGTGTCTCCCATTTAATTAGAATTGGCTAGTTAAAGGTATACATTAGGTGTTATCGGGTACCGAGTTAACTAGAAATGAATCATGACGGGGTGAAATGAAATACGACGAAGTTGTAAAAATTATAAAATCATGTTCCTTGCAAGAATCGGGTGTTAGAATGATTATCGGATTGAAATTTCGTAAACCGACGGAGTTATAAGCGTCAAACGAAAAATATAGCGATTGGTTTAAAAACACCGGGTAAAGTAATAATATAATCTCTATATCATTATAATTAGTTTGAAAATGTGTTAGGATCATTGTCGGGAGTATTGGGTATAATGTTAGTAGAAATGACTGAGTGGTAACGTTAATTAAACAATTAAGCATACGTTAATGAAAATCACACAAACCCACGCATGAACTGATATGATAATGATGTTACTGATGATATGCAGACTACTCTAGTCTGTATGATGTGCCTTTACTGATGATGCATGAATACGCAGCTAAACCTAACTGGTTACGCGCATTTGAATACCCGTAAACCAAGTTTACGACATGATGAATGATGCCCATGAATAGTGATTTCCCTCCGGGAATGAATAGTGTCACGTGAATAGTAAAATTTTTGACGACTTCCCAAAGTCTCAAACTGACTTCAAAAACGATGAATAGAGAAATGATGAATAGTGATCGATGAATAGTTACTCATGAATAGTTACTCATGAATAGTAAATTGTCGAGGTTTGGAAAATGACCTAAAATTACGAGTTGTGACAGTCGACCACCCTAAAAGGAATTCAGTCCCTGAATTCAGCTGATGTTGGTCTCTGGAGTGGTCTCGGTGAAAAGATGTGGGTATTTGAGTCGCATCTGGTCTTCCCGTTCCCAAGTAAACTCAGGACCTCTGCGAGAATTCCTGCGAACTTTGACGATCGGAATTCGACTTTGCTTCAACTGTTTGACCTCTCGGTCCATGATTTCTGCTGGTTCTTCCACAAAGTTAAGCTTATCATCGATCTGAATTTCTTCCAATGGGATTACGAGCGTTTCGTCTGAAAGACATTTCTTGAGGTTTGAGACATGAAACGTGTTATGTACATTGCTGAGCTCTGACGGAAGCTCCAGTCTGTACGCTACCAGACCGATCCTTTCTAGAATCTTGAACGACCCAATGTATCTCGGGTTCAACTTCCTGCGTTTCCCGAATCGTATCACGCACTTCCAAGGCGAGACCTTCAACATGACTTTGTCTCCAACCTAAAATTCTAATGGTTTGCGTCGAACATCGGCGTAACTTTTTTGTCTGCTTCTGGCTGTTTGGAGTCTTTCTCTAATCTGAATTATCTTTTCTGTTGTTTCTCTGACCAACTCTGGACCAGTTAGTTGTACATCACCAACTTCGGCCTAACAAACTGGGGACCTACACCTACGACCGTAGAGTGCCTCGAATGGTGCGGCTTTTATGCTCGAATGATAACTGTTATTGTAAGAGAACTCGATCAATGGCAAATGGTTAGCCCAACCATTTCCAAAGTCAATGACACATGCCCTGAGCATGTCTTCCAATGTCTGAATCGTTCTCTCGCTCTGACCATCGGTCTGAGGATGATAGGCGGTACTCATGTCTAGTTTAATCCCAAATGAATCTTGCAATGACTCCCAAAAGTTTGAAGTAAAGCGACTGTCTCTGTCGGAAATGATGGAAATTGGTGCACCGTGCCTTGAGACTATTTCCTTGACGTAAAGTCTGGTGAGCTGATCCATAGTATAAGTCTCTTTGATTGGAATGAAATGGGCTGACTTGGTGAGACGATCAACGATTACCCAAATAGCATCGTAACCTCCTGATGTTTTGGGAAGTTTAGTGACAAAGTCCATTGTAATGCGTTCCCATTTCCACTGTGGAATTTCTGGTTGCTGAAGTAATCCTGATGGTTTCTGGTACTCGGCTTTCACTTTAGCACAAGTAAGACATTTACTAACATACGTAGCTATCTCTGCTTTCATATTCAGCCACCAATAAAGCTTCTTGAGATCCTGATACATCTTATCAGAACCTGGATGAATGGAGTACTTCGACTTATGTGATTCGTGCATGATCAACTCTCGTATTCCACCATAGAGAGGTATCCAGCTTCTATCCTTGAAGCATAATGTTCCATCTGATCTCCTTACTAAACCGTTTGCATTATCTTGCATTCCTTTGAGTGTTTCACTTGGTAGGTTTTCTTCTTTGAGTGCCTCGACTTAGGCCTCGAGGATCTTTGATGGTAGTGGTGAAATGATAGTCATTTCCAATGATCTGACTCTCAAAGGCTTGAGTCTCTCTTTCCGACTGAGTGCATCTTCCACAACATTGGCTTTTCCTGGGTGATATCTGATTTTACAGTCGTAATCACTAAGTAGTTCCAACCAACGACGTTGCCTCATGTTAAGTTCCTTCTGATCAAGAATGTACTGTAAGCTCTTGTGGTCTGTAAATACTACGCACTTTGTTCCGTAAAGATAATGCCTCCAAATCTTGAGTGCGAAAACCACGGCACCCAACTCTAAGTCGTGAGTAGTGTAGTTCTTCTCATGCTTCTTAAGCTGACGAGATGCATAAGCTATCACTTTCTCATTTTGCATTAGCACTGCTCCAAGCCCTTTGTGTGAAGCATCGCAATATACCACGAAGTTTTCAATCCCTTCTGGCAATGACAAAATTGGCGCGCTGCAAAGTTTCTGTTTCAATAACTGAAAAGCGGTCTCTTGCTTTTATCCCCAATCGTACTTCTGGTTCTTTTGTGTCAACTTGGTCAGTGGCTTAGCTATCTTGGAAAACCCTTCAATGAACCTTCTGTAATATCCGTCAAGTCCTAAGAATTGACGAATTTCTGTGGGAGTTTTTGGTGTTGCCCAATCTTTAACTGCCTCAATCTTTGCTGGATCAACCTGTAGTCCTTGACTATCAATGACGTGACCAAGAAATTGTATTCTGCGGATCCAAAAATCACACTTTGAGAATTTGGCGTACAGTTTCTCTTTCTTGAGCAGTTCTAAGATTATTCTAAGGTGTTCTCAGTGCTCTTCTTCACTCCTTGAGTAAATCAAGAAATCGTCAATAAATACGATCACAAACTTATCTAGATATGGCTTGCACACCCTGTTCATGAGATCCATGAACACAGCTGGTGCGTTGGTCAGTCCGAACGGCATTACCTGAAATTCATAATGGCCATAGCGTGTTCTGAATGCTGTCTTCGGGATATCCCCCTCCCGAACCCTAAGCTGATGGTAACCCGATCTCAAGTCGATCTTGGAGTAATAACTGGAACCTTGCAACTGATCAAACAAATCGTCGATCCTGGGAAGTGGATAATGATTCTTCACCGTTAATTTGTTTAGCTCTCGATAATCAATGCACATCCTGAAAGATCCATCTTTCTTCTTCACAAACAAAACTGGTGCTCCCCAAGGCGAGGAACTCGGCCTAATGAATCCTTTATCCAAGAGCTCTTGCAATTGGTTCGACAACTCTTGCATTTCTGAAGGTGCAAGTCGATAAGGTGCTCGCGTAACTGGTGCGGCTCCCGGCACTAAGTCAATGTGAAATTCGACTTGGCGAGTAGGTGGAAGTCCTGGTAAGTCTTCTGGAAAGACTTCTGGAAAATCTTTAACTGTTGGCACATCCTCAAGTCGCTTCTCCTCCGACTTCTTTTCTGTGATATGAGCCAAGAATGCATAACAACCCTTCTTTATGTATTTCTCTATTTTAATGCACGAGATGATGCTGAGTCTAGTCCCACTGCGTTCTCCGCGAATGACCAATGTTTCGCCATCATAAGGAAGATGAACAACTTTTTCATCACAGATGATTCTGGCATGATGTCGAGACAACCAATCCATTCCGATGACAATGTCGAAACTTCCAAGTTCTACTGGCATGAGATCTATATTGAACGGGTGATTGAGAAAATTGAGAGTGCAACCACGAATGATCGTGTCGGTGCCAACTAAACTACCGTTAGCTAGTTCAATGTGATATGGAGTGTCTAATGCGGTTGGTTCAATGTTGAGTAATGGTGCAAATGCAGTAGAAACAAAACTTCTATCGGCTCCTGAATCAAATAGTATGGATGCATAACGATTATTAATGAGGAACGTACCCGTAACGACATTCGGGTCCTCCCTGACATCTTCTCCTCCAAGGACATAAGCTCTTCCTCTAGCTGTTCCACCTTGGTTATTGTTTCCCTGATTCTTTCTTGAAGTGTCCAACTTCTCCACAACCAAAGCATGTTACTGGGGGCTTTTGATTATCAACCACAATCAGAGCCTTGCAATCCCTGGTCGAATGACCAACCTTCTTACAGTTCCCACACGGATTCGGACAATTTCCAGGGTTATGATGGGTTTGACATTTGTTGCACTTGGGTAAAGTACCATTGTAACCTCTTTTCTCAGCTTGACCTGCAACATAGGCCTTTGCAGTTTCCTGTCTCTTGGGTGGTGGTTGAGTAACATTGCTACTCTGGTTGTTATCCCGATTTCTTTTGTTGTTGTTGTTATTGGAATTGTTTCGGTTGCTGTTATAGTTGTTGTTTCGGTAGTTGCTGGAATTGTTGTTGTAGTTACGGTTACTGTTGGTGTTGTTGTTGTTGTTTGAAGTAGTTCCTTTCTTCACTATCTGAGCCATGAGTTTCTGAGACATTCTGATTGCCTCATCCAATGTTTGCGGGTCAAAAGAAATCACATCTCCACGGATGTTGTGAGGTAATCCTCCAATGAAATTCTCTAATAGCTTCTCAGTGTCCGAAACCATTGTCGGACATAATGCTGCCAATTCCTGAAACCTCCTGATGTATGCCTCAATATCATTACCTGCTGTCACTAGCTCATAAAACTCTGTTTCCATCTTTTTCACTTCTGTTCGTGGGCAAAACTACTTTTTCAGCAACTTCTTGAATTTGTCCCATGTAAGCTTGTGAGCATTCTCCATTCCCATGGGCTTTGCATACGAATTCCACCATGACATAGCTTCCCCAACGAGTGTACTAGTAGCAAACTTAACCTTGCTGTCTTCCGGACAGTTGCATAGAAGGAATACTGATTCTGTCTTTTCAAACCATCGGATCATGGCAGTGGCCCCTTCAGTGCCTTTGAATTTTTCCGGATCACCACTCTTGAAATCTTTGTACGTACATTTACGACCATTTGTACCATTGGTATTTGTTCCTGCGGCTTCCGCGGTTTCTGCCCGCGAAGCGGCTTCAGCAGCAGCTGCAGCTACGGCAGCTCTTTCTGTAACCAATGCTGCCTCTATACTGTCGGCAACAAGCTTTCTGACCTCGGCTGGTGTCATAGCAGTAGTGGCTCTTTTGGGTGGCATAATTCTTCACAATCACAAAAGATAACAACAATGAGAATCCACAATAGAAAACGATCATCATACACAATATATACAACCACAACATGTATATACAATGAAACAAGACGAAACATCATAAATATAATCACAACGCACATGAATATAATACATGAAAATTTCGGTTACGCAGACCGATATCATAAAATAGCACAACGAAAATCCTGCATAGTAGAGTCACACTTGATATATTTGTTTGTACTACAAGCAAAAGACAACAAGTCCTAACTATGTCCCACACCCCGGGACTAGGATAATAATGTACAAGCTACATGATAAAGGTCTAACACTAGGCACCTCCTCCGGGTGCTCCATCTAGCCTGCGGAAAATCCTCTGAAGATCCCTAGACATAGCAACAGCGATCTCCTCTAGGTGCTGAACTCGAAGCTGAAGATCAGTCTCCCTAGTCTCTGATGCAGACATCCTAGCTTGAACTGAAGATAACTCACCGGCCTGGAGATGATGCTCATCCTGGGACATCTGTGCCCTGTCGAACAACTCAGGCATCTCCTGCCTCAGCTGGGTGATATGCTCTGAACTCTCCAACTGACTGGCCTCTAAACCCTGGTGTGACACATCAATGGCAACCCTGCCCTGGATCAATCCCTCAACCTCCTCCTCTATAGCCTCAATACGGCTCACTGGGGTCTCATCTAAATGAGCTAATGCCTTGTCAATCTCTCCCTGAAGCTGATCTAGTCGCGAGTCAAATGTAGCAGCAGTAAGCAGTCTGTCAGCAGCATCCCTCGAGCTCTCACCAACCTCAAATCTGCTGGGTGGTGCTGTCTCTGTGGCATCTGAAGTATCTGGTGATGGAATATCAAGACGTGCCCGCTTCTTGAGCGGTAGGTCTGACATAGGAGTAGGGTCTCTGATATGAACTGGTGCTAATAGAGATGGCAATGGTGGAGATAATGATGATAAGGATGGTAAGGGTGATAATGGTGATGGTGTACTGAATGCCACACTCCTCCTCGCTGTCGAGCGGCGACGGAGTGGATGAGATAAAGTAAGTGATGATGGTGGTGGTAGGGATACAAATGCAGCTGGTGAACTGACAGTGAGACGATGGACCCGCTTAGCAGCAGTGCGCTTCATGCGCGGGCCACCTGAATATGTACGGTAAACTCGACCATAGGGTACAAACTCTCCTGGCTGGATAACTGGAACAACTCTGGGACCACGACGGATCACAGGTGACAGTGGTGGGGTAGGCACGACTTCCCCCTCCTCAAAGGGTTCTGTCTCAGCCTCTGACATCACAGGTGAAGATTGTGGAGTAGGCTCCACTGATGACAAAATGATAGTGGGTAGTGGGGATGATGTAACCGACTCTAGTATGATGGAGGGTAGTGAGGAAGTATCGTCTGACTCAGAGTCCGATGAGATAATAATAGGGTGTGAATCCGAAGACATCACTGTGACAATAGATGTGAAATAAAAGTAAATAAACATTTACATAATGTGAGTTATGATGAAATGATATATGTATGAAATCGCAATCACTACATGTGATATAATGAATATGCACTTATGCCATAATGATGAGATGCTATGATGGTGCAGTTATAGTCTAGGATATAATGGACAACCTAGTTCGCTATAACCTTTGCTCTGGTACCAATCTGTCACACCCCCAAATTTTGTGACTTTCAGCGGAATGAAGCATTCAGGGGCACGACTGGTCATAGCACCAAAGTTGCAGTTATATTGAACGACCTAAAGTGTCGTTTAGAAAATACATCGTTTGATTATTTAAAAACATTCAGAGTTACAAAGCTAGGTCCCAAAAGGTGAAACAAGTTTTTAGAAAACAAGTTTATACAATTCAAACGATGGATAAGTGCATAAAATTTAAAGTGAGACGCGTCGACTCCGCGACTCCATGATGTGTCCATATGCAAGCCAACATGCGATACCTTAATTACCTGAAAATACATTGCTAAAAATGGTCAACAAAAATGTTGGTGAGATCATAGGTTTATGTAAATGAAATGTTGTACGGATACCACAAGTATAAAGTGTATGACAAAACCATGCCACATAAAAATGATACATTAGCTCTAAGCTCATGACCCCGAAGCTAGACTGAATGAAATGCCCCAACCGAGTGTTTGCCAATCACTCTAATATGACAGAAATGAAACGCGTTCGTTTGACCAGTTGGTGCTACCAACCCAAACGGAGGAGTCACCCTCAATAGATCTATTCACTCACTCTCGCTTGCTAACAATTAACGGTTCATGATAATAAAAGGGGACTTTAATCTGGGCAATGATGTAACTTAAGCAATGTAATGAGTTTGTATACTTTGGTCCGCATATAAAAATGGTGCAATGTATTCTCCCCCGAGAGTTTAGAAATCAAATAAACAATTGAAAACGGGGCTATGAAAACTCACCTGATATGATATAGCAACAATGACAATGATGGATATGATGAAATAAAGCTCAGTCTCTAACCGCGACCTATTATGAATGATGTGATTCAATGTAAGCAATGATACAATGCAACACATGCAAATACGTATGTTAACGATACCACTTGTTAGTTTTGAAAATAACGTTTATCGACGAAAAATACACTTTTGACGTCTCGTTAAGTTATAAACTACTTTTCGTGTAAATACGTTGAAACGGTACTCCACGATCCTCGTTTGGAGTTCTATCGGCAAAATGTAGCGTTTTCATCGAAATTTAATATTTTCCTTAACTTGTGAAAATATGTCCAAAATGGCTTCGTGAAACTAGTCGCGAAATATTGCACGTTATGTGTTAGTTGATCAAACTCGACGTTTTTGAAAATCTTGTAACAATGTATTAATGTCGTTTCATTTAACTTTTGATTGTACACGCCTCAATCAATTAGAAAATCGGCTAACAATGTTATGTCTCACAAAAACACTAGTTTTTATACTTAAAACACTTTCTATTAGTGGCTGTCAAAATGAATATGGTACGTCGGGCTTCAAACGTGAATAACTCGGCCGTTATAAGCTCGTTTTCTACGTTCTTTACATCCACGGCTTCGTATAAACATGAACTAACATAATCTCAGTAGGTCGGGTCATCTAGATCACGTCTAATGCCTCGTTTTGTCCTTTGAATCTCGGCGATCAGCAACTAAATTTTCAGAAAATTAGTTTTCGTCGTCTAACTTTGAAAAATCATAACTTCTTCGTTATAAGTCGGTTTTTAGTGATTCTTGCGGCCACGGTTTCGTTTTTGAAAGAAATTTCTGAATATGAAGGCCAAAATATACCAAAAGTTACTGAGATTTCCAGACTTGGCGTTTAAGGACAGTAGCTATTTTAGATTGTTAAAAACTCATTTCCTTGGTTCTAAACTTGATCATACTACTTCAAATCAACTCCACAAGTTCGCAAATCCTACCATACACCTTCTTAGGGTGTCATGGGGTCCTAAACATCACCAACCTTGGTGGATTTCATGAGATCATTAGTGAAACTTATAGATCTAGTGTTAAAGATAGTTTATGTGCAAAAGTGGTATCTAAAACATAAGTAACTTGCATGAATAACTAATATAACTTGAAAATACATAAACATATGAATCAAATGAAAGTATAAGATGATCAAAATGTGTTCTTGAAACTTACTTGATGATTTGATGAGTTTTGATAAGAAATGAGTAAGAAACTTGAGGTTTAATCACAAAACCTTAACTAGGAAGGTAGATGGAGCTTGATTATGACTTGAACTTCAAAAATTTATGGATGATCTTGGGTGTTCTTGGTTTGGCCGAACCTAGGGGATGAGATGGGAGGGTTTTGATCTTTTTTTTTAGCTAGTTGGTATGATAGTGTATGTGTTTGGTTAATTAAATCAAGAAACATGTAGACATAAACATTAATTGAAGTGTACTAGTAATCAAGTGAAGTAGAGAATTAGGGGTGATGAGGGGGGCGGCACACATGGGGTAAAAAGGAAGGATTTGATGTAAATTAATGCAAGTGTCTCCCATTTAATTAGAATTGGCTAGTTAAAGGTATACATTAGGTGTTATCGGGTACCGAGTTAACTAGAAATGAATCATGACGGGGTGAAATGAAATACGACGAAGTTGTAAAAATTGTAAAATCATGTTCCTTGCAAGAATCGGGTGTTAGAATGATTATCGGATTGAAATTTCGTAAACCGACGGAGTTGTAAGCGTCAAATGAAAAATATAGCGATTGGTTTAAAAACACCGGGTAAAGTAATAATATAATCTCTATATCATTATAATTAGTTTGAAAATGTGTTAGGATCATTGTCGGGAGTATTGGGTATAATGTTAATAGAAATGACTGAGTGGTAACGTTAATTAAACAATTAAGCATACGTTAATGAAAATCACACAAACCAACGCATGAACTGATATGATAATGATGTTACTGATGATATGCAGACTACTCTAGTCTGTATGATGTGCCTTTACTGATGATACATGAATACGCAGCTAAACCTAACTGGTTACGCGCATTTGAATACCCGTAAACCAAGTTTACGACATGATGAATGATGCCCATGAATAGTGATTTCCCTCCGGGAATGAATAGTGTCACGTGAATAGTAAAATTTTTGACGACTTCCCAAAGTCTCAAACTGACTTCAAAAATGATGAATAGTAACTCATGAATAGTAAATTGTCGAGGTTTGGAAAATGACCTGAAATTACGAGTTGTGACAGAAGATCATTGTGATCTTAAGAGATAGTGAAGATCTCTTGAAGCCATTGGGCTTGTGTGATTGATCAAAGGATCTAGACTAGATATAATAGGTTGAGTGAAGTGAGAGTTGATCATTGTGATCGTGTCGAGATCTTGGTGATCTCTTGAAGCCATTGGGCTTGAGTATTTGATCAAGTGGATCGTGCTAGATTGGTGCTAGCTAAGATTAGCACTCGACATCTAGCTTAGTGTTGGAAATAGGATAAGCGATGTGTACGGTTTTCTCCGCCTTAAGGGAGGTTGTTGACATAGTGCTTGAAACTCTCGAGTGTGGTACTCGGGGAGTGGAGTAGGGCGAAGAGGTGCTTCGTAGCCGAACCACTATAAATCCTTTGTCCCGGTTTGATCTTTCCAACTTTTCTCTTTACTTACTTTACTTATTATTAGTTAGTTTAGTGTATAGTTCATATTGGTGTTGATTGATTACACATAAGATTCGAATCAAGGTTTTCAATAAGTAGACTTTTAAGAAGTTTTCAAAAGAGCTTAAAAACCGGTAAAACTATTCAACCCCCCTTCTAGTTTTCCACAATTGGTATCAGAAGCCACGTCAGTCAAGCTTTTAAAGTATATTGTATTTTAAAACTTGAATCGATCAATGGATTCCGACAAATATCTAGAAGGGCAATCTATGCAAAGACCACCACTTTTCGAAACCGATTGTTTTATTTATTGGAAAACAAGATTCGAAACGTATGTGAAATCAAAAGACATTGATCTTTGGCATGTTATTACCGAGGGTGACTTTAAACCGATTCAAATGAATCCGGAAACTAAAAATGATGAAATAGTTTCTTATGATAAACAAAGTGATGAACTTAAAAGAAAACTAGCTAAATATAATGAGGCTAAAATGATGATTTACAATGCTTTGCCTAAAAAGGAATTTGAAAGAATTTTCATGTGTAATACAGCAAAAGATATTTGGAAAACTTTGTTAGTCACTCACCAAGGTAATAATCAAGCCAAAGAGAACAAGATTGATCTTCTTGTTCAACAATATGAACAATTTTCCATTTCAGAAGATGAGTTAATAGATAATGCTTTTGCTAGATTTAATACTATTATCACTAGTCTTAAAGCTCTTGATGAAGGTTACTCTAGCAAGAATTATGTTAGGAAGTTTCTTAGGGCTCTACATCCTAAATGGAGAGCAAAGGTCACCGCCATTGAAGAGTCAAAGGACTTGGCGACATTGTCACTCGACGAACTAATAGGAAACTTAAAAGTTCACGAGATGATAATCAAGAAAGACTCCGATATAGTTAGAGGCAAAAGTGAAAGAGTTAGATCTCTAGCATTAAAGGCCAAGAAGGAGTCTAGTGATGAGGAATGTTCGAGTTCCGATAGTGAAGATGAAGAATATGCATTAGTGGTTAGGGACTTTAAGAAGTTCTTTAGGAGAAGAGGTAGGTTCGTTAGGCAACCTCGTGATAAAAAGAAGACATCACAAAAGAACCGAGTTGAAAAGAATGGGACAAGTGATAGGAGATGCTTTAGATGCGGAGATCCTAATCATCTCATAGGAGAATGTCCCAAACTACCAAAATCCGACAACCAACGAGCTTTCATAGGAGGCTCTTGGAGTGATAGCGGTGAAGAAGAAGAGAAGAAGCTCAACGATGAAACATGCCTAATGGCTCAAGCTTCTAATGAGGTACATTCCGACTCTTCTTACTATAGTGATAATAATTCGTCAATAGATGACAATAGGTTACATGACGAATATAATAAATTATGCGAAGTTAGCTATAAGATTTTAGGTAGAAACACAAAACTAAAATTAAAATTGCAAGAACTTGAATTGCTAATTTTAAAACTAAAGGATCAAGTCAAAAGACTTGAGAAAAATAAAGAAGTAGACTTAGGATGTGGGTCATGCATAAGTCTTCAAGTAGAAAACGAAAAACTCAAAGAAAATGCTTTGAGAATCATTAAGTTTGAAAAAGGAACAAAAGTACTTAATGATATACTTGAAGACATTAGATATAATGAACATGACCGTGCGGGTTTAGGATTTGACCCAAATCAGGCTTCCACAAGTAGTACTAAACATGTAAAATTTGTAAAGCCTGAAGTTTTTGAGTCTGAAGGTGACGGCACCACTAAAGGTACAGACGGCACCACTAAAATTAGTGGTACCGTGGTACTGTCTGGTGCTGAAGTCAAAACTGGGTCAATCTTGAAAAATAACTTAAGTCCTAAACCAAGTCACATAGTTGTAAATGGTACTAAAGTACCTATTGCTAGCATAGAGGAAGTCAAAAGCCTTTACAAATCCCCGTCAACTCCTGAACTTGGATTTGTAAAGCCTGACACTAGGTCAACGACTCCTCCACCTAGAAAAATAAATTCACCCAAACCTCGGTCTAGAACTCCTCTACCGAGAGGTAACCTTAGAAGACAAAATCATCCAAGTGACTTTCCCGTAACTTGGAGTAACCGTCAATCTCAAAGTTACCTACCATGGGAAATGTGTCCTCCATTCTCACATCCTAAACAAATGCAACGAATGCGTAGGATGTTTAGCACTAACAACTTTGGACCCATGAGATATTGGGGACCAGATGTTTGAACTTTGGTTTTGCTAGGAGAACATGGTTGTAAATAAACTTGAAGTCTAACTAATGGAGTATGATTTGTGATCAAACAAATCTTGTGACGCAAATTCAAGTCGTATCTCATATGTCTAGCTTTCAACAAAGGTAGTCTAGTCTTCGAGTTTTAAGGGCAATACCTCAGGCTCAGGTACGCTTTCTTAAAACACCCTTTGTTAGTAGAAATGCTAAGCATATAGTGTATTTAGAATCTAACATGATAGGCACTATAACACAGAAACTAAGTTCCCATCTCATCATGACAAACTCAACTTGTCCAGAAATGTACAATGATCGTTCAAAGATCATGCGTGACAAGTATGAGATGAGCAATGATGAGTGAATCAAGTTTCTTCCCTAGCCCGTATATAATACTACCTGAAGAAAGTATCCCCATAAACTTAAGTATACTATATGTATAAGATACATAGCTTAGAAAAATCTTAATTAACATTAACGCCCATATCCGGAAAAACAAATCTCACAAGAGACGATGAAGGTGAGTGCGCGGATATCACTAGGTTAGGGGCATGATAGGTAAATTGGTTTACCTAACGGCAAGTAGGCCCATTGTCATGTCTAGTGTCTGGCTTTGTGCCCACTTGTAAGAAGGATCCTAAAACTTCTTACCTTAAAGTGTTTGATGTATCTTTCGATGCATTAATGGCACTATACACTTGAGATTATGATATCTCAAGGGGATTGATGTACAAATTGTTGTCTATATCAACCATGATAATGCGGGAAAGAATGTGGAATGAAAAAGAGTAGAGTTTGCACCTTCATAGGTTGTTGCCTAACTTCTTGATTCTTCAAGAACAAACAACTATTGTCATCTCCACAATCGAAGCCGAATACGTAAGCGCCAGAAAGGCATGACAACAAGAACTATGGATGAGACAAGCTCCAATCAAATGAGACGTCCATCCCAACAACACTCCTGTGAAGAGTAACATCCAAGATGCAAATAGACTTGACCGAGAACCCCGTGGTTTGCTCATGAACGAAGCTCACCAAAGTACGTCATTTCCTCCGTCACGACAATGTCCAAAAAGGAATCTTTTCTTTGGAAAAGTTTTCCTCTAAGGAAAACATCGTTGATATTCTAACCAACACATCCTTCACATCCCTCTCATGACTATTTGAATATTTCTTTGGAAGTATTGAAGTCATCCCTCATATCTCATCTCATGACTTTGTAAATGTTTCACTAGAAATATTAAAGTCATTTCTTGCGTCTCGTCTCATGACTTCTTAAGTCATCCGTCTCATCCCACTTATGACTAGTTCAATATTTCACTGGAAATATTAAAGTCATCCTTTACGTCTTATCTCGTGACTTACTCAATATTAAGTCACTCATCCCATCCTTCTAATGACCACTCAAATATTTCATTGGAAATATTGAAGTCATTCCCGACGTATCGCTTCATGACTTTTCTAGTCATCTCTTTCACTCCTCTCATGACTATTAGATATTTCACTTGAAATTCTAAGTCATTTCCCCACGTCTCGTCACATGACTTTTGAATATTTCACTGGAAATATTAAGTCATTCCTTTCGTCTTGTATCCCGACTAATTAAATATTTCATTTGAAATATTGTAGTCATTCTCCAAATCTTAACTCACGACTTTTTACTTATTTCATGGGAAATACTGAAAGTCAATCCTATTTTCCCCCAATGACATCTTGGTCATTTCCTTGGAAATACTAATGTCATTTATTGTCATCCGTCTAATCGATTTCGTCAAAAGAATTTATTAGGTATAAACTTTTTCCTCGCGTCAAAAAGTCTTACTAAATAAGTAAGATTAATCTGTCAAGAGTCGAAACAGAACAAAAATGGGTCTCAGACACTGACGGCTCCACTAAAGTGGCACGGCACCACTAATGTTTAATGGTACCGTGGTACCGTATGTCTAAGAAAACGCCCATTTTCTTCCTTTCCCTCTGCACAACCATTTCAAACAAATAAACTCATTCCCTCTTGCTGTCAAAAACCAAACTCACACCAAAACTCAATTACACGCTTGCTAATCAAGATCGAGGCATTTCAATCAACAAATCTTAATCACTACAACACAAATTGTAAGTCAATCATCTTTAATTTCCTTTCAATTTGAGTCTAGGGTTTGTTCTTATGCATAAAATCGAATTGGGGATTTTCAATTTTTGTTAGATTTTTATGCAATTAAGACTAGGACTAGACAATGTAGTACTCACATGATTTCCTAAACCTAAGATTTTTATAAACCCACTTACATTGCAAAACCTAGTCCGAATTTAATCACTTAAATCGGATTAAGATTAATTATTTTTGATGGAATCATGTCTAGGATGATTAAAATTGAACTAGGAATGATTAACAATGAGGCTTTTCAATTTTAAAATTTTTGGCGCCAAGATGAGGCGTTTGCCAAACACCCCAATTCCATTGTTTTCGAAAAAGTTCACGAGTCTAGGATCATGAAACATTTTTTTTTCGTGCATTGTTGATGCAAATTAAAAACGTTTTGGGCATGCATACATGAACTCTCAAATATGGATCGACCTACATAATTAATATGTATTATTCGACATATTTGATTGAGCAAAAGTGAAGTTAGGAGTGTTTGGGTAATCTCATTAGGTTTATTTTAGAGTCGAGATTATCGCACCGCCACATCGTTTTCATTTAGGCACACACACACACTCAAAATGTGATCACTAAAATGCAACAAATTAACATGCAAAATATTATATTTTTGTAGGTGACAATGCCTCGTATTGATTACAAAGATACCAAACCTTACATCCCTCGTCTTGTAGATGATCCAAACATTCCCATTGAGCAAAAAGCTCATCTTGCCAAAGTTCAAGATCGATATATACACGAAGGACGTGTAGTCGATGCTCTTTATGTTCTCGTGGATAACATCCATGTTTGTTTCCCGACTATTGATTTTGATTGCTTATACAAAATAAACGATCAAATTTGTCCTCGTTTTGTCCTCGAGTTTTATAGTTGAGTTCGTACCTTCAATGACCTTGAGGGTAATGTTTTCCTTGATTTTTGGATCCAAAACCAAAACATCATCTTGTCCGTTTCCGAGATTGGTGACATTCTCGGTGTTCCTTCGTATGGTCAGTGTGCATACACTGAAGACCATTCTCTAGAGTCTCCTTTCTACAATCTTGAAAATGAAGGTACTTATCGTACCGAAATCCCCGACCTCGAAGCCATCAAACAAGTCATCCAAACTCCTCGAGTCGCCAACACATATAAAAAACTTGATGGTTCCATTGTCCTTCTTGACCCCAACAAATTCTACCTCAAAGAACTCCTTCCCGATCTCAGAACTTGGGAACTTCTTCTTTGTGAGAACGTGTTGAGCCTTGCAGGCAACCGTGATCACGTTTCGGCGAGCCTCGCCCACATGCTTTACTGTCTTAGTATTGAGGAACCATACAACCTCACATACTACATGGTCAAAAGGATGGCCAATATTCATAGTCGTTCCGATAAGCTCATGCCATATGGTATGTTGCTTACTCGTCTCTTCCATTGGGTCATGGAAAATTTCCCTGATCTCAATAATGTCGACTATGTCCTAGTCAATCCGGTCATGAAACCACTTGGTGGACCACAACGTCACACAAAGCAACGTAAGGACAAAGGGTCCAAACGTGGTCGTAAATTCACTTCCGATATCCCTCTTTCTTCTTCCTCCTTTGGTCATGAATCATCTTCTCAACCTATGGATGAGGACGATGATGAGGTGAACGAAGAAGGAACGTCTCATCCTCAAACTCCCTCACCCGACACCTATTTTCGTAACCTTAACACCTCATCGTTCACACAAACCTCTGATATTGAATTCGGACAAACCAACTTATCCAAGATGATGAGAAGGCAAACAACCATGTACAATCGACAAGTCTCGATGCATGAGCAAACAATTGGGGGGTTCAAGTCCATTAGCAAGGCGATCAAAGGCCTCGGAAACAAGATAAAGAAGTTGGGGAAGAGAAGGGATTAGATAGAATTAACTTAAGTAGTATTATTAACTTAAGTATTATTAAGATATTACTAATGGGTTATGGCTATTTCCATCTAGCATAAACTTGCTTAATTTTCTTGATTGAAATTGGTTACTTTAATTACTTAATCAATCTTGATATTTTATGGGCTTTGTTTAGTTCATATATTTTTATATTGCATGCACTAGATGATAAAAATGCTTGAAATAATGCATGCTTGCTAGTTGCCTAAACATAGACAATCACATGATTATATTAGTTGCTAGTAGAGACTAGTGTTAGGAAAACTATGTGATATTCCTTAGTAAATTGAGGCTTTGGGATTTGCTGCAAAACAGTCCACCAAGATTTTCCCATTTTAGGTAGCCCAGAACCTGCAGAACTGGAAAAAGGGTCAACTGGAGGCCACGGCTCCACTAAATAAGGGACGACTCCACTAAATTTAGTGGTGCCATGGTACCTTTAGTGGTACCGTGCCCTTGAAAGACGAAATTAACTGTTCTCTTCCACTTTTTGACTTTCTTTTTCCTGGAAATCTGCAAACATAACCTAATTCCCATACACCCAAATCCAACAATCCATCCAACTTTGCATGTTTTGATTTGGCTATATAAGCTAACATCATACATTGCCATCCTTACCACTATCACACTCACCATACAACTATCATGTCTTCCACCATTGCAACCACTTCACACAAAGCCAAGAAACCAAGGCTTAACATCAAACCAACAAATGAAACCACTCTTATTGATCAATGGATCAAAAGTGTTCACACACCACAAGCCTTAACCAAACCAACCACCAAAGAGATAACTTTCATTGATCTCACCTTGGATGATGAAGATGATCTACACACACCCATAACCTCAACCAAATCATCATCTTCCATCACTACACCCCAAGCTCCATCCAAGGCAACCTCAACCAAACCAAGATCTTCATCCACTACCACCATTAGAACCAACACACCTTTATCTCAACCAAGTCCTCCTCAACCACTAGCTTTAACCTTCACCCAATCACCATCAAACCCTCTTGGACTTGGTACTAACACATCATCCACTTCACCATCACCATCACCACAACCTTTGGCTCTCACACTAATCCTATCACCTACATCACCCTTTGAACTTGGCACCAACACATCATCCTCATCACTATCAGCATCACATCAACCACTAATGGGTCATCCCATCCTTTATCCCCTACAACCACACACCCTAAGTTGTCCTTGTTGTCACCACAACCAAAATCTCATCATGAGCCTTAGAGATGAGTTAAGCTTTAGGTTTTCATACCTTGAGCATCTCCTCACACCACCAATAGGCCCCATCATCCTTCCACATCCACCACCACACAATAGCCCAAACTAAACATACTTATGTTTAGTTTCACCAATAAAAGCTTAGGACCCCTTTTGCCATTTGAAGCAAATCTTGAAGTCCCATACTACTATGGATGTATATGTGCCTTCTTTTGTTTATTTTGCTTCTACAATGTAGTCATACCTTAGTATGACATTTAGTTTTTCCTTATGAATGAATGGGCTTTTATGAGAATTATTTCTTTTTAATTTTCATGTTTGGCTACTTAGTCACTCATTTTATGGTTGGATATTTGTCTTAAATGCTACGTGTTAGATTTTGTATATATGTTATCTAACCTTGTTTTGTAGCACGAATCATTGCTCGATTCCTTGGTGTTCTCCAAATGAGGGGGAGTATACATTAAGGGGGAGCCTTGCAACCTTTTTGCTTCGACAAAAAGGGGGAGAAATGGGAGTAAACTCATTAAAAACTTGTTAAAACTAATTTTCACTTAAAATGAGTTTATGTTTTTTCATCATCAAAAAGGGGGAGATTGTTGATGCAAATAATGTTCTAAAAAAGTTATTTATATCTTTCGATTACTTCACGTTTTGAGGATGACAAAATGTGAAATCACGTTACGTTAAAATTAACGTAAACAAGTTTTTAATCGGAAGATCCTGTTTCCACGCAAATCACTCTAGAACAAACTTACAACTTGACAAATGATCAAAGAAGTGATTTTGGGTTTTAAGACTTCACATTTTAATGTGACAAAACATTTTTTCAAAAATATACATGACAAATTATTTTTGAATAATTAAGAAATGTTTTAATAGAAAAATAAGTTTAAAATACATAACAACTATTTTCCCCCCCAAAATCAGCTCCAAACTTCCCCAAATAAGTTTTCACCGGAAAAGACAAAACTTGGAGCGTCTTTGTCTGGGACGGCTCCACGGTTCCACTAAATTTAGTGGAGCCATGGGTGATTTAGTGGAGCTGTCCCTCTATAATGGCCAGATTTTTTCTGCCTATAAATACCAGCCCTATTCACAGTTTTTGGGCATCTTTTTTCACACAGAACTTTCTGAGTTCAAAACCCTCTTCACACTTTCTTTCTTTGATCATTTAGATTAGTTTTTCTTTTGTTCAAGAGTGATCCTATCATCCCATCAAGTGATCCTCTTCATTCCTATTCAATAGCAAGGGAAGAACACAATGTATCCAAGAAGATACAAAGTGTTATCATTCCTCTTCAAGTGCAAGAGAAGAGCTCAAAGTATCCAAGAAGATACAAGAAATATAGTTGTTAGGTTTATTGTAACATTTGTTACATCCTTGATTGTATCATAGCATACATCAAGATTATTTTTCTTTTGTGAGAGTGTGAGTGAAGATCATTGTGATCTTAAAAGATAGTGAAGATCTCTTGAAGCCATTGGGCTTGTGTGATTGATCAAAGGATCTAGAGTAGATAGAATAGGTTGAGTGAAGTGAGAGTTGATCATTGTGATCGTGTCGAGATCTTGGTGATCTCTTGAAGCCATTGGGCTTGAGTGTTTGATCAAGTGGATCGTGGTAGATTGGTGCTAGCTAAGATTAGCACTCGACATCTAGCTTAGTGTCGGAAATAGGATAAGCGACGTGTACGGTTTTCTCCGCCTTAACGGAGGTTGTTGACATAGTGCTTGAAACTCTCGAGTGTGGTACTCGGGGAGTGGAGTAGGGTGAAGAGGTGCTTCGTAGCCGAACCACTATAAATCCTTTGTCCCGGTTTGATCTTTCCAACTTTTCTCTTTACTTACTTTACTTATTATTAGTTAGTTTAGTGTGTAGTTCATATTGGTGTTGATTGATTACACATAAGATTCGAATCAAGGTTTTCAATAAGTAGACTTTTAAGAAGTTTTCAAAAGAGCTTAAAAACCGGTAAAACTTTTCAACCCCCCCTTCTAGTTTTCCACACGTCGTTTTCTTCACTTTTTTGTCCAAATACGTCCAAAAAGTGCCGATTTCCGGATTTCTCGTCCCAAGTACCTAAAATGCAAAAAGAAACGATTTGAGGCAATATTTGATCATATTAATACGATTTTGGGCTTAAATGACCCCTTAAAAATATATCAAATAAATCCTTATCAATAATATAACCATATTTTGTAGCCGACTTGACATCTGAGCCAAAGCACAAATATTATTGGTCCAAATGTATTGAAGATGTTATTTTCTTATAAAGGCTATCTATACGTTATGTATGATTTGTAGTCATTAATATAACTGGTATGAGGTGTGGTCATGATTGATATTTGATTTCTTGAGCGCTTTTAGGTATGATTCTCATTTGTCTTTGTTTTGGCTGTAAACTGAAGAGTTGTGTTTTTGATTATGCATTACTTAGAATACATGTGGGTTATATATATGTTTTTTTAAAATGGTTATGGATGTGTTCTTTGATTACAAGCGCGTTTATGTCATAACACAAAACATATGAGACGAAAAGTGCTTGATCGAATCCACGAAACATATAACTAATTAAGAGTTTGCTTAGGAAAGAGAGAAGCGTCCGTTCACTGTTGATGCTCTGTCATCAGATAAACTCGAGTCCCCTGTCGTCTCGGGTCCCATGTTGCGGGGGATGTCTGTTTGTGCGTCAATCGTTCATCCAGAATGACATGAAAGACTTTGCTTATGTTGGCGGTGGAATTCTTGGTTGTCGTGGTTTCCATTTAGATATAGATCTTGGTACAAGGCGCATACTACTGCGTGCGTATATCGTTGTAGGTTTAGATTATAATATCAAGTTTCAAATTTATATTTAGCCGACTTATCCTATAACACACACTAACGAGCAGTGTACCCGATCAATGTAGCTAGTTGGTAAGTAGAGTATCGAACACTAAGAGTGGAACATTAACACCTAGATATCTATCAATATTTTAATCCTAGGTTAGTTCTAATGCCCTAATCTAACGCAAGGGGGTTTTTCAGCCTGAGAGACTGGCACGATGTGTAGACTAAGCGAATAGTAAATAAAATAAGGAAGCGAATGGCACAGACGTACACAGATAGAAAATAGATACAGATAAGAGGCCGGACCGATAGTAGGAAAACTTGTCAAACGTTTAATTGCTTAGCTGTATAAGATGAGTGCTAAAATCTATTCTCTCTCAGTGGAATTTTTAACACAGGCGTGTAAACACCTAATGATTACTAAGTTTATGTATTATTTGTCCCTTTTACAGGCTTACATCAACTATGCAAACGATGTTAATGAAGTAATTATGCGAGCCTACGTTGACAAGGTGCAATAAACTCAATATGTAATCAAAGCACATGCATTAAGAAACCAAATAAACATCAAATACTCTTTATAAATAGCTGGAAACAATTAAGTCCGATCAAATAGTGAAAAAGACGTCAACTCAACAATTAATAGATTGCTAATAAAAGTAAACGAGTTTTCCTATGAATTAAAATACTAGCAGGACCTTCTTACTACTCTAAATTCGTCCTTTAGGTTGTGTCTTGCGCTGCCAATTCTTCTGGTTTTCTCCCCTGGTATGTATGTCGAATGTAGCTATCGAATGTGGTATTTATACTTTCTGATGACAGGGTCGATACGGCATATCCATTAAGTTGATACGTCGTAGCTAGGTAACTTTGCGTGGGGTCCAAGATTATTATTGATGCGAGATTTGCAAGACCTCGAAATGAAGTTTTACACTCCTCCAGGCAGTGTACATGATCGCTGTAGTGTAGTATACGTAGGTCCGGGGGATTGATCGTTATTTAGGAGAATAGTGTCGTTAGGTCAAGATGTATGACGAGATAGGTCTAGAGGTGAGGGATGATTCTTTTTTCTCTTTTTATTATTTTTATGAAAGCAGGTAAAAATCTCGGTTTTGAAGTAGTGAGCGGAATTAGTTGCTAGTCAACTAACCCAAAAAACTATTAATTATAAAATTAACTAAAACTAATTAATACGGAAAATAAAAGTGGTGACTACTTATGAGAGGAAAGCATGTTTACTTAGATATAATTAATCCCTAGTTATCTCATACTGATTTGTTGAATTGTCACGTCCTTGTTTTAGTTGAAGCGATGTATTCCTTAATATTGGTCGTGGGGAGGTGCCGAAGTCCCCAACTCTATGAGTTTTAGTCTCCCCTAAATCCCTTAAAGTCTATTAAGTTATCCAGGATCTACAAGCCGCAATTCACGCAATAAATACAACGAGAAAAACCAATAGTACACTCTATGATTGCGTTTCTAAGACGTTCAAGCAAGTTACATATAAGAGGTTTGCCAGTTTTCTTAGCCTAACGCGAGGCAATCAACTAAACAAGAGACAACAAATCAATATTCAATAACTAGGTTTCACTAGATCTAAACAAACACAAATAAATTTAAGCTAACATGTTAAAGCAAAGAAGAGATAAACAAATAATCAAATGATACATACACATAACGAATGATTAAAGGGATAACTTATCTTTATTGAAACATGAAGTTCAAAGGCTATAAAAGCCTTACAATGCCAATAAAAATCGTCTAGGGTTTCCCTCTCCAAAGTGTTACTCTCTTTAATGAAAAAAATGCGAAAGTATATATAAGTTTACAATGCTGACGGCGTCAGGTTATAGATCGTGACGCCGTCAGATCACCGTCTTTAGGGTTTCGTCTTGTGCAAGTCGTCGTTGTGACGGCGTCGGGATTAGTATGAGGTCGTCACCTTATAAATCTTCTGGGTCATCTCTTTATAGCTTAAAACGTGACTCCCTGTACATGACGGCGTCAGGTTGTAAGACCCTTCAAAATTCTCTGAGGTGTCACTTGATAATCTTGAGCCAAAAATCTAACTTCAAAAGCAAGGGACGGCGTTAAGATGTAGCGTGTGACGCCATCAGATGTCCAGGTCTGACAGGTTTTTCGCGACTTCGTCGTTTTCTTCACTTTTTCGCCTAAATACGTCCTAAAAGTGTCGATTTCCATATTTCTCGTCCCAAGTACCTAAAATACAAAAAGAAACGATTTGAGGCAATATTTGATCATATTTATTCGATTTTGGGATTAAATGACCCTTTAAAAACGTACCAAATAAATCCTTATCAAATATCCCTACACTTGAGATTTGCTTGTCCTCAAGCAAATATGCTTTTACACTAATCAAAATACAAGTTATGGGTCATTTAACATTAATATAAAATTAATTACCACACATAATTGTTCCACGTTAGTCAAAGCAAGGATGAAAATTATATACTAGCACCTCACATTAAGTGTTTGGATTCTCACATCTCTCGGGTGTATAAAGTGATATAACATACGAAAATGGGAAAATATAAAACTCTCTACCTGTCATAGCAAATAGATTACCATAGCCTTGAGAACGGATCAGACCTCCACCACTTTGGCGTAAGCACCTAGGATAAACTATCAAAGAGGTCTTTTAAAGGGTTGTAACTTTAGGTGTAAGGGTATGGAAAAACACGATTTTGTTGGATAAAGGGAAGTTTACTGGTGGCAAGTCAATTATCTTGGTCAATTACATGTACAATGAGGCGTTGCTAAGCCAAGACTCGACTCGCTAATTACTAACTCTTTTTGTATTTTTCTTGACACTTTCTTGACTTAAACAAAAATAAAGAAACGGGATGGTAGTCCGTATGTTTTTTCTCTTGTCTTTTTATATTTTTTTTAAACGTTTTTTTCTTTTTCTCTTTTTTTCGATTTTTTTTTTTTTTTTTTTTTTTTTTTTTTTTTTTTTTTTTTTTTTTTATATAACTTTTTTTCATACACTTTTGCCATACCATCCGAAATAATACATCAAAGGCAACTTCACTACACTTGAACTTTTACATACTTTACACATAACTAACTAATGACCCAAATTAAGAAAATCAAAACACGTGGAGTACTTTAAACATTAATGTACGTATGGGGGTAACATATGACATTCTTCCCCATTACTCCATAATAACTAGTACTTTACCCATGAGTCCCAATCGTCCCAAAACTGTATTTACAATATATGACTCGACTTAGCATCAATGTAAATAATTAGACAATTGACAATGGGTTTAACAAATAACAATAATGCACTAAAGATGAGTGCATACAAGGTAGGCTAAGGCGATTTGGGTGTAAATTTGGGGGTGAATTGTAAACAATGTTCTTCATTAATATTTTGGAATCCACCGAAATATCACGAGAACCTTGAAAAGGATAGGCTCTGAGGGGTGTACTAGGGGTATCGTGTACAAAAGATGAGTACATCGCAAGGGTGTGGGAAAATTACTTGACCAATGAAGCCAACATAATTATAATACAGGTTTAAAACAATGGTTATCCTAATTCCTCTTATCATCACAAACGCAAGTTCTAGAATCTATATGCACTCATAAGCATTAAAAGTAAATGTTTTTTCCTAAAGATCTAAAGGCGAACCTCACATTTTTGGGGTGGAAATTTCTGAGTGGTATGGTTTGATATGTGTCTAAATACACATATATTTAGTATTGATTAAACCCACAAAACGACCAAAAACACACAAATGACTCACAAAATGGTACAAATATCATGAAAATGTGTTTTTATGTGATTCAGGTACAAAAGATTGAAAAACAAGTGAAAAACACACAAAGTTTACACAATTGTCATTTTCAGTCCCTGAAGTATCACCAATTTGCAAAACTAGTCCCTGAAGGTTTAAAATGAATGAAAAGTCAACTTTAGTTTTTGGAAAATCAAACTTGTTCAAAATATTCCCTGGATGAAAGTTTTCTACAAATGGCAACTTTTACCCCTAAAAAATCCAAAATTAACATAAAAGGTCCTTGGAAGTTTTAAAAACGGAAATTTACAATTATGGTCCTTGTACTAATGTTAATTGGCAGGTGTGATCCCTGGAATGAAGTTTGGAAGTTTGTCACATCAGGCCCCTCAAAGTTTCAGAATTACAACTTTAGTCCTTGGGCTTATCTATTCTACAAACCAACCAAACCTTTTATTACTTCATAAAACCCAAAAACAAATCTAGTCCAACCCTTATAAAACCAAGCCCAACATTACCCAGCCCATTCCCTTTTTAAAACCAACCCGACCCACTCACCTTTGCTAAATATCCCAGGGTCAAACTTTTAGTTTGACCCGTCTTCTTCTTCCTTGCCGCCTAAACAAAACCATACCACCACATTTCACCTTGCCAGCTGCTACAATTCCTTCCACCTCACTCCCAGCTGTCTCTTCCACCTCTACAAACATCCAAGATGCATTAATTGAAATTAAACAGCTACAAGCTATCAAATGGACTTTTGGCGCCAAAAGTAATTTTGATGGCTAGGATGAGTTACAGTCAATCAAAGGCCAAGATTAAAGGTGGGATTTGACCAGAAGACCAAGTGGAACTCAATTGACTATAAAGATCAGAGGAGAGGAATAGGAGAAGACTACTTTGGGTTAGCCATTGTCAAGTAGTGTAAATACCATTGGATTAGCCATGGTTCAGTAGTTGTAATTTTATTGCTTTCAAGTGTTAGTTTTACACTGACAATGTTAAAACTAAACCTTAATTCCAGTAGTTAATGATAATTTCAAGTTTTTAAGTTTCATGTTATGATTCAATTCGTACCACATTAGTTATCATGTTTTTACATTCTTGTTGATTATGATTGTTAAATGGACTCTACTAGCTCACATAAGCTCCTGACATAGCTTTCAAGCTTTTAGACATATCAAGACAGTTATGATCCTTTAAAATTCATAAGTAGATAGAAAATTAAGAAAACAATGAAAAACCATAAATAATGAAGTGACCTTGATGATTCTGCATGGAGCAAGGTTGATTATGGATTTCCTTTGGTTTATTGACTCATTGGTAAGCTAGAGGATGTGTTCTTTGGCCTTGATTCTCAGTTTTATGCCGGATTCACTTGTAAGCCCATTTTTACCCTTTTCACCATTTTTTGCATTTTGTTGTTTCAGTTCTGTATATGATGTGATCTTTGCATTTTCATGTTTCTTTGTTGATATTAAGTGTTATTAGAGTGTAATATAGGTAGTTTTTTCATTGGATTGCTTTGTGCCAAAAATTGAAAGTCCACTGTGTTGAATGCATATGTGACAAGTCTGTGTTTGATGCTTGTGTTCTTGAAGTTTTATGCTCAAATGATCTTCATATGTGATAATATATAGTTTGGAATCAGTTTCATATGCAAATTCATTGAATACTTAGAAATTCATGTGACAAGTGAATATATAAGGACTGTTTGGATTTGCTATGATTTAGGGTCCTGAGGTTGTTTGAGTTGTTTGTTTCTGTTTATACATGATCCATTAGGCCATTTGAGGGCTTGACAACCCTTTAAGCTCAGTGGTAATGTGTGGATGGTTGAATTCATCTCAAATCCACCTCAGTGTCCACTGTGACCATATTAGGTTTCATGAAAAGATTTTGCTGTCTATTCTGTGTTTATGGTTGTGTGAGTTATTGTTCTTGTTTGATGTATGATGCATATGGCCTATATAACTCAGTTTAGTAGTCATATCCAGTTGTTAATAAGTAGATAGTCAAAATACTTTTTAAACTTTTCTAATTTCTTGTCTGTTAAGAGTTAGAAGTCCAAATTCATCATATCAGTGTAAAAGTTGTTTATATTGCTTAATCTAGTTTCATTATGGCTTAATATAACTTGTTTGATCAGTAGATTAAGATCAAAGTTTATATTAGTCAACTTTTTAGTTTTTGTTAAAAAGTCAAATTTCTTGTTTGCAGTTTTAGAATAAACTTAAGAATTTTTGTATGCTTTTATTATTAGGTTTTAGCTTATAATCTTTTGCCATGTTCATATTTTGCTGCTTGTCTTGATTAGGGTATTTTTAGTTATCTTAATTAGCTTAGCTTAACTGCTTATTTGTTAGCATTTATTTGCCCTTTTTCTGAAAACCTCCCCTGTGCAGCCATAGTACCCCGTTTTTCAATTGCTTGCACAGTGTTCATTAAGTAGCTTTAGCTTATGTAATTTAGTGTTTTGTGTAGCCTACCTGGCCATTAGTTTATGTGCATACTTATTTTTCAGTTAGTAGCTTAATTAGGTAGCTTAATCATCCCACTTATTTTGTCCCACCAACCTCATTCACTGAAGCAAACAGTGAGGTGAGTTGATTTTCCAAAGCTCATGAAAAGTTCCTCACAGAGCTTGAGCTTGTGATTTTTGGTTTCATGTGAAGCTAACTTATTACACTCAATGGCTCAGTGCTAGTTGAGCTCTCTCGAGCTTATTAGATAAGTTATTTAGGAGCTTTTAGTTTGCCCATTCACAACAGTTTCCTGAGAAATCAGGAAACTTACACCATTTCCTTAAGCTCCTAAAAAGCTCATTACTGACTTTGAGCTTGTTTGGATTGGCTTTATTTGAAGCTTAACCACCAATCTCAATGATCATGTTCCTCATTTTCCAATTGTAGCTCATTTATAAGGGCTGCACCAAGCTTGATCTTATCACCAATTCTGAGTACACAATAAGACTCAGAAACACTAGCTTCTTCATAAGCTCACAAAAAGCTTAGTACTTGGCCCCAGCTTGTGAAATCTAGTCCTATGTGGAGCTTATCCACTAGTTTCTAAGATCCAATGCTTAATTCCAAGCTTGCAGCTTATTTATAAGGGCTGCAAGTGGCTTTTAGTTTGTCCCATCTCACTCAGTATACACTGAGGATCAGGGGAAATAAGCCATTTTCAAAAGCCTCTCACAAGCTCATCTGTGGACCCCACAGCTTAAGCTTGGGCTTTTTGGAAAGCTCACCAGGAAATCTTGCAACTTCAACTTTCACTTTGGCTTTTACAGCTTAACCCGTCAGCTTAAATGGCCATTCAAATAAGTTGCAGGCCTGTTTGGATTGCTGTGTGTCTGAGAATTGCTTATTAGCTTATTTGAGCTTATTGAGTGATTCTCAGCACATAAGCTTGTTCATACTTGTACATATCCTATCTTTTCTTTTATTTCAAATGTGGAGCTTATTCTAGGCTGTAACAAGCCTCAATTCCATCCAAGTCAAGCTTATGCTTGACTGTCTAAACCATAAGCTTGCATTTGGTGTATTTGAGCAATCCAGTGCACCAAATCTGTTTATACTTGTCCCTTTGGCATGTTTACATCTTCCTTTTTCTTTTGTTTCCTGTTTATAGCTTATTTCAAGCTTATTTTGAGCTTGAGTTCCAACAGTCAAGCCAAAAGCTTAACTGTTGGACTCATAAGCTCTTGATTTGCTTATTTCTTAGTTTGTAAACTTTTGTCTTCTTTAAACTTGTTTAATATCAGTATTTATATAATCCAGAAAAAGAAAATTCCAAAAAGAACCACATAAAGCTAAGTGATAGCTTCT